>JAMXBB010000005.1:107663625-107713924 GCA_024138015.1 Lumnitzera littorea | reverse complement strand
AGTTGCATATACATTCATGATAGTCACAAGCAATCTAACTAAACTATGACACTAAAGACCACAAACATATTTTCATTATTTTTATAAGTATTGCACTTGGTTTCAAATCGAAGCCCATCATTATCTGGCTTCAAATTAGAACTAATTGGTTTAAGGCATACTATCTTTTGATATCAGAACATTGGATTTGACTAGTTAAAGCAATTTCTTCAAACCCATATGCCTTTTTATAGTTTTAACAGTAAGTTTGTGGGTCTTACATTTTTTGAGTCCATTTTGTTCCTGAGTTGTAGTTTCGCTCTTCATAGGTGAGTTTTATATTGTTAGATTTGTGTTGTTGTTGCTGTTTGGAGTTGGTTTTAGCCTTAAAGTGTCAATGAAGCTGTTAGTGCTGTTAGTTTAATTTTTAGGTTGCTGTAGATTTGAAGTTTGTGTGAGTTTGTATTATAGTATCATTAATGTTTTACGTATTTGATGAAATTCCTTAGAAGTGTGGTGATCCTTACTAAGTAAACATGTTGGATCTAAGCATATTTGATGAAGGAGATAGTCTTCGTGGAAGTTTGAGACACCAAATAGATGACCTTATGTACCAATTGTGAACCATTAAATAATCACTATAAGAGCTAATGGAATAATCCCAGATTTGCTAAAGTTAGCTGATGTGAAAGAAGAAGGGAGTAAAAAGAATGAAGTTATAGAGTTTTTAATGAGCTCAAAAAAGGAGATGATCCCATAATTACTAACCAAGGTTTTAAGAATATTAAACTGAAAATTCTAACCTGTAATGGAAATGATCGGGCTAAAGTACCAAGATTGGGTACCTTGAGTAGAAAAGATATTTAAATGCTACAGGTTTGATGAATATACTAAGGTCAAACTTGCCTCTCTATCTTTTGTTGAATATGCAAGCATATAGCAAGATAAGTTAGTTACCAAATGACTTGATGAGGGAAGAGAGCTGATTTGATCTTAGAAACTCTTAAAGAGGTTGATGGATCAATGCTTTGTCTTAAGCTTTTACAATCTAGAGATGCTTCATGCATTTCAAAACCTCAACCAAATGTAAGCAAGCATTGAAGAATACTTATAAGAACTTAAGACTTTGATGATGCACTATGGGGTGAAAAAATTCTAGGATCAAAATAATATATTCTTAAGCAAACTAAGAGATAGCATCACTAATGTAGTTAAGCTCTAACCATTCAACTTTGTAGATGATGTCATCAACTTAGCTATCAAGGTTGAGGGATAATGTCAAAACAAGGAAATGAAGCCGCTTTTACCTTGACCATAACCTATGAGTCTAGAGCCTAAGAAATATAAAGTGAAAAGAGTAGAGAAGAGGGTTGCAAAAAAGGAGAGTACAACCAAGTAGAAGCTAAGCTAAGGAAAGTAGAGAAAGATAGAATCCTAAAGGGAAGACTCAAGAAGTTAAATGCTTTAAGTGTATAGGCTATGACCACACCGCCTCTTAGTACTTGAACAAAAGGGTTATGGTACCGAAGGGAGATTGACCCAATGCCCATGTGGAGAGTGAGAGTGATAAGAAGCTAAAGAATGAGAGCTTTGGGGAGAGCGAGGAAGTGAATGTGTAAGTAGATATGAGTGAACTCCTAGCTTTAGTCAAAAGCCAATCCTTAGCCAAAAAAATCCTAAGTAAAGAGGGAACTTATTTCACATCTATTACTTGGTGAACAATAAGGCTTGTGCTCTCATAGTAGACAATGAAAGCTATGCCAACATCATCTCATCAAAGTTAGTTGCTAAATTGAGACCACTAACCTCCTAACGTCCAAAGCCATAAGGATTGATATGCTTCATTGACTAAGGCATTGTACACATCCATAAGCAAGTTTAGGCTCCATTCAATACTAGAGTATATAAGGATAAGCTAGATTTTGATGTAATACCATTAAATATTGCTCAACTTATGCTTAGATGACCCTGAGAGTATGATTGGCGAGTCATCTATGATGGATGTTGCAATACTTATGCTTTTAAAAAAGACGGGAGGACCTTCAAATGTTACTCATGAGTGTTGAGAAAATAAAAAGGAGGCAAGTGCCCTTGGTGAAGAAGAGGAGAAGGAAAAGACACTTATTAGCCACTCCTTCCTTGGCGTATTTTGTAAGGTGTAAAAATAACATCAAGAACAACTCATTTTCAACCCTAAGGTAATGATGAGAATCAAAGTTCGACCTCTTCTACCAAGAATCAAGCTCTTTTAGCCACTAGATTGTTAGGCAAAGACAAGTTCGAGGAAAAAATTAGGTTAATAAGGTCAAAGACTGAGGACCAAGCTTAGACTACTTAATAAGCTTCTAACCTCATTTAGTAATGTCACTTAAGGCTTACTAAGCTGTATCCTTGATAGAATTATATTGTCAAGCTCCACTCTATGGAATGAGAACAAAGTAAATAAGATTATTTTAGCACGATCAACCTTACTTATCTTTTGTTAAAAAGAATAAGAAGACACATTGTTTATCTTATGGAGTTGTCAAATTGAGATTGATTCAATAGGTCCATAATGTCTTATTCTTATGTGATAATCATTCTACAATAATCAATGTTGTGCCTTCTCTTTCAAAATACATTATGCATTAGATTATGTTTACTACTTTACTTTTTATGAGATGTAGAATTTTTATGATGAAACATCGCATGGGGAAATATTATTAGAGGCATAATATAAGGTTATTTTCCAAACTTATTTTCTTAGGTTGTTTGAGTAAAGATAAGAGTTTTAATCATATTTTATAAAATTCATGTACATACTTAGAAGTGTTTGAAGTCTTAATGCATTTTCTTTATTTTACAATTTAATCTTGATAACTATAGATAAATACTAAATTATTACTCATAATGGTGTAATGGCACGGATATAATGGAAATGACATTGATTAACTTTATCATCGATTACTTACTTAACTGATTTACAAACTTTAATACGTATTTATATATATATATATATATATATAAATACTAACTAACACAGCTACGTAATGAGTGAAGCAATGACACTTGGGCTAATAGAAAGGTCACGAGTGGCAACAGAATTGCTATATGTATAATAATTTAATATATTTAATATAAAACTAGTGTTTTTTATCAAAAAATAAAAAGATAAAAAAAAAGTAAAATTAATGTTGAACTATGATATAAGTGGACCCAAGACTTGCTTTAAAAAAATCTAGCAAAATGAGAAAAAATAACCAAAATGATAAAGATTTTATATCATAATCATCCTTCTTTACAATCATTACAGGGAATAAAAGCTCATGTTAATATGGTACTCCATCTAACATAAAATCATCTATTCTTTAATTAAGGTGTTTCAACTAACAAAAATATAACTTAAAGCATTTATAATCGCTTAGCCTCAACAAATAAATTTGTTACCTCTAACATTGTATTATTCTTTAATTAGACAACTCCTCCTCATAGGTAGGTTGAACTACGCTTAAATAGATTAGCTCATAATGGATCTAACTAATGAGGTACTAATGTTTAATTAAGTACCATAGTGGATATTAAAATCTACTGATGCTACTACAAACCTAGCACTCTCATCAAACAGAAGTAAGCCTTGATTATGATAATCTATGGTGCATAAAATATTCTCCAGTAGATTTTAGAATAACCTATAGCAAATGTATTGTGTTTTCGTAATAAAGCTAGTAAGATCAACTCATGTCCACAATTAGTGCATCCCAAGTACAATACTATTTCAACTATATTTTTATTGAGGTTGTTTTAGACAATTGATCTAATTTGATAAGTAGAGTCAAATACATGGGATATTGACTGGATTGCTATTTGTATGTAATTAAACTATGAATCTTACATAAATTAAGATCAATTAATTAGACTTTGTTTATAGGCCATAATAATAAGTTTCAATCTCGAGTTATAACTATCAAACTGTAGTAGTGATTTTTCTCTCATCAAGTTATTGGTTTATAATTATAAATTAATAATTAAATTTCTCTCATAAATTTAACTATCTTAATTATTATCTATACGTGGCATGTGTCTATGTAAAGAAAAATTAACATTAATCACCTAAGAATTAAGTTAACTTGCATATATCAATATTAAACTAATCATGTTTTAATTTTAACAAATCCTCAATTTCCTTTCATGTTCGCATATTTTAATTTATGAACAATGTTAGAGGTTGAATGACATGATTATAATTCATGAAATCGAATAATTAAAACTTAGAATTAAAGTAATATGTGAAAATAATCTTTTCACAATGGTTAATGGCTATTGAATACTCAAAAGACTTGGTAGTTCTTAACGTAAAGACGAAGAAAAGAAAAATATAAAAAAGTCTTCTATGTAAAATACAACACAATATATTCATAATAGACATCTTATAGTTGAAGACTTCCATTGAATCTCTTAGAGGATGTTCAGTAGGAGGAATGTTATTCCCTCCTCATTCCATATGAGTCCTTAATTCCCTTATTTAGTTAGTATTAGGCTTTATTTGAAATGGAATTTAGGTAGTACTCTATTCCCTAAAACAAGTAATGAAGATTCCTAAGGATGTTGTCCTAAATCTTGATTCCCACTCAATTCCCTATTTTAATTCCAAAAATGTCATTAAAAATAAAAAATACAATTACTACCTTAAATAAAAACACAAATCTGCCATCCCTTTCCATCGATTGTTTATACATTGCCAAACCTTAATCCATCTTTCCTTAACGTATGAACATTAGGGGCGAAATCCTAATCTCTCCCTCCTTACTCAAATCGAAGTCCCATCCCCCTCTTCAGTAATTGAGGTAGGGAAACAAAATGGGAAAACCATCATCAAAGCTGCAACACGTTAAAGAGCAACAATTGTGAGCAAACACAATATAGCTAATTTGCATCAAGGGAGTTCATGAAGTAAATCAATTAGTAGGTGTTCATGTGCAATGAGGAGCAAGAAAGAGTAATAGAGAAAAAGTTTTTTAGATTGAGAAGATGGATGACCCAAGTGTGATGGTGATCGTAGTGAATCAATTCCACAATGATAGTTTACGGATTTGCCACTCTCTTCGGTTAGGGTTTTTTTTTTTTTGCTAAAAGCTATAATTAGATATTCTCATGCATCAAAGTTTATGTATATAAACAAAGCAAATAATCTTACTTCATGAATAATTTCTATTATATCCTTAATTTCTTTTTTGTGAGCTACAATTAAAGCCTCTTCTTCCTCAACACTTGCATTTATATTACCATCAACTGATTGAGCTTTGAATTTAGTAGAGTTGCCATTAATTTTATTTTGTTTATTCAGTCTTACTGCTTATCATTAGCGAAAGAGTGATTGCATTTGCTGTTATTAATTTTATTTTCATCTCTAGCTTTAAACTATGCTGTTATTAAATTTTCCATCTTTGTTTTGTTTTTGTTTTTATTTTTTTTGCCACATTTTGTTCTATTTTCAAATTTCATTATTTTAGATCAAGGGTGTTTTAGACTTTTTCCTGTCCATTCATCGCTTATTCTTTGTTTGATTCAATTAAGTGAACAATATCATTTATATTCCACTTTAGTCAAGTAAACATCGTAATACACATTCACCCTTATTCTATTTCTCGATAATACCAGTTCCATTCCTTCTTCATTCCATTTAGCGAATTGAATATGCCATTAGGGTTTTGTCTAAAAAAAATCCTACGCTAGATGAGTTTTGGATGAAGTCTCACTACGATGATTCTCTCTCTACTCTCCATAGCCTAAGCTATGTTTGAATCATGTAATGTCTCCATTTGAGGGAAAGATTCCAAGTAATCTCCTTATCCTAGAATAGGGACTTTGTTTGGAATTCACATGACTTACTTCCAACATAATCTTCTGAAGCATTACTCTTATGAAGTCAACCACTTTGTTGGAATCTTTTAAGATAAGATCCAAACAAAGTCTTCTAAGAAGCAGTTTCATTAGGTTTTTTCCTAGTTTTCTTTAAGCTCTTATACTTAGATCCCTATGTGCATCTACCCTTTGGATCACATGAAATCCTTTAAAAATTATGCATATACATATATAAATATAGCATAATATTAGTAAAAATGAGGTACAATTTTCGTTTGTCGATTTGCTTTATGTATGGTAGTGTATCTAGCATTAGGAAGATGTTGCATGTCTTCATCGAATTAATGTAAGAGCATAACCTAACTAAATTTGCGCACTCTTATCAGTATATGTTTAGTTTGTTCAACGTAGAACTTTTGTAGATGATTTTTTCAAGACATTCTATGTATTAATGTTAAGAAACTAAAATGTCCCTCACACAATCTTATGGAGATAGAGATATCATTCTCCTTTCTTGAGAAGCAATGTCTCTTTGGAGTTAAGTGGATCCCTTTAATTCTATTTTTCTCTTTTACCTCATAAATATTGCAGTTTTGTAACTAGTGCCTTAAGGTAAGCTCTTTCCAGCCAACAAAGATCTCTAGAGCTAAAAAATTATGCAAAAAGCTTAAAGAAAGGAAGGATGCCTTGGAAAAAGTAGGTTCTTCAATGTATATAGTAGATATTTTATATCAAGTGAGCTTAAATTAGCGATATTATTTATACAATTTTTTAAATGTTACCGTTAACAGGCTTCAACAGTTAGCAACTATATTAATGATTCTACTTTCCCTACTACTGGTTACCTTTTGAGCTTACACAAGTGAGATGTCGTCTTTTGCATAACTCTAAAGGTAACTCTTATCTTTTAGCCAATGTATAGCTACTTTATGAAATAACTCCAATCATGTAAGTATTTTGTACATGTGTTTTGCAGTTGAAAGTGGGCAATAAGGTGAATCTAGTTCCTCGAAATGGGTTGGAACTTCAATCATAAGGCAATTATTTTTCAGGATAGATGTTTTAATTTATATCTACATAAACAATCAATAATCATATATTACCTCATAAAAAATTAATCAATTTGTATAGACAATAGTTGCTTCAACAAAAATCGAGAAATGCTCAATGGTTAACTTCTCGGATTGCTACAATATGAGATAACTCATAAGGAATTTAAGGGGTCATGCAATAGTAATTGCATTGGTGAGAGGCCGTAAAATTTCATATGTTTATTTAGTCTATATCATTTAATTCATTGGCAAATATATATATATATATGTATACATATATATACATACATACACACATAGACACATATATTGGGTTCCTTATAGTATATTAATGAACCATATCAAACATTTGATGATGAATCCTGCTACAGGAATAAATTGCCACAAATTAGGATGTAAAATATGTTTAAGATAATTTGGGAAAAAGTAATAGAGCCTCCAAAATTTTTGCTATGTATTCTTCCATAGAACAATTAAGATATGTATGGTTTATTTATGTTAGATTTCTTTTTTCTTATCTTTTATTGTAGCTTTGCTTAACAGAGGATTCTTAAAGTTGATTCCTTAATGAAATGTTATTTGGACCTTGAAACCATGAAACTTTTTATAAATATAGAGTTGTCATATATTGTATTGTACTAGTTAGAACCAATGCCTAGTATTTTACCAATGTTCTCGTAAATATAAACGCTAAGGTAAATGAATTGATCTTTTGAATATAACTTATGATCTTTTTATTAGAGTACTACTAATCAATTGCCTTTCCGAGTGTAGTGGTTTAAAACATTAACTAAATCTTATCAATCCTCCTTCCATGCTACTAGTTTCCTAGTATATAGCAATTATCCCTTAAAAGGTTGTTAGTTACGGTTCTCTTAGTCATTTTGATGTGTTCGTAGAGGTTACATTATTACATTTCTTTTTCTAACAAAACAATGCATCACAATTTATATTGATTTTTATTTTTCATTTTCGTTTATAATACTCATACTTCTATCTTGATATTTACGTTGTTCCTTTAAGTTAAGTGGTCAGTTCTCTAGAATGGCTACCGATTTCTCACGATAAAACTATTGCACATAGTCAATCTCGTAGGACTAAATGATTGATTCTCTATTCAAGCCATCAGAAACTACAAGAGAGGATAATGTAATCATCATATTGGTAATGTTATTGCTTATCCCTTTTTTTTTAATTAGCTTTCTTTAAGTTTATTATATAGTTGCAAAGCATTTTTTTTACTTAATCATATTAACCATGTTGACATTATATTTTATGCAATGGCTTTTTGACTTTCTTTACATGTTTAGATGAATGCCTAAATAAATTATCATCTTCAAGTAAGGTAAAGTAATAGCTTTTAATGTTTTCTTTTATGGATTTGGTTGTAACCTATATGTTGTACTTATGAGAGCATAATTATTAAAATCACGAGTTAAAAATATTATTTTACTAGTTTATATTTCTTAATGTTTTTCCTTAATTAAAATGGATGTAACATCATTTATGTGTATACTTTTTATAAAATTTTGAATTTTAATGTATAATTTTTCAAGCTTATGGTTTTATCAGTTTTGTATGATTCTATATGATTTTATTGTATCCATGCATTTAAATGAAAAATAAAATCATGATTTTGACAACCATATATGAGAGGCTTTGTTGAGTTATTGGTATGTTTTCTTCTTTTATCGATTAAATACCATAGATTTCATTAATCTACTTGGTATGTCTTATTCTTTATAGGAATGGAGTTGATGAATCCAAGTATGATCAAGTTTTGGAAGATGAACTAGGAAAAATCCTTTAAGTTTGTTCTTATTAGTTGGTTGCTTCATTGTAATAATTGCATGTGCAAACATAACAAGAAAATCTTTGACACTTTTGTTTTTCTATTTTATATGCATATGAATTCATTAACGATCCATCATGGTAACCTAAATTTGTGCTGATTATTGCATAACAGAATCACCACATGAGGTTCTGTTCGCTTAAGACACTAAGAAATGTTTAAGCAGGTAAGTAAAATTTTTGCATATTCTCTCATATTAATATTTCACTTACATGTCATCTTTGTTTCTATTTCAGGAACTATTATTTACAATCATGCTCGACATTGATAAGACATGAGCTTTTGTAAGTTTGTACTCATGCTAGGACAACTGCAAGAATTTTATCTTGATTAACTTGTGATTTTATGACAATCAAATATCCTAGTGTAGCTAATTGATGTTAATTTAGATATGCGTTCGTAGTACTGATATAGTTGGCATAGTAAAAGCAAAGATCGATAATAATTCAATAATTAACAACAAACAATGGCATCAATAATAAAGAGTAGAGAGAAAATAGATATTAATATTTTTATAGGAAAAACCTCTAGGTTGGAGTAAAAAACCTACAAGCAATGTAAGCATTGTACTTTTACAATTAGGTATTGAGCAAGCAATTTAGGGTATTAGTGAAATTAATCTGATTGAGTTAAAAATTTACGAGTGGGCTCAACACATTAGTTAATACAACCCCATAGACTCAAATATTAAAAACATAATAAAATAATAATAATATAGCTAAAATAGCAGGATCTTACTATAATACTTGATATTTATCATCATCATGCGGAATAAGTTTTAATGGTTAGTAAATTTTTAGAGATAAATTATAAATATAATAAAATTATTAAATGACATAAAATAAAATGTAGAATATATATATACATACATCGCGTATAATTTTTACCTATAAATATGTACATGTAATTACCTAAAACATCCGATTAAATGCAAATTAAGCTAAAATAAATTAAGGAAAATAATGAGAATTAATAAAAAAGCTAGGATAACTGGGTTTAGCTTGTATTAAGTGTAGAAGTGGAATTGGATTGGTGCTGGGTAAAGAACTTAAGTATTAAGTCATCTAAGATTAGTATATAAGGGGAATTTGCATGAATAGAGAAAAAAAAAAAAAATCCATTCTTACTTCTACAAGTTTCAAAAATTCTAGAACTCCTCTCCACATTATCCTATATTTAAATCAGGTATGAGAAAAATAAGTTTGGTCTAGAAAGTTTAAGGAGAAAATCTATGAAAATGATTAGAAAATTAGTGCAAATCAAGGCTATAAGGAGTTTGAGGGTATAAAGAGTAGTTGGAGACCGACCAACCACTACCACCATAAGAAGCAGCAACTACCACCTGACTTGGGCGACAAAAGTGGTGTAGCTACTTATGGTTGGACTTAAAGGTTTTGGTGAGTTCCTAAAAACAACCTGTTGATAGGGTACTTTGGGCATAGACCCCTCAGGTCCCAACATATCCGCTAAGCCTTGTATTTCCAGCTAAAGAACATTGTTGAATACGCCATTTAGTACAGCTTCTTCAATGAGTATGTAGCTCATTGGAGGAACGACGACCGTTTGGATGATGACAGTGATAGGGTACCTCGAAGGTGACAAACTGAGGATGCCCAAGTGGAGCAGAATAATAATTGTTACAATGATCACACACCTAATGGCGTTATAAACATGATCATGGGGGGGGCCGCACCTTGGGAGTCGACTAAGCACTAGCAGCTTGGTTAATACCCAATCAGGGGTGCTAGCAGTAAGGGAGAAGAGACAGAAGTTAGACACTTCTATCTCCTTCTTTGATGATGACCTTGAAGGGGTTGACATACCCTATCAAGATGCCTTAGTGATTGGGGCGAAGATCTTAAAATTTGAGGTCCTGAAGATTATGGTGGACATTACTAATTCCACCAATATGCTCTTCCTCCATACATACAAGAGGATGAGGAAGAAGTTGCTAGTAAAGATAAAGTTGTATCACCACAATCTGATTGGCTTCAATGAAAGTATGGTTTGAACCAAGGGCATCATCACGCTGGACATGGAATTTAGCGATGACGACTATGTAGTACAACGACCTGTCGAGTTCATTGCGATCAATTGCCCCTTTCCTTACAATGCGCTCTTGGGAAGACCAAGCTTAAACTAATTTGGGGTGATCACATCTTCCCTGTACTTGAAGGCCAAATTCCCGACGTTAACTGGGGTGGGAGTATGCAGTTGTGATCAGAAGTTTTCACTAGAGCTATACATCAGAGCGGTTAAAGGTGATGGCATTTTCGCCTTAGAAATAGGCCCATAAGAGAGGTCGGCCGAGAGGGGCGAGCCCAGCGAAAAAATAGAAGACGTCTAGATCATAACCTCACTCGACCAGACCATAAGAGTCGAGATTGAGACCTTAGCTAAAGTGAAGGACGAAATCATTGGCCTCCTACGGGCAAATTCGGATAGGTTTGCCTGGTCAGCATCAGACATACCTGAAATCTCCCCCAACTTAGAGACCTACAACCTCAACATTAATGCTACAACACGGCTTGTCAAACAGAAGAAGAGGCATTTTACCCTAGAACGGCAAGCTGCAATCGAAGAGGAAGTGTAAAAGCTACTTAAAGCTGGCTTCATAAGGGAGGAAAAGTATTCGACGTGGTTGGCGAACATGGTACTGGTAAAAAAGAAGAATGGGGAGTGGTATATGTGTGTTGATTATATTGACCTCAACAAAGCCTACCTTAACGATTGTTTCCTCCTCCCTAAGATCGACTAGCTTGTCGATTCTACGTCAGGACATGCTCTGCTGAGCTTTATGGACACCTTTTTAGGGTACAACTCGATCAAAATGGACTCAAAGGATGAAGTCCATACCTCTTTCATCATTGATTATGATACTTATTGTTATACCGTGATGCCATTTGAACTAAAAAACATTAGGGCTATGTATTGGCAAATGGTGATGAAGTTGTTTAAGCCATAGATTGGCCGTAACATGGAGGTGTACGTTGACGATATGATTGTCTAAAGCTAGAAGTTGGCTAATCATGTTAGGGATCTCTAGGAAGCCTTCGATCGAATGTACACGTATAACATGAAGCTGGACCCCCAGAAGTACGTCTTTGGTGTTGGCTTTGGTAAGTTTCTCAATTTTCTTGTCATATAGAGAGGCATTGAGGTTAACACTGAGAAGATCACAGCTATTAGGGCAATGAAGCCTCCAACTCAGTCCGAGACGTATAGAAGCTCACAAGCATGGTAGTTGCCCTGAGTATATTCATCTTGAAGAGCACCGATAGATGCATTGAGTTCTTTAAAATCCTAAAAAATCTAAAAGGTTTTGAATGGACTCCCGAGTATGCTACTACCTTTCAGCAGCTGCAAGACTTCCTCACTCACCCACTAGTCCTCTCCAAGTCTGTCTAAGGGGAAGACTTGTTCCTATACCTAGCCGTAAGCGACTGGGCACTCTCCTCTACACTAGTCAGAGCAGAGGGAAGAGAACATAGGCCAGTATATTATGTCAGTCATATATTGCATGGGCTTGAGGTCAGATACACCTAGGCAGAAAAATTTGCCTTGGTCATCATCATCATAACTCGATGGCTGAGGCCCTATTTCTAGGCGTACCAGGTCATCGTACTCATAAATTAATTATTGCAAACTATGCTACAGAAACTAGATGCATATAGACAAATGATGAAGTACACAATGGAATTGAGTATATATGGAATCCAGTATCAGCTACGTACGACCTATAAGGCACAAGTGTTGGCCAACTTCGTGGTAAAAGATACAGGAGAGAAGGAAACACCATTGGATGATGTTAAGCCAATGTGGACTCTCTATGTCGATGGATCATCCACCTCAGGGGGTGGAGGTGTAAGTCTTGTTCTAACCAGCCTACATAAGGTTACTGTCTGTTATGCCCTCAAGTTTAGATTCGATTTTAGTAACAACGAGTCCAAATATGATGCGCTTATCATTGGTCTCAAGCTAACCAAGGAGATCGATGTAGAGTAGTTGTAGATCTTCTTGGACTTAATGCTAGTCGTCTAGCAGGTCTGAGGCAAATATGAAGCCTGAGATGACACTATGATAAGGTACCTCAAGAAAGTGAAAAGCCTCCTAACGGAGTTCCCCTCATGGGATGTCAAGAAGATCCCTTAATTGGAAAACTCTACGGCATATTAGCTATCCAAGCTGGCCTCTATTGCCGTACGGAAGCCTGAGGTGAAGGATAGTAAGATCTTCATAGAGTATATGCTAGAAAAAAGCATAGCTCCGGGCTTGGCCGAAGTTTTGGAACTAATTGTGGTAGCACTAGAGCCGAGCTGGATGGATCTTATCCAAAGTTACTTGGAGTAAGGATCACTGCCAGATAACAAGAGGGAGTCAAAGAAACTTCGATACTATGCTACTAATTACACGCTGATTGATGGCGTCCTGTATCGTAGGGGAGTTAGCCTCCCCTTGCTCCAATGTCTTCGAAAAGGGGAAGGGTTGTGCGTCATGGAAGAGCTACACGCTAGAGTATACAACAATCACATTTAGTCTTAAGCCATCTACCTATAGGTGCTATGGCTTGGCTATTACTGGCCTATCATGAGGTAAAATGCGAAGGCAGTAGCCCAAAAGTGCTTGTAGTGCTAAAAGTACACCCTAATCAGCCACATACCTAGCATCTCCCTCTAGCCCCCAAGGAGCCCATGGTCGTTCACTCAATGGGGGAGTGATATCCTTAGTACTTTCTCGAAAGCATCAGGAGGACGGTAATTCATAATTGTTGCCGTTGATTACTTCAAGAAGTGGGTGGAGGCCGAAGCAATGGTTAGAATCATATAGAGAAGTGTTGAATCCTTCGTCAGAAACAACATTTTCTCCCGGTTTGGAGTCCCACATGCGCTCATCACGGAAAATGGCTAATAGTTCAATAACTCCAAGTTCAAGGAGTTCTGTGCCAAGTACCACATTACCTTGCACTTCACCTCGGTTGCCCACTCCTAATCAAACGGATAAGTTGAGGCAACTAACTGAGTGATTTTAGATAGCTTGAAGAAGTAGGTGGACTAATCTCAGAGTGCTTAGGCCGATGAACCGCTTAACATCTTGTGGGGGTATAGGACTACACATCGTACTTCTACGGGCGAAACCCCCTTCCACCTTGCTTTCAGTTAGAAGCCATCCTCCTAATCGAGCTTGAGCTCCCTAACATTCGGATTTGAAGTTTTAACTCCGCCCTTAACAACTCACTACTGCAAGCGAGCGTTGATACCATCGAGGAAATCAAAGACCTTGTTGTTGCTAGGGTGACCATATACTAACATCGGGTCACTCGGTATTATGATCAGAAGGTTAGAGACAAGGAGTTCAAGGTTAGTGACCTAAGGTGCTGAAAACTAGAAGTTACAAGTTTATACGGAGGGCAGGGAAAATTGGCCCCCAATTGGGAAGATCCGATTAGAGTCAGGGAGACATTGGGTAATGGAGCATACAAGCTGGAAATATTAGATAGCGAGCTTATCCCACACACATGGAACGCCAATAATCTTCGACTTTATTTTGACTAAGAATTTTATTATGTACAATTTTTTCTTTCTATTTTGATGAAATAAAAGTTCTTAATTGATTGTATATTTCTCTCTCCCACTCCCTTTCTTTCTCTTACCTTGCGAGCCTTTAAAGAGGCACAGGGGTAGTCAACCCAAGTATGTCGGAATGCCACTGGCTTGACCCCCCTTAGGGTAACCTCGGTAAGGGGAAACAACCCTTGCACGTAGGAACTCCCCTATTATGGGCAAGTCAGAATGCCATCGACTTAACCTCCCTTAAGGTAACCTCTGTAAAGGGAAACACCCCTTGCATGGAGGAACTCCCCTAATAGTTAACCTTACTAAAGGTTAACTTCCCTTAGACAAAGGAATTCTCAAGCATATACATTCCAAGAGGAATAGAAAACAAAAAAAGACGTTTCGAAAAACATTCATCTATTTATTCTTTGATTGTTTAATTATAGAGCAAAGGTTGGCATCTTGGCCTTAATTACATTAATTTCAAAAAAAAAAAAAAAAAGAAATCTATTATCTCTTAGGATTAGCTAACTCTGGCAGTTTAGAAAAGTCCAAGGCATCTATCTGCTTGGAGCGTTGATCCATTGGTGCTTAAGGTGGCGGGCTTTAACTTGGTGTAGGGCCCGAGCAATACGAATTAAGAGTAGTAGGAGGATTGCCCTCATAGGGTTGGTCTTCAGGAATTGCTTCAAAGACGGTCTCTTGTTGGGCCACTAGGGCAAAAGTAAATGTAGAAGCGCCCTGCCCAGCCCCAGTAGCAAAGGGTATGCTTGCATCTTTGTTAGCAGCCCAGGCAGACTCCTTCTCCTGTACTAGGGCTTCCCTCTTCTTATTGAATATCGGGAAGTCTAGAAAGTTAAGGAAGCTCAAGTCCAGGTCTGGATAATGGGAGAGAACCTCGCTTCAAGTGTAGCGGGCGAAGTCAGTGGATAAGTCCTCCAGCTCTTCTAAACATTCCTTAATGGTTTAGTAGTCAGTGACCGCCTTCTTAGCGATAGTGTCGTTGAGGACCTCCCTACTCTCCATCTTGGAGATGATCTCTTCCATCTTCGAAACTTTGTCCCGCAGCTCTTCGACCTATTGTTCCAAGCCAACCTTCAAACCAGTTAACTTCAGCGAAGTGGCCCTAATGCCTTCGCACTTGGACACCTTCATCGCCAGTTTAGTTTGCAGCTTATCCACAGATGCCTTCAGCTCGCCATTCTCTCTTTCAAGTCCAGCCTTGGCTTTGCCCTCCTCATCCAGCCTCTAAGAGAGACGAGCCCTTGTATTCTGCTCATTATGTAGCTGAGCCTTTAATTTGTTGACCTTTTGGGTTGCCTTCTCCACTTTGCCCCTCTCCCGCTCTGCATCCTTAAGCCTTGCCTGAAGCCTTGCCACCTGGACAACAAAGCGGCGTAGGTGCATGTTATCTTTGGCGAATTTTCTTAAGTACCTCTTATTAGAAGCCTTTGCCTCTAGCAGGTACTACTTTTGCCAACTCAATACCTCCTGCAAGCCGACTATCTCTTTGTGGGCAGCTTTAGACTTGCTTAGTTTGAGTAACACCTGGCCATAGTACTGCAAGACAAAAATGAAACCTACAATTAATACAAAAGACATAAAGTATAACAACATAAGAGCAATGAAGACCTACTTGTCGCATCAGTGTACTTAAGTGGCCCATAGTTTATACGAGGTAATCCCCACCCTCTTAGGAGATCCTTTCCAGGATAGCCTAATTACTGGAGGTGTAAGACCTCATTGACGCCCAATAGTTGAGCATCCGATACCGTAGCGTCAGATCGTCGGCACAGACCTCCCACTTCGCTTGAGGATCTTCCTTCGAGCCCTCTTTATTTTCGACTTGAGGGTACCTCTCTTCAGTACCTTGTCTTGGGAAGTGAATACAGCTTGTTGGAACGAGTCCAGCCCTGTCCCCTTTTGCCTAAAATCATTAAAGGCATCCAAAAACCTGTCCCCCATGTCATTGACGCTTTAGTAGGGATGTGCCAAAAGCCACTCGTTCCACTTCCCTTTGGCCAAAGCACCCCTCACAAGGGGTTTTTGTTGCTTCACCCGAAGACCTAGCCATCCGGCCATCTTAGGAGCTTTACGCTTTTAGCTTACCACTAGAGGAGGGGCGATCCCTTCTTTAGTCTCTTCTTCCGCCACTCTCGGAGGGAAAATCATCTACACATTGAGCCCTTCTTCGATGCCCTCATTGCCTACAATGATAGTCTAGACGAATGGATGGGGGCAGGAGTGGGTAGAGCCATTCTTGAAGGCTTTATGTCCATGGGTTAGTCCCAAACGTCGATGGGAATCCCCTGAGGTACAGACCTTGGCTACGCCTTGCTAGGCTTCAACTTTGGCTTCATTGCCTTTGCCTTTAGCAGGTTTGCCTTAGTTCATGCCTGGTGTTTACTCATCAAATTATCTACAAATGGACGAGACATCCTTGGGGCCAAATTTTTGCTTGCAAGAAACCCGATTTGAAGTTAGAAAAAGAAAACAAAGACAGACCCAAAGAAACTACCACTACCATTCACAAAACATCGCCATGACCAACATGACTAAGAAGGCCCTCCCATCTTACAAGCGTTGGATGAAGCACATTAATACAAGCACAATAAATAGGCACATAGGAATGAACTTGTACCTTCAGCCCACTTCTCCATTACAACCATCTTCATATTGGGGAAGAGCTTGGAGATCGAGCGCCTGATATACCTCTCCATGGTCTCCACAGTATTGATCTCTTAACCACCTTTCAGTGCCATGAAGGCTAAGATCTCCTGGATGGCCTTGGTGTCTCTAGGACCAAGCCTCTTCTCTCCACTAGTACGGACCATCCTAGTCTATTGGGTCTAGAAATCAGCCTCTTCAGGCATCTCAATCATTACGTATTTGTCTTGCTAACCTTTAACTGAATTTACAAGGCCACAGAACAACTTCTTCCTTAGGTGCAGTTGGAGGTAAGGCCATCCCCTAACGCTCTTCCATATGTAGAAGTGACAAAAGAGTTAGAAAGTAGTCCTTATTGCTAGGTATTCGCAAAGTGCTTAGAAAGCCCTTAGTACTCTCTACCCATTGGGAAGGATCTGTGACGGACTGCAGTGGTGGTTGTTGAAAAACTCCCTCTTAAAATGACTGGGTAAGAGGCTCTGCCTAAATTCTAAGCACTTCTCAAAGACCACAAAGCACTTCCCTAATAGTAGGGCCACTCGTTTGTCCCTGTTTGGCAACTTAATGTGCTACCCAAGAATTACCCCCACAAGAAAGTTGCTGATGATCTAGCTGGGGGTAGATTGCTTACTTTTACTTATACGGCCATCAGGCCCCTTGCTTGTACTAGGAGCGTTGAACAAATCCTTTGTGGGAGGCAAGGGAACGTTTGCATATACGTCCCTGGGGATGGTGTTGATAACTCTAGCCCTATCCAGCGCTTCAACCACCATCTTAGTTGGTTGGTCAAGTTGTGCTAGTGACGAGACTTTGCCCTCCTGCACTTGGGGGGGGGAGGGGAGGGATCACTCCTTGTAGAGTCGAAACTAGAAGTGAGTAGTGGTAAAGAGGAGTTGGCCTCACTTCTATTGGTTGACATGATCGCAATTCTCGAAGAAGGAAGAAAGACTCGAAATTTTGAAAAAAAGTTTGAAAGTTTAAATGCGATCATAGAAATTGCAATGACTAAACGAGAAGATTGTAGAAAAGAACTCTCTCTCCATGATACTCCTATTTATAGGCAAACTTACTGGGAAGCCGTATAAGTGGTTATAGGGATCTACATAAGCACAAATCACTTGGAGTGCTACATAACAAATACGTGGAAAACATCTCGATCGGACGGTTACCTTTAAAAGGCAAAAGGCATGTAGCTGTACGCTAGTTTGTTGCAGCACGATACTTGTCATATCGCATTTAATGCATGGAATACAAGTGGGCAAAAGTTGCATTTTAAAAAAAAGTTCCTTCGACAAGAAGCTTCTTTAGGGCTCATTCGACTTCCACCTGGTCAGCATGACAATGATATGACATAGTTGCGTCTGCTTGGTCCTCGTTGAGTACTGTTTAGACAGACCGGTATGTGGACTTAAAGCTCTTACCTAGCAAGTTGCAAGGGTGTCCTACCTTGATACCTAAACCTAAACTTCGCTTGGGGCTCCAGTACTTTGCTTCGGGACTTCTAATTGCTCCTATTAATCTTGCCTCAAATATTCTCGGCTGCGGTATTTATTGCCTCGGATACCCCCACCTCGGTCACCTTCTAGTTTCACCTAGGCAATGAGACTGCCGAAGGGAGGGGGTGGGAAGCAAGTGTTGATAAGGTACTTTAGGTATGGATCCTTCAGGCCCCGATCATATTCGCCAAGCCTTGTATCCTTAGGTCTTCCTTCGTAAGCCTTGGCCTTAGAACCTAAACTGCTTAGGCCCATTAAGCATTGCAACAGCTATAACTACAAGATAAGGATAAAATGGTCACGTCCCAAATATTAGGAACACGTTAGGCATGACAGCTCCACTCTCTTATACTTACAGGAGAAGATATCTTTTACTAACTGATCTCCAACTGCAGGCTCCACTTTAGTATAAATACTAGGCTACTACTAAACAGTAACTCTCTCTACACTCTGCACATTAAGCTTGTGCATTAGCTTCAGTATTCTATACTTTTAAGCTCACTATTAACTTAAGCATTGGAGTAGCCACATTGGATAACCCCTCAACGTCCTCTTACAGTATTTTTTTTGCGGGCCCATTATGTGCAACATCCAAAAGACTACCGGTAAGAATCTTAAGACGACAAAACCGATTTTCAAAAAAATTAAAAATGTTAAATTAATCCAAAAAATTATAGAAAAATTTATTCCTAAGTATTTTCATATGTGAAATTTAGAAAAATATTATTTTATATAAATTTAGTATATATATTATACGTCATTAAGAAATCAACTACACTAAATTGATTTTGGTGTTAAAATAAATTACCTTAATGATGTAGTTTTAATCTTTAATTTTTTTTGTAAGCTTTTCTATACTTATATTAAAATGCTATGTAAAGTTTTTTGACAAAACTACTTTCTAAATTTTTATAAATTATTGAGCCCCTAAGTTTTTGTTAAAATAGTGTTTTTAGTAAAAATTTGTGTATTTCCCCAAAGGACCTCACTTTGATTCTAGGTTTAATTATTTAGTGGAGTATCTGTAGTATGTTGGAGTTGTTGAATTGGGTTTTACATAAAGAAGTTACAAAAAAAAGAAGAAAAGAAATAAAGAATATGCCCATGTATGTATAGTTTAGTAGTATGTAATCTTGAAAAGTTAGTGAATGATGATGTGTTACATAAGAAATCTCAAGAATAATGAAGTTGAGTAGTGTTAATAAAAGTGTTAAAGTGATTCTTATAATTGAAACTTGGTAGAAAAGTGAACAAATCAATTAGTTAACAAAAGTAGGTTAAAGACAAAGGATAATTTAGAGGATTTTAGGTAAATACTATACTAGTGATTATACTCATAAATTGAGTTGAGGCAAATCAATGAGTGATAAAAGATAGGACAACTTAGAAGTTGAATCAAAAGGTAAATTTCTTAAAGACTCAAAGGTTAGTTAAACTCAGAAGATAACTTAGAGGGTAGCTTACTTAAAAACTTAAATTAGGGTAACTGAGAGACCGTCTTAAGAGATAGAATTGGTGCAATAATTGACCCTTGTTAAGCTCACGAAGTAGCTTAGAGGAATTTTGGCCAGAGAAATCTTTTATGAAACAACTCAGAACCTAATTTAGAGGATTTTATAGATTGGAATAACTTACGAAAAACTAGTGAATTGATTAAGAAATCCTAACTTATAGGTAAAAATAACTTATAGAATTAATGTCAAAACAACTAAAATAATATAAAACGAATAAATTACTATCAATTCAAGGCTTGAACACAGATTAAAACTCATCTATTGTATATTTACAGGGATAATTGAAGGCCAAGAGGGCGACAATCAAGAGTAGTAAATTAGTGAAGTATAGGTAAGTGGGGATCTATGTATCACAACATATTGGAATACTGTCTTAGAGTACTTGGAGGCCTAGAAGAGCATTTGGTTGTGATTATAACTTAGTTGAATGTATGCATGCTTCATGTGTGGTTGTTTATTTGACTTGTGGACTTAGAGTGCTGTTTGCATGTTTTGCTCTCTTTTTATGATTTGTTGATCATCCATAATTGGAATTAACCAAAGACTGACTCGTAGCCTAGTTGGACGTACATAGCAACCTACTAGGGGAACGATTAGGTATGTTAGACCAAATATTGACCCCTTTGATAAGGATAGTTGAAATGGTTCTTTCCTACTCCTAATCGAACTAAGTGATAGGAGAGAAGGTCGAGACAAGGTTAGACACAGTGGTTGTTCTCCATTGTACAAGCTTAAGTTTGATTTGATTTGAGTCATGTTAAAACTCCTTAATATGAGTTAGAGTGGAAGTAATTTATTAAGCCTCACAATGGATTGGATAACATTGTGTAATGTCTAGTTTACGTTGCTTGCTTTGCATTTTATTAAAATGTAGTGACTAAAAACCCTATTTGCGTTTGTTGTACTATTTTATCTTCATCCTATTTATTGAGCTATTTGTGCTTACATCTCTATAGACTTTTTTGCAAGTGTTGACTAAAGATTAAGGATACAATGCTATAATTACCTTTAAGTTAGTGTATGAAGGGTTAAAAGTGAGGAAACTTGAAGATTTGCAAGATTATGACTTTTGTATTGGCTATATTTTGTTTTTTTGTGGAAATTAATCGGGTCACCCTAGGCTGCCTACTAGTTTCCAACTTTGTTATACGTGGTCTTCAAAACTTATGGCTTTTGTAAACTTTTAAAACAAAACTACAACTTTTGATATAAATATACTTAAGTAAACATTACTATGTTATGGAGTAATGCACTACAGGTCATCTTGAATAAGTGTTTTGAAAAGCTGTACCGTAGGTTTTATAATAGGTGCTAGAATGGATGCTTTAAATTGGTTGAGTCGGCTATACCTTGTATAAGTTACATCTACAATAACAGTTGTGAGGTCAACTTCTATATTATATTAGTTTATATAGTGGAACTGTTACGTCTACTGTTTGGGGCGTGATAGGCAAGAGAAGAAAAATCACCATCTATAAAAAAATTGGAGTGTAGAAAGGTAATTGCTTTTTAAATCTCTAAAGTGTTTTGTCACACCCTAACTCAAGGAGTCGTAATAACCTTGCCGTATAAACTAGCTAAAGCGCTTTAGCTAGAAGCTAGGCGCTTTAGTTGCTAACATAGATATAGTTGACAACCGGCCTTTACCACTCTATAGTTTTGAGTCATCTAATTCATTGCCTGTTTGGTATCAACCTGTAGTGTAATTTTCTAAAATAACTTTTGAAAGAAATTTTGTAGTATAAAAAACTTGAGAAGAAAATAAGTTTATAAATGGCTTTAGAAAAACAACATAATAAGGATTTATAAAAGTCTACAAGTTTACAGAACAAAGTACCGGTACCAATAATTGAAAACTAGAGGGTCACCTAAAGAGACTCTATTATTTTTCCTAAAGGTTAGTAAAGTCAATAAACAAAATAAAAGTTCGATCAATTGGTCTTGAATCTCGCTTCCCGACCTTATTCTCCATACTTCTGATACTTAGAGTAGTACTGGTATATTTATTGGGAAACTTGCAAAAAAATTATAGGAGAATAAGCTATAACTTGCTCAGTAAGTGGGATAGAGATAATAGCACATATCTGATACAGAACAACCAAGGTTTTTAAGTAAAGTTATTTAAATGCAATATATGTTCAAGTAAATGCTATTGCATAACGTTGATTGGTCGACGTAAGATCAAAGAAATTTTGTTTACTCTAATCTGGGTTTTGAGGAGTTTGATATTGTGTACTTCGTAAATTAAAACCAAATCGGGGTTTGTGCAATGGAGAAACATACTCCATCTGAGATTTTTTTTGAACCATGATCCTTAATCTTGTCGCGACCTTCTCTTTTGTCATTTAGTTTGACTAAAAGTGGGGAAATGAACATTTCTGCTATCTTCATCGATAGGTCCATGTTTAGCTCGAGAAACTTAATCATTTTCCCTAGTGGGTGGTGATGCATGTCCAGTTAGAACTTAAGTCGAGTTTTAGTTAGATTGCTTTTGGGGTAATTAAGCAATTTCAAACAGTTCAATTATGCATCATCATAAAGTAATCAATACATAAAATCCAGTATTGCAAATAGCAAAATGGTATTTAAGCACATACCTTGCATAAGCACAGGCAACTAACTTACAATCATAATCAAGACATATACTAAGGCCTCCAAGTATCCTTAATAATACTTCAAAGTGCAGTAAAGCACCGATCCTACTTACTTTGACATTGATCTTTTACTTTCATTGTTCTTCTTAAAATAATTAATATAATCATTATAGTTTTACTAAATATAAAGTTGAATAATTTTTTTTAATAATTTAAGTGTGGTTATGACTTATCTCTAGCGAGTGGTTTAAGTTTTGTTTTGAGTTCCAACTTGTTGTTGAAGTTTTTGAACAAGTTTTCGAAAGCTCACTTAATACCAAGTTTTGATCTCAAAACTTTTTGACCAAGTTTCTGAGATTATCGTAATTATACCTTTACTCTAATAAACTCTCTGAAGTTATTTCTACTAAGCATTTCACACTAAATAACCTTTAAATCAAGTTCCAAAGCCATTCTAACTACATTTCCTTTACCAAATACTTCTCAAACGAATTTATAATGGGGGTATAATTAAATCCCTCTTACTATCCAGTTTTCTAATGAACTCTTTGAACTACAGATTAAGTCCCCTCTTTATAGACTAACCCTTTGAAGATGTCTTTGAAGCGATTTCATCTAAGTCTTCTAAATCAGCCAACTTTTTAGTCAAGTCTCTGAGTTCAATACAATCACTCTTCTTTTACCAAACAACTCCTTCAATGAAGCTTCAGTATATTTAGAGTTAAAATCTTTTCATCCACCAACCTTCTAAATATTATTATATTTAAGATTCTTACACCAGTTAACCTTCTAGTTAGGCATCTATACTTAGATTTTAAGTAATTCTTTTACCAGATCAATCATCTGAAGAATTCTTTAAACAAGTTCAATTTATAGGTTTACTCCCTAGTTATTGGCCCCAACATCTTATTCTAGTTTACAAGCATGACAGATTATGATCATACAACAGGTTCTTCATACCTATAATCATCATATCATCCCAAATTTCTAAATCTTCTTATCCTTACTTTAACGTGTATACCATAACTCGTAATTTTTGCATATCTCAAATCCTATTTAATTTAACCAACTCCAGATTACTCTTTACAGTAATATATTATATAAACAAACCCTAAA
Organism: Lumnitzera littorea; assembly: GCA_024138015.1. Lineage (NCBI taxonomy): Eukaryota > Viridiplantae > Streptophyta > Magnoliopsida > Myrtales > Combretaceae > Lumnitzera > Lumnitzera littorea. Next base: position 107,690,261 of record JAMXBB010000005.1, on the reverse strand, counting down.
ATTGTTGCATGTTGTTTTTCACATGATTAATTATGCAAAAATTCCAAAAAATGGCATTTTTCATTAATTTAGAGGTTAAAAAATTACTAAAAATTATAGAAAATATTTTTTTCCGAAAAATTTTCATAGGATCCATACATGCAATATAAGGAAGTTTTGTAAACAAATTTGGTTTCAAAATAATAACAATAGGGTCATTTAAGACAAGCTAAAAAATTGATCGATTTTATGTGATTTCTTAAGGGTGTTATAGATTTACTTAAAATTTTTATAATCCAATATTTTTCCCAAATAGTAGATTCAAAAATATTCCAAAATATTTTTTTTAAAAAATTTTTAGACTTAATTTAATATTTTTTAGAAAATTTAAGAAAATAAAAAAAAAATTGAAGTTCATTAGAAATTGGCCGTCCAGCTACTAATGACCACCGTCACCATGTCTATAGCCTTAGATGTTGCCTCCATTGTTGGCCGGTGGTAATGGTTTGTTCCCAGTTCACCCTTAGTCCCTTACTCTATGGTTTTGCTTGGTTGGCACTATTCTCCTTTAAAATTTTCCATAATTTCTCCTTTAACCTTTCTCCTGTTCCACCAAATTTTTTTCTAATCCTAACACACTTGTGAACATGCAAAGGATTCTGGAAATTTTTTCCTAAGTTGCTATACGAGAGAATGTTGAATTTTCTCCGTCTTCACCTTATTTTATATCCTTTTTAGATGCTTATCTAGCTGTCTACTTACATAAGTTCTATACTCACAATTGTCCTTCATCATTCCATGCCATTTATACTTGTTTCTCATAGATTCTAATAGTTTCTTATATTTTTCCTGTTTTTTTAAAAATAATTTTTAATTAATTTTGTATTATTTCGGGTATTTTAAACATTTTTGAATATATAATTATATATAATAATCACACCCGAGGTACATGTATTATTTTTTTTTATCTATTACTCTATTTCACTTTATAATCTTAGTGTCTAAATAATTTATTTTTAAAGTTTGGTTAATTCTCATTACTTAATTTACGCGCTTACAGTGAGTAAATTATAATATAATATAATTTAGTAAAATGATTTATTTTTAACTATAATACTATTATTTTATTTTATTTCTATAATTCGAACCCACGAGATGTTCTTATTTAACTCTTAAGATTCATATGTGAAATATCGTCTTAATTAGCCAACTTTTACATATACTCTAAATTACTCACTCAAAATAACTTCGTGAAGTTAAAGAGGCTTACATGTTTCATATGAAAAACAAAGATTTAATCTCAGTAGAAAGAACGTCCTTTGGAATGTTTATAGATGTATATATAAAGCTGAAAACTAGGTATATCATAGATACGTGAAAAAGGATACATATCAAATAAGATTTTTTTTTTCTTTTTTTTATGTGAGACAAAATAAGCAATGAGCCAAAACACAACAAATATGTTGTATGATCTTTCTAGGGAATGTGCCTGACTCATTATGACGCTCTCTTTGATGATATTGATAGTTTTTTAAACAATCTATAGCAGCTTGTTCACTAGTTATCTTATGTATAAGCAATTCTCTCATGTACCTTTCTTGTTTTTTGTTAATTGAAATTTGTTTTCAACCCTCCTTCCTTCACTTATTTTACAAGAGTAAGAGAAGCACATCAGCTTTGTCCAATATCTCATTTAATCCACTTAACATATGGACGGAATCTTTTGAATTTGACCCTGTAACTTTAATGGTTTTATTTACTTCAATTTCTCCAATATGTTATCCTCATCTTGTTGCTAGCAAGGTATTCAAGCTCATTAAGTTTGATGAGACTTCACATACATCTTACAGCCATGGCGAAAGGACATCCGCTGGTAGTATCCCCATACTAGAGTTACCAAAGTCGCATCGTCTCATTCGCCATCCAATGTTCTTTTACTAACTATATTACTTAACCTTAACATGCTACATGATTTTCATAAAAAAGGACTATTTATTCTATTGGCTTTGCTCTTTATAGGGGTATATTTTTTATATGCAGGTTTGTTTTTGTTGGTTCAATTGTTTCACCTAATCTTCTATGAGTTCTAGAATATATTTATGTTTTTGCAATAAAAACTTGACATATTGGATTATGTGGGGGCACTACCAATCATTTTTGTTTATAAACTGATATATCATTTAAAAATGGATATATACGTATGAACACATAGAAGATTAGTTGAAACAACTAAACAAAAATTACAGGCAATGCCTGGTATAATCCAATATGTAAAGTCTTCATTACAAAATTATAAAACTGAAATAAATTTAAAGTGTTATATGTAGCTTTCATCTCCTTGGAAATAGATTCCATAACTCGTGTAATACAAACAAACCCGTAAACAAGAAATATACCCCCGATAAAAGCAAAGCTTATAGAGTAGTCCTTCCTTATGAGAATCAAAATCATGCAGCCTATTAAGTAGTGTAGAATGGTCAGTGGCAAAATGTTGAATTGCAAATGTGATGATGCAACTTTGCTAGATTTGGTCGCGAGACACTACAAACAGATGTCATTTCGCTATAAAGATTTCAAAAGAAATGGACTTCCCACTTATTTTGTTTAAATATTAAAATAAACTCAAAGCAACCTTTTTTTCGAATATTTTATATTTGCATAAATTCTATTAATGCTTTAATTTGCTATGAGATAATATTCACGAATCCTAAAGAAATACCTTTTTATAAGGGAAAATTATAATGAGCAAGTCGATCAATTTGCTTAGGGTACCGCAACAAAATAATGTCTGTTGCTTGTAATCATCTCAACCTCATTAGAATGGAGGAATGGAATAATAGGTCCATAATTGAATTCCATGCTTAGGTTTTTGTAAGTATGAATCACATCTTCACAAAAATTCCATGCCTCATGGTGGGTAGCATCAGCAAATATGATGCAAAACTAGCTCTTCACTATTCCTCTATTAATTATTTTTTGTTTTCTTTTTATGCTTTAGGAACCAAAATAGGAGATTCCTCTAAACCCCGAAATTTCAAAACTACGGGTTATAAGTAGCCAGCCATACCAATCTTTAATCTAAACTCTCTAATTAGCTGGTCGATTATTTTCCTTTGATCCGTTGAGCTATACATAAAAGTTTTTTTTTTTTTTTCCGTAAATTTAGTCAATCTTCTTGTTATATTGAAAAAAAAAAAAAAAAATCATTGTGGAAAAATATTTTGCCACAATGTTTTATTGTTATAGATTGAATTTTTTATAATGGTTAATTAGCCTATTTCGGCTAAATATGTAAATAAACTCAAAGCATTTTCATTAAATATTTTTTATTTATATATATTTTATTAAAGCTTTGATCTACGGTTAGATAATATTTTAAATGTTTAAGGATTTAAAAAAACATTTGTTTTGAAATTCTCACAATATATATCCTCATGCATATAATACTTGGAAAACAATCTTTGTGGTGCATTAAGCATATTGTCGTGACATACATTAATGTTTTTATCATATTTGCTACTTTTTAAGTTGGTTTAGGGCTATAATATCAGAAGCTAACCTTACTAGAGCATACAGTGATCATCGAAAAAAGTAAAACGTTTTGAGATATGGGTAGCATTTAATTTGCATAAAGTTAAAGTTATTGCTAACATAATATAAGCACAGTCTTACATAAAAAAAAAAAAAAAAGAAGAAGACATAATACACCTATTTAACCCATAATGTAGCAATAAATATACTATAATAGAAGAGCCACCGTAACATAGCATTATGCCATAGAATAGTATCCAAGACTCTTACTTGAAGGTGATTAATTTGCTCTCCATGTAATGTTAGAGCAATTGATTTCATAGGGATGTCAGGGATAAAATCGATTTTAACCATAATTCTCTTGGAATTTCGTTTAAATATGAAAACAAATTATAGCAACTTTTTATCAGATATTTTGTCTTTGTACATATTTTATTGATGTTTTGATCTACTATGAGATAATATTCATAGACATGTTTGAGCTCCGAAAAAACATGCCCTTTTTATTGGGGAAGAAAATTATAATGAGCAAGTTGATAAAATTGCTCGGGTACCACGACATAACGACAGTCTGTCATAATCATCTCAACCTTAGGAAGCAGAATGGAATCATGGGAAAGCGATTAAATTCATATTTTTTGCAAGTATGAATTAGATCTTCACCAAAATTCTAGAAACATCGGCAAAAATGATGCAGAACTAGCTCATCACTATGCATCCATCAATTATCTTTTTTTTTTTTTTTTTTCCCTTTTTATGTCTCAGGAACCAAAAGTAGGAGATTTCTCTAAAGGCCGTAATTTTGGAACCGGAGGTTTTGTCAAGTCAACTCCTTTGAGATCCATACTGATTTGTAGACTGGTGCTTTTAAGGAAAGAAGCTTTGGAAAAAGGTAGGCTTTTCCATTTATAGAAAGGATATTCAATGCCAAATTCTTTTACATTAGTAATAATATTGTTTCTACAATTTACGAAACAATGTTCTTAACATGCTTCGGCAGCTTGTAAGTATAACGATGATTCTATTTTACGCACTGCCGGGTATATACATTTCCCCTAAGTTTATAAAGTTAATAGGCCGTCTGTCTTTTGCCTCATTCAATAGTTAACCTTATCTTTTCACCAACCATATGGCATAAGTGTTCTATGTGACATTCATGATTTTTTTTTTTTAATTCCATTTGTTTAACTAAAATAATCGCTCTGTACATGTGTTTTGCAATTGAAAGTGGGCATCAGGGTTGTAATTCCTCGATATGGATGTCAGAATTTCAATTACAAGGTAATCGTATTTATTAATGGAGTTTTTATATCTTCATAAACGATCATAGATCACCTAATAAGAAATTAATCAATATATGTAGACATTAGTTCTTCCAACAAAGATTGAGAAATGGATAATATAATGATCAGCTTTTCACATCATTGTAACATGCGTGATCTCATAAGGAAACTATGGTGATGGATGAATGAGATAAGTCGACGGTGAAGGGAGTTTCTCATCCCTTTAAAAACTAATCGTGTACAGGTTTCTTTTCCCAACTTAGCATCTTGTTCCATTACCTTACTTTGGATTTGTTTTTTCATTGGTTTGGATGACCTTCTTCTTCTTCTTCTTCTTTGCGGTTACTACACTAGTAACACTTCATGGTATGAACTCTCTCTCCTTCTTTTTAACTCTTAAGTGGTTTGTGTAATGTATGCAATTGTGTTGAAGTGTTGTCTCGTGCTGGCGTTGTATATACGTGTAGTAGATGTAATGAGATGTGCTTTAGTATGCATAGTAGCTTGGACTACTGTTTCACATATAGCATAATACGTGTTGTGTTATTTGGCTTCACAATAGTTAAAAGAGTTTGGTTATTTACATCACTTTAGATCACTATTTTCTAGCTTGCTTAAACCCTAGTTGCTTTTAAACTAGAAGAAGACTTGACCCAAGAGGCTAAGCCTCCATCTTGTTTGGCCCAAGAGAAAACTCCACTTTTCCTCCTGTTTTCTGTTCTTTTCCTCTTCCTATACTACAATGAAAAAATATATAAATTGAATAAAAACTAATAGGGAAGGAACACCTTAGCTATTGTTGTGTAAGTTAGTTATCACTTATCTTTTTCTCTTTTTCTCTCTCTCTTTTTTAATTTTGTTTACTCCTTTTTAAATTTGTGAAGCTCCTATTCTACTGTGAAGTCAAAATAGTTGATAATGGCCAATCTTTACCGATATCAGGTACTACTTCTCTATTATTATTATTATATACACACATATTTTATCTAGCTAACAAGTAGCAATGTTTTTGGTCCAAAAAGAGTCATCAATATAAGTGGCCTAATAGCAAATTTTTAGGGCACATCAGGATAATATACAAATTATCTATATGGTTAGTCGGTTACTTAATTTATCTTTGTTATATAATCAACTCATTTAGGTTCTTCTTTGATTGATATAGGTAGATTTAGATTAACCAATTTCAGGGGGTTGTAAGGTGATCATTTAGTTTGGATTTCTACTAGGAATTAAAAAGGAGAAGATTGAGAAAGAAAAAGATTCGTTCCGTAAACCACAAGTATAGGTTAATAGCTGAATTATCCCGTTCGACTGCAGATTGCACTATATCTCGTAAGATATAAATTCTCACATAGCTTAAATACATAATTGAACGGAAAACAACATTTCATGATGTTCTTATAGGGATATATAAGTTCATGCAAGTAACAAATATATAGCATTTGCTAGTTATATTTATTATTTATTATTTTTTTTATAGTACAGACATGTATTTATACAAGGAGATAACCTTGTAGCCCTAATACATAGGAAAATACTATTTTACCGTCACATTCTATGATACATGTATATAGACTTCTCTGCTTTTATTAGCTGGAATTTGTTCTGAACCCTCATTCCTTCACTTATTTTGCAGGAACCAAAGAAGCACATCAGCTAGCGTACGTAAGAACATTTACTATATTGCTCTCATTGATTATTATCTCATCAAATTCACTTAAGTATTGACGAATTTATATGAATTTGACACCATTACTTGATTCTTTTTATTTGCTTTAGTTGCTCCAATACGCTATGCTCAACTTATTGCCAAGAAGGTATCCAAGCTTATTAAGTTTGATGAGACCTCAGGCAAATCCTCCAGCCAAGGTGAACAAGAGCTATCGAAGTTGCATGATGATGTTTGTAATTTAATGTTCTTCTGCTGATTATTATGTTGAATATGCTGCATAATTTTCATTAAGGCTTGATGAAGTTATAAGTGTATGTACTAACGTGGCAAAATGATGTTTGAAAACAGTGGTAAAGAAGAGAAGATTAAGCAAGATGTCTTCTATTGATTTTTATTAGGAGTGAGGTGGATTGGGTTTTGTTAAAAAAATACATAGGAGAGGATAGGAAGTTTGCTGATGTTAGAAGGATTATTTTACAACTGTACGTCTTCAACTGCCAGCTATGTTAGGGTAAGTGGAAAGGAAAATTCTGAAAATTCCCTGAAGTAATGCAAATTTGTTTCTTATTTTTTCCTTCATTTTTTTTTTTTTTTTTTGCTTCAGTATACTCTCTTCCTTCTCCAGCTTATGCTTCTATGTTTTCATCGACCAACTAAGATCGACAAATATCATAGTCATTTGATGTCCTATACTTGAGTGTTAACACTATTGAATCGGAACACCTCATTCACATTCATGTACGGTTGAAAATCAAAACACCAGTAGTGTTCAGCAAAATTCTAGTGTGTTTCCAAGAGATTCTGATATGCAAATTTCTACTGTTAGTGGTTCTCTGAGAGGTATTGTTGTTGTGTGTTCAAGGGGTTCCGCAAATATTTGTCCTGGTGCTGGTAATGTATCCCCGAGGGATGTTGGTAGTGTACATCTAAGTAGTGCAGGGGATGTCCCTACCGCTTGTGGCAGTCCAAGTGTTGCTGCTATTTTGTGTCCGAACGGTGCAACTAGTGTGTGTTCGAATAGTGTTGGTGGTGTGCGTCCGAGTGGTGAAGGGGATGTTCCCTGTGCTAGGGGCTGTCCAAGTGGTGCTGGTTAAATGCGCTCGAGTGCTGCATGGGCTATTACAACTGATAGGGGCTGTCTGAGTATTGCTCTTATTAGCTATCTAGGAGGTGCAGGGGGGTTTTGACAATATGTTGGTTGTTCGAAACGTGTTGCTAGTGGGTATCTGAGTGCAGGTGATAGAGTGTTTTTGAATGTAGCACCTAGTGTGTCTCCAAGTGGTATAGGGAAATGTTCTTGTTGATAGGGGCTGCCCGAGAGATGAAGGGGATTTTATGGATGCTATTGGCGGTTTGAGAAATGTAGATAATGTTTCCATTGCCAGTGGTTGTCAGAGGAATGCACTTATCTGTCCAAAGTGAAGCTAGTGTTTCTATGAGTGAGCGACTGTGGCACCAACAGACAGTTCAACCTCATACTCGGATTCCTTCGAGAGCTTTAGTATAATTAAATCAATTGTATTGGTTTGGTTAATAAGAGGACAAGAGAAGTAGGCGTTGGTTCTATATGCAGGGATGATAACGGTAATCTACTTGAAGCAACTGCATTAAGTTATAAAGGAATGGATAGTGGCATTTTGCAAGCTTTGGCATTGAGGGATGGCCTTACCATCGCTGAATGAAGGGGATGGAGTAGTATAGTGGTTGATTGATGTTTCCAGATTGGATTTCTCATCTCCATATGGAGTTTGATTGAATAAATTTATCATTTAGCCAAAAAAAAAAAAGAGAAAAGAAAAAGCAACAACTAAATGCTTAAGAGCTCATACGTGAATTAACCAATAAGACTTATTCTTGTTTACTTAAGTTGGGTTATACTATTTTCTTGAATTCCTATAGATAGGAAGATGTTTGTGTCAGATAAATATTTTAATTGATAAGTGTCTTCTAAAGTGTAGATTTTCCTAACTCCCTGTGGTTTAGTTTAATGCGTGTCAAATTTGGTCGGCTAGTGTTTATTCTTCTAACATGATACATGAATGATACATGAATATGTTCAGATGTTCTACTTGGGTGTTTTAAGAATGTCTAATAATATGACTTACGGTCTTGATAGAGATCTATCATATAAAAGATCTCTTACACCTCTTGCACCATTTAATTCTCTAAGTTCAATTCAATTGAGAAGCAAATTAAGTTGACTAGAACGTATGCTTATTATGATTGATATTATAACTATCTGATCTAAAAACTTAAACTTGTAAACATTGTATAGACTATTATGTTTATTACTTAACACTCTCCTTCACTTGTGGGCTGAAATTTAGCTGAAATTTAACTGAAACCCATCAAGTGGATAGCCTAATTAAATAGAGGTAGATCGACAATTTAGGGATTTAAACTCATGATCTCTTGCTGTGAGACTACATTAAGACTATTACTATAACCAATTCATCTAAAAACTTAAACTTGTATATAAGGTATAGTGTGAACCATTATAATTATCATATAACATAATTTTTGCATTGTCAATCAACTATTCAATTAAATCATCTACTTAATGGGCTTTAGTTAAAGTCTAACCTATAAGTGAGGAAGAGTGTTAAGTGATAAATATAATGATTTACATCATATCTATAATCTTAAGCTTTTAAATCATATGGTTATGGTGCTAACCATAATATGATATCAAAGTAGAAAGTCTTAGGTTCAACCCTTACACCATCAATCAACCCCTAGATAAATGGGGTTTCTACTTATTTGGCCTTAGTTAAATTTTAGCCCATAAGTGAAGGAGAGTGTTGTATAACAATTACAATGATTCAGACCATATCATATTTATAAGTTTAAATTTTTAGACGAGATAGTTGTGATACTAGTCATAATAGTATCGACCATAATTGATGGATACCTTTTTTTTTTCACTAGGTAGAGATCATGTAGGAGTTGCATGATGTAATACCTTTTACATGTTAGGAGAAGGAACTCTAATCATCAAGATACTTTTCGGTATAGCAACTCGGAGCACATTGAAACTCTGAAGTTAAGTGTGCACATATTAGATCAATTTCGGGATGGGTGACTTTTTAGGAAGTTACTGTATCAAGGGATAAAACTGTGTAACATTCTACATTAAAGCAAATAATACCTCTGTGAGAAGAGTTTTGGCTGGGTCGTTATAAGTAGTATCAGAGCAATCCACCGGCTTGAAGGGTAGAGCCTTGCTTGGTGGTGATTTTGGACCTATATAATGAAATTGATGAGGACGTCAATTTTATAAAAGGGTAGATTTTAATACTTTTTTCATGTTAGGAGAAGGAACTCTAATCATTGATGCACTTTTTGGTGTTGTAGCCTGAAGCACGTCGAAAATCTAAAATTAAGCATGCTTAGGCCGGATCAATCTCAAGATGAGTAACTTCCTAAGAAGTTGCTACTCTAAAGGACCAAACCGTATGGTGTTCTATGCTAAAGCAAACGATATCTCGATGAGAGGAGTTTCGATCGAGTTGTTACAGATGTTATCTAGGCTCTTTGTTCATTAATGGATCTTAATTTTTTGTTTCTTTTGTTTTTAAGTTTCTATGAGGAAATGAACATGTACATAAAATAGTCGACAAACAATTGGCTGTTTAACACTATGTTTAGATGGGTGAAATCCTATGGAAATTAAAGGAAATGGAAATGGAAAGAAATTTTGTGTTTAGAAAACACAAAAGGAAGTGAAAATGGAATGAACCTAATGAAAATGGGTAGAAACAATTCACTTAAGAGGCATTTTTCTCTCCAAATTTTGAGAGAAAGCTACAAAAATGGATGGAAATTAGAATGAATTATGAAAATACTCTTATCGTCATCATCATCATCATAATCTTCTTACCTTATTCGTCTTTGGTGCTAAATCGAATCGATGGCATCATTCTTCCTCTTTTTAGATTGTCGACTATGTTGCAAGGCTTGTTTTTGGCAAAATCTTGATTTTACATAACAAAACAAAACCTTAATTTTGTGAGAAAACCCTCATTGTCATCATCTTCGGCACAACATTTATCATCCTCTTCTTCGAGAAACTAAACTCCTTTCCTCAAGATAGTATGTTTATGTACCCTTTTAGTTCAAAGTTTGCTTTTTCTTTTTCCTTTTCTTTCTAGTATGAGGCAAGACAATTGTAATGGGTAAAGAGTAATTGGTCATGTTAAGAAAATATTTCCAATCCTTTCCTTCCATTTCCACTTTTTATATCCAAACATAGGATAAAAGTTCTATTTCCTTGATTTCTTTTCTTTTCTTTTCCTTTTGACAACTTTTCATAGCTTTCCTTTAATTTCCGCTTTACTCAAAAGTTGCCAAACATGGTGTAGGTCCTTAACAATTCCTATATTTGTATTAATTTTGTAGATCATACAATTTCCTTTGGTAGAGATACTATGTACATCAACTTAATTCAATGATGCTATGTAACTAATGAATTTTTGGATTTGCTATTATTATAGCATTTTATTCAATGAATGCTTCTAACACAAATATGGTACACATGTATTAAATGGTTATGTTTCAGTTTAGATTTTCATATATGATTAATAAATATAATGTGTTATATATTAATATAAATTTGGCCATCTTTAGGATGGCTAGATTTCTATTTTTACAAATTTTCATTTTTAAAAAATTTTCTTTAGAATTAATATTAATATATATATGTAAATAAGTGTATAAGTACATATATCATTTAGGATTTTTTTATCTTCTAAGATTTTCTTTTTTTTTTGTTCTTCCAATTTTTTAAAATTTTCATTATTTTTTAATTTTTTTCTATTTTATTTATTTTTTAATATTTATTATATTATTTATTTAATAAAAATATGTTGAGCAATAAGTTGTTGCCATATACTAATAGATAATTGAAAATTTAGCGTTATTAGTTAAAAGGACTTATTTATATTTTTTTGCAAATATAGAAGACTAAAATTAAAATTTTAACACGTTGAGAAGCAAAATATAAAAAGAAGTAAATGTTGAAGACTTTTTTATACTTTTTCCTTTATAATATAAGGATTACCAATGAAGAAATGCTCTACACCCATAACTAGCTTGAGCAACAAATATTTTGAGTAAGTTGGGATCAATCTTTATTGCATTTAGGAGTTTCATTTCAGGGTATTTGGAGGCTTGAGTGTGTACTTAGTTGTGCATATACTTGTATGTCTCCGATTATTGATTTAATTTTGATGTTTTGATGGAGTCTTATTCATAGGATTATTTGAATTGATCAACCACTCTTAACCTGGACTAAGTTATATTGGACGTAAATATTAATTTCACATGCATTAAATTCATTGGAGGATTGTAGGATTCTCTAGCCAAATACCAACTTCTTAAAAAGTGATAATAGAAACAGTTATTTCCTTAGTCTTAATTGAACTAGATGACAAGAGAGAAGAATGTAAAAAGGTTGAGAACATTGGTTTGAAGGTAACTGCGGGAGAAGGAATGTCTTTATTGTATAAGTGAGACATTCCTTCTCCCACAACTAACTAACTTTGGTCGACAGCTTTAGTTACCTTGTATTGTATGTATGCTTGTGTCTCTATTTGACTTATTGAGCTATAGTTGCTTACTTTTATATAGACTCTTCCATAGGTCAAGTGTAGTCACATAGCTTTACGTCAAATCTTAACCTAGTAGCTAATGGGATAAGGGAATGAGGAATTAATGAAGATGCAATGCACTTTTGTTTCAATCTAGAGTTTTATTTGTTCTTAAGAAACTAATTAGGCCACCACGAGTAGCCTAGTAGTTTTTGTTTGTTGGTCAGTATGATGATATATAAAATACCGCTTTGAATTTGTAAACTTTTCTTATACATACAAAATTCTATATAGAAGATATATGTTGAATAGCTATTTTACAAGTCTTTTCTATAAGAAATTTATGAACTATAATGTGGATCTTATGTAAAAGCAAGTCTTAAATTGGACATTTCAAAGTAGTTTAGTGAGATTACGTTGTGTGAACTAAGTCTATGATGGTAGTTGTGAAATTAGCTTCTATTCTAAAACGGTTTACACAGGAAGATTGTTGTGACTCTATTGATTGGGATGTGACACAATTTATTCTTATGTCATGTTTGGTATGAATGGAATAGATTGGAATAAAATGAGTATTGGAATGAGAAATCATTTCCTGTGTGAAAATACACATAGAATGTAATGGAATAAAATGACATTAAATGCGCAAGTATTATTATTTGCAAAAATGTCCTTAATTATTACATTCTATAATTTATTTGAAGATTAAGTAAGTAATTTTAATTAATCTTAATTAATGAGGGAAAATGGAATCACTATTCTGCTTTCTTAAAGGTATAATCAAATTTTTCTTAAGCTGAAATTGTCGATTTTATGGAATCATGATTCTAATTTCTAAATGCACTTCCAAACATGAGGAAGAGGAACGAAACCCAAAATCTCGATTTAATTTTAGTTTGTTCCTGTGTGTCAAATGTGACCTAATCTATTTTTAACTTAAACATTTTTATCTCTATTTTAAAATAAGAATTATATATATACATATTTATATATTACGTAAATAAGTGATATAATTCACTTGCTTTGACAAAGTCTTAAGCATTTCTTTGCAACAGTAGCTTAGAAAGGTCTTCACTTTAGAAAGTTTATAATAGGTTGTGTTCTATTTCTTGGTACTACTTACATCAATTACAGGTAATGTATTCAAATTTAATTTATTTTAAATGGGAAATATCTCTTTTATGTTGGTAATGTTTAACCTAAGTAGGGTTGGTAATTCGTATTATCGTATTACATTTCATTTTTGTGTTTAAATGGATTTTTGTTTAGAAAACCTAAACCTGTGATACGACTTATTTATTAATCATGTATAGAAGCCTAAATACGTTACCTAACGTGTCTCGTATCTAGGTTGGGCTTATTTATATTGGGATCAACAATTCATATTACTATGTTATATTTTATTTATCTTAGATTTATATCATTTATCAATTAAAAAATTATAATTAAATTCCTAAAACATATATAGATATAATAGAAAAGAACAATGATAATTTTTGAATTTTGCAAAGACAAATGACATATTGTTTTCATATTTAATAAAAAATTACAACTTAAATAAAAGTTTTTAATAAAGTAAAATTTTGCTAGATATAGAAAATTCAAAAATTTAAGTTATATAATATCATAAATTAAGTGAAACAATATATAAATGGGTATTAATATTATTATCAGTATTGATTTTCAAATTTATCACATTATTTCTTATACTTTTAATGGAGATAATCAAGGAATCTAAATATGAGTTTGTAATATTTTACTTATTTACATTACAATGTAGTAAGACTAATATCTCATACATTTAATTGAGATCTTTGACTTAGACAAAAATGATTTGTACAATAAAATGCAAATATGAAAGAATATATGGTGTATCTCATATCTTGTGTCTGGGTTTAAAGCTTGACTTGAACCTTCACACGAATTTTACCGTATTTAAACAGATTTGATCCATTTGTGTCTTGTATCAAATTTTTCTTTATATTAACCCATTTAAATTGTGTTGTTTCGTATAGTGTTTAGATCCATCGTATTTGAGTCCCAAATTATCATCATAGTTGCCACTATTTTACCTTTGGTAATATCAATGATAATAAGATTATTTTATATGTATTACATTCATAATGACACCAAATTGGAATTATCATAATGAGTTTGCCTAAACTTACCTTTAATTCAATTTTCTTCTCTTTTCCTTCTCTTTTTGCATTTTCTTTACAATTTCAAATTTCCTAGTCAAAATATCGCAAGAAAAGGAAGGAAGATTCAATAGTATTAATACACTATATGTCTTAATGAGTGATATGTAAGTAATCAGTCTATGTTTTTATATGTTAAAATTTTATTAATTCTTATATGTAACTCACCAAGATATGTAATGTGTTAGTAGTAGTGAAACCTTTCTCCAAGAAAACATGATGTTAGGGACAATCCTTTGGAACTCCTTCAACTTCTGTAGAATGGTATCTTTAAAACTTATTAAATAGGATTAAAATGAAGTGATGATTTTGAGATCAAGACTAAGTTTTAGCAGTTAGGTAAAAAATAAGACTAATAATTTATGCCACTAACTTTGAGTTCTCTCTCACTTTTTTTTAATTATTATATATTTGTGAAACCATTTGTTTTATCTGATAAAATCAATGAAACCCTTTAATTGCAACACTAATATTTATTTCCGCAAACATCCTTTCATTTCTCTAAATAAGTCATTGTATTTATCACAGTAATAGGATAATCTTTTATGGGATCGATGTTATGATTTATACCTTAACTTTGTTACTTGTTACAATTATACATTTGAAGTTTTGAATTGTCTAATTATACATTAGGGTTATAAACAAGTCGAGTTGGAACGACATAGCATTGAGCTTGGTCGAACTTAGAATTTAAAGCTCAAGCTCGACTTGAAATAGCACTCAATAAATTTAAGCTCAACTCGATTAGGCTCATTTGAGCTTGATTTATTTAAAAAATATTTTTCTATTTTTATTATAATAATATTAATGTTGAAATTCGACTAGTATTAGTATTTGACTAGAGCTCAATTAAGCTCGCGAGCCAGTTGAGCTAAATACTATGAGGCCTGAGCTTGACTTAACTATTCTCGAGTTAAACTCGAATAAATATTGAGTTGAACTCAAGTAACTCATGAATGGTTTGACTCGTTTATCTCTTATTATATACTTTATTAAAGATCTAATTATTGGTTTACACTGTTAATTTAATCAATATGATCAATCAATAGAGCGACCCTTAGTAAGCGACCACTAGCCACCCTTTACAAAGTAGTGGTTCATGATTCACTTAAAAAAAAAAATGTGGATCCCGAGATCCATTGGCAACCATAGTTAACCACCCATGGCCTTATGAGGGTCATGCAACTTTACTAAGGTTGTGGTCAGCCATTCATTGGTTGATTGTACTAATTAGATTATTAATATGAATTGTAGTTAATTGAGATATAGATGATAATAATTAAATATTTAGTTGAGTATATAATTAGATAAGTTAAAATTTGAAATGTATATAATTACAAAAAGCGACATGGATAATTTTTAAGATCTATTTATTATTTGACTTGACCTATGTTAACGGATCAAATATTAACTAAGTTAAGAAACTCACGTATTAGACATGGACAGTCAACGTAAATAAAAGATGAGAAATGTGAATCCATGTAAAGAAAGTTTCGGTTGTGCTAAAAAAGAGTATTTCGATTTTATTTTTCGCATGTGGAGTGGCTGCATAATTTTAAAATTTAGGATGTATTTATAATTTTGATAGTTTTTAGGGAGCGTAACTCAAAAAATAATAGTAAATTAACATGGTAATACTAGATGGTGCTGGGGATTGTGAAACAATGCATATAAATCGTTCCTAATTTAAGAGGTTGAGTTTGTTTGATTTGAGGTAGTTTTGTGTTTATTGGTTAACTGGGACTGATTGTTTTTTTCGATAAAAGAGGAAATATATTACTTATAATAAAAAAAATTTACAACCACATTAAACAGTCCGCACATATCAACCAAGACATCCAGTGTTAAACAACACTTAGTACCCTTACAATATACCAACAGAAAAAAAAAAAAAGACACACAAACAGGACTCGATCGAAACCCTAAATCACAGAACATCAAAATTACAAGACGCTTAAAATAGAAAAAGATCTACATTTTTAAAATGAAGAATAACCTCAATTTTAGACTAAAACGAAGGAAGCGAAAAAAGGTAACGCTAGAGTAAGCTGCAGTTGGGTTCAATCAATACTACGAGACTGAATTAAGAACGGCACGATCCGTATGGTTTCTCATTAGCATGATATGAAAAATGCATGGGTTATTTTCACATATAATGTAATATGTATAAAACTAAAAGGAAGAAAATAATAAAGAATCAATTAAGAAACTCTGATCGATATATAATTTCACCTTCCAACTCACTATTGAATTTATGCTAAACATTGAAATGCGTTTTAATCGAGCAGTTTGGAACTCTGAAGGCTGATCGTACATAATGTAGGACAACTTAAAGATGGTTGATTTTGTAACACCTGCGTTCATTACAAATTTTTTGTCAACGCAATATCTAATGACCAAATAGATTCCAATTAGAAGCATTATTACAACCAGCAGAAGCATTATTCAAGTATTGCATCATATATTGTTGCTCAGCTGACCAAGGAGAACCTTCCATTGGTACTGCATCACATTGAGAAATAGGCATGTTGATGGAATTTGCCTTCCAACTCCTTGTCAGAGATAAATCAACAGGAGTATGCTCTGAATATGACATATCCATTGCCCCGGAACTCATAGGCCAAGAAGGAGACGTGAAAACTACATCACTGCTAATACTAGTAGTAGTAGTAGTAGTAGAATCGAATAAACCATTTTGGAGAAAGGGGAGCACTTGATTATCCCAATTAGGCACTTCAAAACCCGATTCATTTGACAACGACCACTCGCCACTCACGCCCGTAAATGGTGCGTTTTGGCTGAGGTATTGCCATTGTGGCCCGGGCAGACCTTCCACGACAACATCTTGGTCCTCCCTCGGGTTGACACAATCCGAATTTTGTATCTCGACCTCAATTGTTGGTTTCGAGTTGCTAGATTCTTGCAAGGATTTTGGAGCTACCCTTGGAGAAGGTGCCTCAGGGTTAGATGCTTTGGATGTTTTATTAGAATTGGATGCAATTTTTCCCTCTTTTGAAGTACTAGCCTTTCTAGGACTAATGGAAACAGGTGGTTGTGCCAAAGGATTATCGAGAGGAGGAGGAGGCAAGTTTAGCACCTTGGCATGAAGGAGCTTAGCCTTCAATGCCCCGCGAAGCCCCTCCTCTTCATTCCCTATCTTACACATCGCATCGAAACAAAAGGGCACTAGATCTTCAATACAACCACGTCCATTGATCCCCTTGCCACCCGGTGGTAGCTCAAAGTTTGTGCGTGCATTGGCACCCCGCAAGGCCCGAGCGGCTTCATCATAAGCCCGAGCGGCATCTTCTGCCGTATCAAAAGTGCCTAACCATAGCCGTACCTTTTGCAATGAGTCCTTGATCTCAGCAACCCATCTCCCTGATGGCCTTTGCCTAACTCCAACAAATTTATGGTGTCCTCTTGTGGATGATTTCCTTTTACCTTTCGAATTTCCCTCCCCTTGCACTGCCATCAACCTTTTTCAGACCCAAATAATGGACCATGTTATTGAACCTTGTGGAGGGTTTAACTGCTAGGAATTTATCAACAATCTATGAAGGCAAGTATCTATCAACATTCGAATTAGACAAGCTAGAAATGACAACAAAGTACATCGGATGGAGTTGTGATGACTGGGCCACAGCTATCCAATATTGTTCAAACCGTCACGTTCTAGAGCAGGTTATGAATTTCGATATAGTAGCAATTAACAACGTAAGCATTGAAGAGCTTGTAGACATGTATGGACAAGATAAGCAATTTAATTAATAGTAATTCATCATGATTGTAGCTAGCTGGAGAAGTTAAAAATGTGATGGGGACATTTGTTGTTCAATATTTACGAGGTTAGATTATAAAAGTACATAGTTGAAAATTTTATGTGCTGGCATGTTTATCTGATATACTTTTAGGGGAATATGTGCAAATGGTTTGCTTTCCCATAGCAAACTCTTCACCTTTCAAGGGAATTATCTAGTTAGTTTTCAATATTTATATTCTCAGTTTTCCTTTATTTCTTTTATTCGAGTTCTTAATGTTTTTAACACTTTACAAAAATAGAATTTCAATTGAATCATTTAAATTTTTCATATATACTAGGCATGTGTTAACTTCTAATTTGCTTTGGAGTGGTTGACCAAGATGAAAGGGTTTGCACAATATTTTCTCGACCACTTTTTCTTACTTTTAATTATTCATTGGTATTTTTTATTATTTTTATTATGTTATAAATTAAACTTATTTAATATTACATTTTATTATATTATTTAATAGAATGGATCTAATATTATAATTTTATTAAATTGATTATTATAGATAATTTTAAAGTGGTCAAGGATGGAAGAAAAATTTAATAGATTTGGCTATTTTTATAACAATGTGGAAACTTGAAGTGACCCAAATAGAAGGTTAAAAAAAAAAGTCGAGATGCAAGGAGGCTAGATGGAGATTGGGTTAACAAGGATTGGTGATCAGATTGAGCTTTACGCCTGGTGTGAGCTTGCAAAATAGTAGACGGTAAGGGGCTTAGAGTATAATATAATATGATCACTCTAATGCTTAAGTTAGTTGGTGTTTGTAAAGAGAATAAGTACGCAAGAGTATAATGGGAAGGTTTAGTACGCAAACTATCAAGTGTCTTTACCGTTGGGAGGTGGCTTAGTATTTATAAATGAGAACAGCTGGCAATTGGAGAACCGTTAGTGGGTAGAGAACACATCTACAAGTCATAAGTAGTGAAGACGTATAGTTTGATGTGATCTAAGATTATAGGAGGTGGTTGTTGACTTGGTCTCCAAACCTTATTCTTGTCTTCTAATTGTTGAAGTCTACAATAAATGGGTAGGCCATCCAATAGCCTTGAGCTGAGGTGAAATAGATGAGTAAGGAGGTCAAATCCAAGTAAAGAGAAGCTGGATCATGGTTGTGGTCAGGTTGGCATGAGTCCAAGGGGCTTAAGCCTAAAATATCTTATTAACACTAACCCCCCCTCCCCCCAACACAGTCTTGTTGCTAGAGTAGAGACAAGGAGAGAGGATGAATGGGTTCCTCAGGTGCATAGTTGAGTTGGACTTGGAGCGCTCATGATATCTTGGTGACTTGTAGGAAGAACTACTGTACTAAATCCTTTGAAGAGGTTGGTCGATGTAGTGCGATAAAGGTCAAAGCAGAGGAGATGCTTGATTGGGAAGTCCAAGCTGAATACATACAAGGCCGAGTAATGTGAGCTAGTCTAAGGAGAACAAGTTAGAGTTGAGTTGAGCGCTCAAAAGTTGAACTGGATGGACAGTCCGAGGTGGGTGCTCTTCGAGCCAAGCTAGGCGTTCGATGCTGAGGTGAAGATCAAATGGGTTAAGCACTTCAGGCGGAGGGAGTACAAAGCAAAGGGGCTAAGTGTGCAGAGGTGTTGGATAGTCTGGGCTAGTAAGATCGAATAGGCGATGGCAGAGCTAAGTAAGGCTAGTTTATCCATAGTTATGTCGTTGATGTGGAAGCTGAAGGGGCCTTAGCACAATTTCTTACAAAAGCTAGCTTTTTAAATTCTTACCTAAGCATGCACTTTCATAGTGTAGTTAATGTAACATGACAGCTATCGTGTCTGTATGATCATACGTGTATCTGCAGTTGTCCTATCATTTAAACGAGATTGTCTAATCAGAACCATCCCCACGTATCAGCATTACGACATGCTAAGGGATTTGTGTTTATACAGATCCCTATAACCATCGATTCACTTTCCTAGGCATTCGACCTATAAATACCCCCAACACTTATACAAATTACTCTTTCACAATTTCTCTTATCTCGCTTTCTTACTATCTTCTAAGAGGCTATTTTCTTCTTCTACTCCTTTCTTCACATATAAAGCTTTTTTCAAAACTCTTACTTGTCTTCTTTTCCTTCATCAATATGCCGTAATCAAGAACAAACTCTAGTGAGTGTGACCTAACGTCCTCGAACTCTAAGGCCACAAGGAGTGCTACTCTCCCATTAAGGAGGGATGAAGAAGCTTCATCCTTGTTAGCACAAATAGATAAGGAGACAAGGAGGAGGTTAGAGGTATTTGATAGGATGGTAGTAATAAGGGCTATCCCTTGAGATATGTATCCACGCGAGCCTCAAGATGTGGCTATTGACACCTACGATAGGGTTGAGAACAACAAAAAACCAAATGATTAGGTGAGCAAGAGCAAAGTGACAACTATATCTTGGGTTCTAGAGAACTTTGTCGTAAGTAGATTCCATGGCTTGACGGTATGGCTACGACGGGCGAATGAAAGGGTAGCTTTGTTATTATTAAGGTGGTTTGCAATGCATGAGGAGTACCTGCAACATTGGATGTGCTTACCTTTTATTAAGTTTGAGAAAGAGCTATTCTATTATCATCAATGCTGCCCTTCTCAAATACCTCTGAATAGGTGGAGATTATTGAATGCCTTCTAAGCCTTATGTGAATACTTGGTGGTAAGAGCTACTCCTAAGCTCTTCAATCACTTTTATCTATGGAAGCCTTTGAATGGGTAGAGTTACCTTTAGGATTGCTCGGGGAAGAAATTATTTAAGGGCTTGGACTTGTTAGTAAAGAACTAGCAAGATAAGTTTGTAGTGGTAGAGTTACCTAAGAAGGAAGACTTCTAGATATAGTAGACTTTACTGGTTTAAACTGGGTCCCAACAGAAGCTTGGCCCAAATGACACCCAGGCCAATTGAGAGATTGAGGCCTTCATGACACTAAGGGATGACGAGGAGATCAATGCTAGAGAGACAGTACAGAGGTACTTCAAATGGTTGCTCTTTGAGCTCTTCCTAAGCATGGAGAAGGCTATCATAAAGAAATGGTTAGAAGGTACAGATCCATTCTCAACGTGAATTGCCTCCTTTATCATGCCAAGGTAGGCTTGCTTGAAACTGTACTTCATTTGTGATGTTTCTAAGGAATAAGGGGTCCTCCTCATCAGTGCTAGTCACGGTAGAGTTTATGATTAAGTGTAATACACTTGCCCTATGTTGAAATTACTTGTTTATTTCTTTGCAAGTGAGAAGTTGCCTAAGACTGGGAGCTACTATGTCCTTTTGGGCTAGAGTTGCTAAGGCAACAGTGAAGTAAAACAAAGCTAGTTACCAAGGCCGCAATCTCTAGAGGCAAAGGTACAAGGCCAACATTAGTGGTGCAAGAGACTAGTCGAATGAAGATGCTAGCTGTTCCTTAGGGGGTTCCCATCAATGGTACCTCCACTGAATTGGTGGTCGCTGAGCCAATGAGCATAATCTCCCTTATAGCTGACTCTACTTGCGTATTCGAGCCCATTGTTATAGGGGATGACACTGCCGATGAGTCAGAGTTGATAATGCTTCCCTTTAAGGACAGGAGGATGAAGCCTGAAACCAACACTATTAAGGAGTTGGCAGGCTAAAAGAGGAAGTTCCTGAATAGGGGATGAAGGAGGTATCAGCCTTGAAAAGGACCAAGTTGCTAGTACTGCCCAGCAAACCATTGTTAGAGCGGCTCCCATCTAGTCATCTCTATCTTAACATAAACCAAATGGAAGGGGCCTAAGTTGAATCCTTGGAGAAGTATTGGAGGGAGAAAATTGTTTTAGACTCTTATAAGGGGGGGTTTTTATAAGTCTAAGAACTCTCACCTCTATGATGGTGGCTCTAAATCAGCTACTAAGTAATATAGGGCGAAGATCTTCAAGCCCTAGTTGGGTGTTCGAGGTAGCAATGTAATCCTACATAGCCGAGCTTTCAGCTTAGAGGCCTCTATGGGGTCCTTCACCCCTATTAACTAGAGTGTCTTGGAGATGACTTCAGGGCCCTAATTTGACGACCCCCTCAAACTAGTAGGCTACCTTATCTTCCTAAATCGTCAGGCGCATCTTTGTCACTCTAAGTCACTTTATTTTGTAGCATTTTTCTAAGTCTTCTCTTTGCTACTAACATTGTTATTCTTATTGTATAGTACCATAGTCAAGTACTTCTATAGGTCTATTCCTACAAAGAGTTGCTAGAAGAGGTAAAGGATCTTCGATTGAATATCCTTAGTGCACAGGACGATTTAGAGGAGGCAGGGAGCTATTCTAAGCAAATTCATAATAAATTTCATAAGGTTAATTGACGTCTTTGTTGTTACTATGTATAGAATGCTACTCTAAAGGTAGAGTTATAAGAGTAAAAGGAAGGTCGGATGGAGGCCGAAGCGCTGAAAGCCCAACTGGAGGAAGAGCGGAAATCCAAGGTTGAACTCTCTAAAAAGTTAGAGGAGGAGAGGAAAGTCAAGGAGGAGTTCGACTAGCACAACATTAAGCTAAATACGTTGGTTTGCAAGTAATAGATAGAGTTAGCAATGAAGGTAGCTGAATATGAATATTCAAGAATACTTCGTTGGAGCTGGCTGGTCAAAAGTTTGAGCTAGAGCAAAAGATCTAGGAGCTCTAGCAAGAGGCGAAGGAGATGAAAGAGCTCATCTCTGATTTGAAGAGCGGAAAATTCTCAGCGAGGCTACTGAAGAGAAGGCTATGGATAACTTCTTGACAAGCTGACAATAGATTAAGGAGTATTAGGACATTGCCATTGAGTATGGTCGGGATCTCAATAATAACATGCTCAACCATTACCTCAACCTTGATATGAGCTTTCTAGATTGGTTGGACAGTCCAACTCACAAGGAGGAGAGGGCGGCTAGAGGGGTAAAAAGGGTGGCTACTCCGGTAGTCGAAACAATCCAAGGTGCCCCTCTTGCGACCGAGGTTACATAAGATACTCCTTCATCCACTTCCAACTCTGTAGCTTAGTAGGGGCTCACTTACTTTAAGGATAGGTTAAGGTCAGAGTGACCTTCCTTTTAACTAAAGCCAATAGATTTTAGCTCCTCCTTCTATAGCCTAGGAGTAAACACCTTAGACCAAGCAACTCAAATGAATCAATCTTCCAAGTAGATAGGCACGTTAGACTTCCTAGAACTACTAAAGCTGGCTGATCCAAAGTGAATATCATTGTTGTTTTTTCTGATGTACAAGGTTAGTATGCCAACTCTAATTACTTGTAAATATTCTTTTAGTAATGGAGAACTTTTGGCTTTGCTTCTTTCAATTTCTCAGTACTTTTGATATGCTGATGTATAGTTTAACGCTTAAGGGTTGTTTGACTATATTGGATTTCTTTTAAAGGACTATTGTAGTTTGGTGGTAGCTTAGATCATGTTAAGGGGGCTGAGTTGATGGCATTCCAGCAAGTACTAAGAGTTCTTTAGTCTTGCGAAGGATGTTTTCCCTTACTAAGGTTATCTAAGGAGGGCTAGGTTGGTAGAGTCTTAATTTGTTGAGTGATGGGAGTTCCTTAGTTGTGCAAAGGGTGTTTCCCTTTATTGAGGTTACCTAAAGGGGCTTAGGTTGGTGGTGTTTCGATCTGCTGAGGTGGTGAGGGTCCTTTAGTTGTGTAAGAGGTGTTTCCCCTTGCTAAAGTTACATAACGAGGGTTAGGTCGGTGGTATTTTAACCTACCCATGCTTCAGGAGGCATGCAAGTTAAGAATCCATTCACCTACTGTAAGCCCCAAAGTTCAGCCAAGTAACCGTAAGATTGAACTTAGAACCCAAGGTTTAGGGCGATCGGCTAAAGGATCCGATCACACCCAAATTATAAACTATTTAACAAGATACCAGTAAAAATGACCCTGTAAACTTAAAATTAAGAAAATAAGTAGTAAAATAGGAGACTATAAAATTTTCAAATTTTAAGCATAATAACTGCTAATTATCAAAAAGGCAAAAAGTGTAATATAATAACTAATAAATTATTAGAGATAAATTATATGTATACTAAAAATTTTAGAATGACCAAAATAATATTTAGGAATATTCACATGCACCCTACATATATTTACGTGTAGATAAAAATACGCGTAATTAGTGAAATAGGCTGAAAATTTAAGTAAATAATTAAAGAAAAATACAAAATAATTATAGAAAAATCAGAAAAAAATCAGAAGTGGATAACTAAAGCAAGATAAGGTCGTGGCAGGTCCAAAGCTGCAAAATAAAAATTGGCCAATAAGAATTTGACAAACTAAAAGCCTAAAATCAAGGAAATGGGGCAAAATCCCATCAAATTAATGCATAATAATTACAAAATTCGTCTATAAATAGCAAGAAAAATTCAGAAGCTCATTTGGACAGATACAAATCAGAAAAAATTAGAGAGAGTCGAAAATTCGAGAGAAAATCCAGAAAAATAAAAAAAATAAGAAAAACTGTGCAGTTAGGGGTTTTAAAGGGAACCCACACCAAACGAGGAGCTGGGAGTGGACGGCCACCACCACCACACGGTGGTGGCAGCGCCCAGGCCGGCCGACAAGGCCACGGCGGCCCGCGGTGGCCGGAGCCACCTGAACCGGTGAGTCCAAATTCCAGCCCGATTCTTGTATAATTTTGTAAAATTAGTTATTTTGCCCAGAAAATTATGAAACTTGTTATTATGAGATATTTTTGTATGTAGTTTGTAGGAAAAATATTATTTTGATGAAATTATGTTCCGTAGTATATGGTCCCTAAGAAATTGTGCAAAACCGAGCATGATTAAACCGGAAATTAAATAGGCTTAGGGATGTAGTTTGGGGCTCAAAATTTTTCTGTAGGATGATCATGTGACATAGAACAGTGCTATGAAGCCATTTTTTAAAAATTAATTTTCGAAATTTTTAAGTTTATTTTTAGCCCTAAAATGATGGAAAAATTGGGTAATTTGGAGTTAATTAGGTGATTAGGATGTTAATTACTGATTTGGATCTTAATTAGATGTTTAAGGAAGTTAATCTCTGCAGTGGAACCCTAATCCTAGCATTTAGGTACTAAGTATAGTTAATTAAAGAAATTAGGTAAGTAATATATGAAATTAGTAATATGTGAAATTGTAAATTAATAAATATGGAAAAATTAGGGTTATTTAGATAATATTAGAGTAAAAATCAGAATAATATTAAATCTGAATTAAGATTGAATTTTAGGTAATTATATAAAAAAGTAAGATTTTCTCACATCGGGGATAAATCCGATACCCTAATTAGGACTAGCGTGTACCAAATAGCTTAGAATACTAAATTAAGACCCAATAGGATATTTGGAAACTCGAGCTTAATGTAATTAATTTCACATTAGGATTCGAGCATGTTTAGGATTTAAAAATCGAACCAAAACCTAATTCGGAAATTGATGCGGAAATCGAGACCGAACCCAAACCTAAACCTAAACCTAGAATAATTATAAAAGACTTAATACCTAGATAATTAGGTATATTAAACCGTAAACAAAACCTAACAATAAGCATTATAGGATAAAACGAACCTATAACAGTTATATGAAAAGCTGAAACCACGTTCGTGTTATAGGGATAACCGGCGATGGCCTGAGCAAATCGGACCTCGAGTGAGCGAGCGAGGAGTCGAGGTAAGTTGGGATTAATACGCTGCTGTATTTTGGAGGCTTAAGATTATGCTTGATTGTGCTTGTTAGATAGTTGAATGCGTGCATGTGCTTGATTATGGGTGATGCTATGATTATGTTTGTTGCCTTGGCGCATATAGTATGAATTGTATGTAATGATTGATCACCCTAAATTGGATTTAATCAAATATACGACCATTAATCATAATCGAACATGCATGGCAACCCGTTAGGGGATTTAGGACTCTCCGGCCAAATACCGACCCCTTCGGAAGGGATAGCGCAGGATTGCAAAATGGTCCCTTCTTCATCCTCAGTCGAACTAAGTGACAGGAGAGGAGGTCGCGGCGGGGATGAAGACAGTGGTTCGAAGGTAGTCGCGGGAGGAGCAAGGTCTCCATTACACAAGCCTGGGTTTGGTCGTGAGCTGTTGCATTAACGGTAACTCCTCAACCCGGATTAGAGCGGGCGCAATTTCTCTAATCTCACGACGGGCCGGACAACGTCGTGCGATGGCATTTGCTTGCACATGCATTGCAACTAATAAGTGACTGAAAACCTTGTTGTGTGTATGGTATAGTTTTAAGTCCTCCGTCCTAACTTACTGAGCTGTGGTTGCTCACATCCCTATAGACATCGTGCAGGTGCTGGCTAAGAAGCGGCAACAACTACTATGAAGCTAGCAACTGCTGGATCCTGGGGAGTGAGGAAAAACATGTGAAGAATAAACACATATTTTAAGGTCTAAGTTTTTATTTTAGAATTACTTTTCATTTCTGAGTGATGTAATAACTAGAAAATGTATTACGGAGAAATATTGTAAACCTTAATTACAATAGCTGAATTATAGCATATATATATTTCCTCACTTTCTTAGGTAAACGATTTATTTAAATTACAAATTGTCTACTTCAAAGCGGGTTAGTTGTGGACGCCTTGTGTAGA
>JAMXBB010000005.1:107408533-107659438 GCA_024138015.1 Lumnitzera littorea | reverse complement strand
TTTTATCAATTTAAAGACTTGTTCTCGAAAGATATGGAAATAACGAAGGAATATTGGGAAAAAAAAAACGAGTTGAGATAGCCGTAGATTTGAGAAAAATTGATTGGTGACAAAATGAAAATGAGAGGCATAAAGAAATAAGAGTCTAGAGATTGATGATAGTTTTTTGAAAAGGAAATGAGATGTAATGGATTAAAGGATGTAATTAGCATTATGGTTTTTGCTTTCTACAATAGCCAAATAGGCTTAGACCTTAAGCACTTCCATGCTTGCATTTGGAGTAGTTATTCACAAAGAGTAATGTGACCTAGTTAGACAACAATGTCTGAGTTACTAAGAAAGTTTTCTTTCCCCTCGAGACCAACTCAAAGGAGTTTGTTGCCAATCTCAAACCGAAGCAAAGGAAATGAAATCATCACTTCTTGGTTGTACAATATTATTAATTAAGAACTAAAATAGGTATTGATATACCTATATAAGAGCTAGATTCGAACCATGAACCAGCTTAAGCCCACCTTAAGCGTGCTTGAACTAACCTAAGGGTTTAAACGATTGAACTATCGCAACCCATTGGTTGATAGACCACTGAACTGGCAAGCCGAATTATCCTTAAACCAGCAATTTGGCTCGATAGTTCAAGGTCGAGCCAACCTAAAATTTAAAAAAAATATATATATATATAAATAATATATAATATACTATATATATAATACAAACAAGTATATAGTATATATAATATATAATAATATACAATATATATATTATAATATACATATATACTATATATTATGCTATATAATATATTATAAATAATATCATATATTCACGCTTACATAATTTAAATGAATTGTTTTAGGATAAAAAATAAAATTTTTTATTCATGAGCAATGATATAAAGTTTTAGATTTAGTTGCTAAAAAAATAAGAAGAGTCCACAAATTATTTATAATAATTAAGGAAATTTCAAAAAAGCAAAAAATAAAAATAAAAAAAGTCATGGTTCAAGAGCTATTGAATTGGCTTTTAAATCGCTAATTCAAGCAAACCAACCCAAGCTTGGTCTCTTAAGGGTCGAGTCCGGTTCACTCCCTTACCGACCCGTGAACTAGGGGTTTAGGGTTAATTTCAAGTTGAGTCACTTGGTGAACACGTCTAGGTATCAAACATGTTATACCTTATATACCTATTAGGATA
This sequence comes from Lumnitzera littorea, assembly GCA_024138015.1. Taxonomy (NCBI): domain Eukaryota; kingdom Viridiplantae; phylum Streptophyta; class Magnoliopsida; order Myrtales; family Combretaceae; genus Lumnitzera; species Lumnitzera littorea. The sequence goes on along the minus strand of JAMXBB010000005.1, from coordinate 107,658,244 downwards.
AGTATGACATATGAAGATGTTACCTTATGTATCCAGATTTGTTGGATTAGGTTCTAGAAAATTTGAACCAAAACCTATCCTATAAGCTTCAAAATCCACTCGAAACCTATTCAACTACATAGGCAAAGCAAGTTCTAGGTTCCAACAGAATTATAGGCTCATTCCTAATTTTAACTTTAATTTTGTAGATAGACAATCAGATTTAAAAAAGGAAAATTCCAAAAAAAACCCCTATTTGCCTCATCCTTAAGAACGGAAGTTCAATCACTTGCATGACTTATTTTCAGCTTAATTTTTGCATGCAAAATTATGCTTGGGCTACTTAGTACCTTGATTTCCATAATTGTGAAATTATATTTTTAAAAACAAATTGTCTTAGACTTTCGAATTAATTTTGTGCGATAACTAGAAAAATTGACTTGGCCATGTGCTTGATCCCAAACCTTATTTGCAATCTAATACTTGGTAATTATTAGATGTTAAATGCACTAAACTAAAAATTGTTTTTGGATGCCTTTAGTTTTGGCGCTAAATTTGTCGATTACGGAAAATTTACGGGGCCAATTTTCAATTTCTAGGAATTTCAAGATCACCTATGAGCAATCTAATTTCAAATTCTTAGTCTGCATAACTTACAGTTACTTTTAATGTATATGTTGTATGTTGAAATTTTGAAAGGGCTCGGGCAAAAAGCTCATTTCGCAAATGTAATCCTAGTATTTCGAGATGACATATAATTTTATGAGTCTAGGTGACAATAACTTTTAACGTGGTTAAATTCGAACCGAAAAATTCATCTAGGAATAAAAAGAAGTTAAAGGTTGAGAGTATTGAACCAAGGTCGAACTGATTAATGTTAATAAAAATATTAGAATATAATTTATATTTATTCACTAAATAATAAAATTATCCACATTCACCGAAAAAAAATTATCTGTATTGTTCAGATTTTAAAGTTAGGAGCTTTTATAATTTTATTTTTGTTTTTATTGCACCTACATTTATTTTTTTAGTAAATTGACACATTCTCTAAAAAGAAAAAAATAATACATTTTGATTTAAAAAACTTGGTTAGGTTTTATAAAAAACATGCTGGACCAATTGAGTTAATTAGGTTGAACTGAGGTTTATATTGATGAGAGCCACAGGGATGATTGATATCAAGTTTATAGGCAATAGGTTGGAATAGGTTGGATTAGGCGAGTTAGTTAGATTTAACCAATGTTGTCAAAATTGATTTTTATGGTTTAATCCGGTTCAAATCCAATTCAATATCTAATTAAACTCAGGTTTTTTCTTAATTTTTCATCCCTTCACATGCCCAACTCAATCACTCGATTAGAATCTAACAATATTGGATTTAACGATACCATTAGTTTTACAAACTTTGGATACTCACGTAAATTTTAGCGTGATATACAAGTATAGGAGCCATTTCGTGTTCTACTATTTCCCTCGAAATTGAAATTCGGAAGAACAACTATAAAGCATAAGATTACGATTAATGATAGACAATTTGATGTTTTTGGATAACCAAACCACAAGATATGTAGGGTTTAGCCTTGTATGTGTACTTTGGTTATGGAGGCAACTAAACAGAACGCGTTAATAGTTGATTTGCTAGGCTTCATCAAGCGGGTATGTTCATAATTTTTGGGCACTGTTTGCTAATGATCTTGGTAATTGGAAATAAGAACTCTTTATGCAATGAAATTATTTATTGAATTGATGTTCTTGTAAGGTACTCATACGTACTTGTAGTTAGTATGAATAGATCACACAATATGCTGAAATGAATAGTGTATAGTATGTACAGTATTTGTATAATGGCATATGAGAATACTTAGGAAAATTCTAAAGTATATCAACGTATTAATCAATTTGTTACCAAAAAAAAAAAACGTATTAATTAATTAATTGTATCTATATAATATATAGTTATAGTATTAGTACTTTACACACTTAGAACTTATTATTTATCTAGTATACTTAAGGATAAAATAGGTTATATACTTATTACATGTATAATTTTATTTTTTAGATTAATAATAAATAGCGGATAGTGCACTTGGAAAAATATATTTTAGCATATTCTAATCGTGGAAGAATAATAATACCATAGATATATATATATATATATATAAATATTATATAAACATTTTTTTCTGTCATCAAATTAAACATTATAGCGAGATTTTCATGCATGGAGTTTAATTAATTATCTTTGCCACATAAGGAGTGAACTGTTCACATCACTCACGCAGAAATCTCAACGGCTAAGCATAAATAAAAACTAAGGGAAATGCAACCGAATGTGGAGCATATAGTATAATATATTTTTCTTCTATAGATAAGATTGGACGGTTATATGGTAATTTTAAGGAGAAGACACTAATGGCAGTTATTTAAACTTCTTTTAGCTTAAACAAGTGAATCGTGCACTTATAATGTGTATGCTAAAAAAATAAAATCAAATCCCTTTAAGAATTTGTTTTGCCATCTAATTATAAAATTTTCAATTTCAATAATTAATTTTTAGAAGCTTTTGGAATTTATAAATTATATAAAACCTTTTCATTTTAGTAATTAAGTCTTAAAACTTTTCAAAACAATATATCAAACAATGAAAATTTTTAATAGTTTAATTGATAATATAAATTTATCGCATTTTTAATCACTTTATTTACATGATATATAACATCAAAACTACATTACAAGAAAAGAATTAAAATATGATATTTATTAATATAAATATGTTGTGCTTTTTCTTTTATGTAAATCTTAGGGACACATTGAATGAAACCTTTAGGATTCCTATTGCATATAAGAACCTAAAAGATTTTAGAACTTTTCATAGACTGTTCTTAGAGATAAATATAAAGAGCCTACACATAAAATTTTAAGTCAATCATTTCTATTATATGTTTTTAAGCTTTTTTTAAAACACAAATATTCCTATAATTAAGGAAAAAATTGCTTAATCCATATTTCAACACGATCGTTAATCTAGTAGTCTTGCAAATACGATTTCATAATTCACATTATTATTTTTTTTTGGGCCATCATTTTTGCAATTTACATTAGAAAAACTAAAAGTCTTTATCATATAATTTCATTTTGCAAATACAAATACAATGAAATAATTAAAAAAAAAAATCAAAATGGAAAGTGAGTCTAATAGTTCCAAAAAAAGGAGGAGATTTTATAGTCCCGTTCTTTATTTTGATGAGATCGATCTCGTTTATAATCTCACAATTCATTTTTATGTTTTAAATCTGAATTATTGAATTAATAGATTATTCAATGATTTAGATTTAAAGGTGATTAAATCAATTGTGAAAATAACGGTGGTACTAATCCTATAAATAAAGAAGATGGGACCGTAGAAAAATCCAGAATAAGGAACCCATTCTTACTAGTGAACAAAGAAAAAGAATAATCAGTTAAGCAACTCTACATAAGCAATCAAGCACTCCTCCTTCCAATAACAATAACTAATTGTAAATACCTCATTTTTGCTGTTTTATTTTAGTATTCTTATTGAGCTAGGTTAAAGAAAAAGAAAAAGAAAAAGAAAAAGAAAAAGAAAAATAAAAAAGAAGAAAAGAAAAATATATAATAAATAAATAAATAATGAAGAAAAAATTAAAAAAAAAATCAAGGAAAATTAAAAAAATAATAAAAGTAAAAGTGTCAAGTTGTATCGAGTCAAGTAGTTTGAGATCGAATCGGATAATGGTGTGTGTTCAATTTAATTCTAAGTTGTTAAAGAATTAGGCTTCATAGAAATATTTTTTAGTCCACTCCGATATAAAAGAGGATTTTTATCTAACTTATATTAGGTTGAAATAAACTTAAGATTTATTATGTAAGTTATTGGACTAAGTCGGGCTCAAAATATAGAAAGCCAAAATCAAGATAGGATTTCTAAAAACTAGATCGAATATTCAAAAAATCTAAATCATATTTTTTGTATTTGGGATTTGTTATTGTATCTTTCGTATTTAAAATTTGTTAAGATAAAATCTATATCTAAAAAAATACAAAAAATTCTGTTGAGTAGCATATAAATAACGAGTTGATGGATAAGTTTAAAAACCTTTTTTTTTTTTTCTACAATCCCCAATATACCAACACATATTCATGATACAATACATATTCACCTACAGCTATACACAAGCCTTGCTCACACACAATACGTACACTTTACTGATCTCATCGATCATTGCCATTCCACAACACATTCACTTGCCCACGCCAACATTTACTATTATGCAAGCCTTGCCTATACTCACTACACAACTACACATCTCTTACCATGATAACACACACATAATCGTGCGTCCCGTGCTACCCCTATACACATGATAACACACACATAGCCGCACGTCCCTTGCCATGCCCACAAACACAATAACACATACTTGCTTGAACACTATCTCCATGTCACACATACACGCCTGACCACTTGTTGCATACCGACACACGTACCGTCACTTGCATTCCAATCTCCACTTCACACATGACACAAGTAGCACACAACATATATGAGCATTCATATGCATGTTGCATGTGCATGATTTACTATTGTACGTGTATGAGCGATCCCCTACCGAGCACACAAACATAGTCTAGACGATTACAATGCGATCAACACTAATACGCTGATTATATGTGACTCGATTCGTTTAGGTAATAAAAATTATTTTCTTTATTTAATTATTTATTTTTGTTTTTTTATTAGTTAATCAATTATTTTATTAATTTGGTTTTCTTTAGTACAAGTTTTTTATTATATTTTTTTAATTGTCATATCATTCACTATATTTTTTAGATAATTATCAATTTTTGATAAGTTAGTTAAATTGCATTTTTTTGAAAAATCGTGTATTTTTTCTCCAAGATCTATATCTTTGGAGAAGTCACTTATCTTACACGTAAGATTTAAGAAAGATATGTTTTTTTACACATAGTGAGTTTTTTTTTTTAAATAAAAAAAATCTTAACTTGAGTTTTTAAAAAGATTTAGTTAGTTAGGTTTGTTAAAATAAATTTGTGAAATTAGATTTTTTAGGTTTTTAATAAATAATAAATGTAAAACTGGCTTGATTTTCAAATGTAAAAAGAATCCACTCACTAAATCTTTTTTAAAATAATACTACTTTAGTTTGATTTCGACTAACGAGTACGTAGACACCTTTGAGATAATCGTATAAAAAATTAAATTTTTTTTCTTAAAAATTCGCAATAAAAAATAATAAAAATTTTATTTTAGTTATATTTTGCATATTTGTATATATCTTAATATTTTTAGAAAAAATATAAAAATAAAGCCCATTAATTTTTTTTTATTTTTACATAATGATTTAGTTTTAATATGTTAGCTCAAGAACTTGGGTTTTTTTAGTTTAATTTTTTTAAATATATATTTTTTTAAATCCGCAAATTAGTGGTTGAATTAAGGTTTTTTTTTTTTCTAGAAACTCTAATTTTATGTCTTACCAGTTCAATTGGTTGGCGACTCCAATTTTTTTAAAATATTTTTTTTTTCAATTTTTTTAAGAAAAATGTTTCCTTAATTTATATTAAGTAGGTTAAGCTTAATATAGTTTAAATTAAGAAAAACCGAAATAAAACTTAATAGACTGTAAATACCTCATTTTTGTCATCCTTAGGATTCTTTTCTTATTGAGCCAAGTTTAAAAATAATAATAAAAATAATAAAATAATAAAAATTAAAAAATTAAAGGAAAAGAAGAAAAAAAATATATAAGAGTGTCAAGTTAAGTCAAGTCAATTAGGGTTAGATCAGACGATAGTTAAAAATGTATATTCAATTTAATAAATTCCGAGTCGATGAATAGTTGAGCTTTATTAACAATATTTTTTAGTCTTGTCCAATATAAAGCGGATTTTTTATCGAATTTATATTGGGCTAAATAAACTTAGCATTTATTAAATAAATTAGTGTGTATTTTGGATTAAATTAAGATGGACTGGGTTGAGCTTGAGAAACTGGATTAAATCTTTAATGAATTTAATGGATCCAAATCGAGTATCATCGTATCTTGTCGATATCGGATTTGTTAAGATTAAATCTACGTAAAAAAAAAAAATCTAAAAAGATTCAAGTATGTGGTTTATAAATAGTAATTTGGCTATAAATTTTTTAGACGTTTTCACAATTCACATATGATCACAGTTTTTTTTTCTTGTCCATACACAACACACACCCACTGTCCATACACAACTACAAATTCACGTTTACAAGCAATTCATCAATCAACAATGTTTAGTTATGCACGGTCATAGTACACCACGCAGCATTGCACTTCACACACATCTACACTACACTTCACCACACGATTGCACGCACCAACATGCATTACCACTATTTGAGCACATAGTCATGTCCGATCACGTATTAACACGCACCACTACTGCTCAAGCATACAATTGAGTCTAGTAGCAGTCCATAGACACAGCTAGATAGATGGGTTTAGATTCCTTTCTCTTTTGGTTTATCATCATTATTATTATTATTATGGTTATTTAGTTGTTTTTATTGATTTTATTTTATTTTTTTCTCTTTTAATGCAAGTAATTAGTTTTATTTATTTATTTATTTTTTAGTTATTGTTAGCTTTGTTAATATTTTGTGTTTTTAACATGTAGCATTGATTTTTATAAAGTTGCATAATTTAGATGGTTTATTTGTGTTAAATAAGTATTAACATGGTTTCTTTTTTTTTTATGCAAGTTTTAGAGTAATTCTTATTAGTTGTTTTTTTTTATGCATGTCATCATATTATTTTTTTAAAATAACAAAAATATATCTTTGCATAGATATTGTATTTTTTTAACAAGTTGTCATAAAGATTGCATTTTTAGGCATTTAGGGATTTTTCAAGAAAAAAAAATCGTTTTGTCGCTTATTTAGTTTTCATAAAATAAAAATCTTTAATTGATATCTTTTCTATGCTTAAGCATCTTTTTTATCGTTTAAATTTATTTTCCATAGTTAAGTATATTTTTCATGATTTTGGCATCTTATCCATTGTTAGACATGTTATCCATTGTTAGACATGTTATCCATTGTTAGATATCATTTTCATAGTTTAAATATCTTTTTCATAATTTAGACATCTTTTCCATAATTTCGGTATTTTTTCTATAATTTAGGCTTTTTTTTTCCATAGTTAGACATATTATCAATAATAATTGTATTTTTCTCATAAAATGATACATTTTCTATAATAATTGCATATTAGCATATTTTCATCAAAATTTCATTATTTATTTATTTATTTATTTTCCTCATTTAGGTGTTTTAGGGTTTTTTTTTTAAGTTTTATCACATAGTCAGTTTTTCTAAAAACTAAAAATACTAACTTGAAGTATTATTAAAAATTAAATCTTTAGTTTTTTTTAATTGAAAATAAAAATTAGGTTTTTTTTAGGATTTTTTTTAATAAAAATAAATTAGTTAAAAAAAACGTAAACTTGGCTCAATTTTCAAATTAAAAAGAATCAACCCACTAAATCTTTTATAAAAAAAAGAACTACATTGATTTGATCTTGACTAGCAGGTACATAGGTACCTCTAGGGCAACCGTATAAAATATAAAAAAAAAGTTTTTTTTTTCTTTTTTCTTGAAAATTTGAAATAAAAAAATCGTAAAAAATTGATTTTAGTTATATTTTGTATACTTGTATATCTTAATATTTTTTAGAAAAATTATAAAAAATAAAAGCCCTTTAGTTTTTTTTTTATATGATGACTTAATTTTAATAGGTTAGCCCCTAAATTTAAAATTTATTTATTTAATTTATTTAATTAATTTTTAAGAAAATTCGCTGAATGGTGGCCAAATTAGTGTTTTCCCACCAAAAAACCTTAATTTCATTTTTTACCAGTTTAACTGGTTAGTAACTCTAATTTTTTTTAAAAACATTATTTTAGGAAAAATGTTTCCTTAATTTTATGTCGAGTAATCTATATTAAGTGAGTTGGGTCTAATATAGATTAAATTAAGGAATACCGAAATAGAGCCCGACACTAATATCTTAATTATAGATTTTGTAACCACATTTGAATTGAAAAGTATAACTCTTTCACCTCCCATAAATAATGTATTTTAGAGAAAAGGCGAATATATGATTATGTTATTATTGATATTAAGAAGATTCACTTGTATAGATTTTTCAAACTTAAATATTAATCTACATTACTTATAACATATAATGCATTTTAGAGAAAAAGGTACACGTAACAAAGTGTTTTTACTTTTTTTTTTTATCTTTTTTATATTTTATTGTGTAAGATATAAAACAAAAAAAACGAAAGCATAAAATCTATATTAAGTAAGATATATAAAAATAAATAAAAGCATAAAATCTATTGCCAATTATCTTTATTGAGGTTTATAAGTTATTGGAGAAAGATATAAATATTACAAGAGAGAGAAGATAATGGAAGAGAATTAAGGATAAATATTAAATCATTTATCATTTTCAAACTTCACAAAATCTACTAGTCATTATCCCTGGAAGTTTTTCAAATAGGTTTTGAGTTGTTATATGATATATTATTATTTGTTAAACTTATGAAAACACCAAAAAAAGTTAGTTGTTGGTAATTATTAAAGCCTTTGGATTTAATAATATAGATAAAATAATATAAAGTATAATTGGATACTCTTAAGTACCACTAAATCATCTTAAAATGATATAGAAATTCCTAAACTTATATGAAAAGTCCTAAAATATTTTAGCATACGCCTTAAGCTAATAATAGCATACAATATCTCTAACGCTTACACTATGTTTGGGAAGAGGGAAAGAATTAGGAAGGAAGGAAGGAAGGAAATTGGGAGGAAAGAATTAGAGAGAAAAGAAAGTAAGGGAAAAAGAATATGAATTCCTTTATTTGAAGAAGGAAGGAATAAAAGTGGAGGGAAAACTAGTAATAATATTATTCATTTTATCAAAATGTGAAGAAAGCTCTTCTAACTTTAAGATATGTTTTTATTATAACGGTAATGATGTAATTTCAAAATAATTACCTCTTGTTTTCTCCAATTTGAAAGTGATAGATTTTGATGGTCTAAAGGGAAATGATTCCCTTTCAAATCCATTCCTTCACCCTTTCCTTTCTTTACCAAGCAATGGAATGTGCATTAATCTTCTAACTTTCCCCCTCCTCCTCGTTCCTTTCCTCAATCCAAACATAGTGTTAACCTTATTCTATAGGATACCCACTTAGACTCTACTCGATCGAATAGATTTTGGTGGATATTGAAGGTCACAAGACATGATCCGAGTAATAATCTCCCAGAACTTACTCCTATATGGTAGAGTATACGTGTGAAATTTACGCAATTTATATCTGTTTTAAAACCTATACTTTAAAGTATATAAGATATAGGTTTTAGGGTATCTTATATCCTATAATAATAATTAAATAATATCAATAAATGGAAAAAAAATAATAATACCGTTGAATTCTTTTGGCCTTAAAAAAACATAATAAGAAAATCCTAAGCCCATCACATCACTATCTAAGTTAACCATCCGGGAATGTGTTTTTCTCATTGCTTAGCAATATTAGTCGAGCGATTATGCTTGATGCTTATCTATTACATCGCTTGGACGTGATTTTGGATAATCAGTCCGACAGGTAAAAATTATTGTTTTTCCCATCATGGTAAGTACCATTCACGCGATTAGTGAATAAATAAGTTTTATTATAATAAAGACATTGGGCTGTCCTCGTAGTACAAACACACGACATAATCCTTTTCGTTTGACTTTAGATGGTAACAATTAAATAAATTAAAGCTACAAGAGTGGATATGTTTTTATAGAGATATGATCGATGAGGACTCAAGGTTCATCGAGCATTTCTTCTCTACGAAAGGGGTCTCGGGAGGATGATATGAATATATATATATACAATAAGAGCAATAGCGACCCTCCTCAGCTTAGCCTAAGTTCCATTATATGATTGACATAGACATCAAAATTTAAAAATAAAACATATAAAAGAAACCATGCTATATAATTAATATATAAGACATATTTGGGTCCCTCTGGTAGTATAAATAAACACGAGACATAAATCATTTTAACAATTGGATTAAGCTTATACAACACAGGTATGTTTCATGGAGATTTAATTGACGAGGATTTACGGTTCATCGAGCATTATTACTATGAAAGGGTATCTCGAGGGAAAGATGTATGTTCATATGGTAATAGCCATGGCGATCTTTCTCTTAGCCTAATCCCAATTACGAAAAGGAACTGTTCTATATAATCAAAACAAAATCTATATAACACTGTATTAAATCCAAATTTGAGTTCAAATCAAAATGCCAAAACTCAATTCATACATCACCAATCTTAGAATTTGAAGCTTAAACTCAATTTATACATAATAAAACTTTAAATTTTGAGCTCCAACTCAACTCTAAATAATAAAATTTTAACTCAATTAATTATTCAAGTAGCTCAAACTTGAACTATAATTGAGTTAAATTGAATTCAAATAAATATTAAACAAAATTAACCATAAAAGTATTTTAACCCACTCATTGAACATTAGATAAAGAATTTGATTGGTATAGTCGGCATTGTAGAAGGATTTGTGGTTTAAAAAATTTTAAATATTTGCCAACTGCCACGAGAAATTTAAAAAAAAAAAAAAAAAAAGACTAACTAAAGCCCTAAATCAATAACTAATTCTTTTACATAAACGTGCTTCATTGGGGATATTCTCTAGTAACACGGATATCTCCGTTGTCCACATTATCTCACAAGTCACAATAGAGTCCAGCTACACAATTCTCATCTTAGCCGTCTAAGGGTAATATTAACCCACATACATGTATCCACAAATGCTGCCAACGAAGTAGAATAATGATTTTAAATTTGACATGGTTCTCAACGACATCATCCCGCTAGCTAAATCAAGATATGTGCAGACATGCACCACAAAGATAATCCATCATTAACCTTAAAATTAAACTACAAATAAGTTCATTATCTAGAAGAAAAGCAGAGAGTCAACAGCAACATCCTTAAGAGAGGAAAGCCTGCGGTCTACCACACGAGGAACATCATGGCTTTGATCTAAAGTACTTCCTAGTAGCGGTCAAAGGAAGATGGACGCCCTCCCCTACTAGGCCGGTCATAAGGACCCACACGAGACCTGTAGCTCCTATCATCCGCGCGTGCAGGCCCTCCAGCTCCGTACCTATCACTTCCTCCTCGTGGACCACCATCCCTTTCATAGCCTCTCTCTTTGCCAAAACCATTTTGAGGATATCGGTCTGAGACTCCATACCTATTGCCTGCATAGCGATCTCCACCAGATGGATACCTACAAGATCAGCCAACTCTCTAATCATAAGCTGCTGAGAGAACAGTTTGTATTTTGAGTTGTGGGGAAGACAGAAACTGCAAACAGAGACAATTCGCAGAATAGCTAAAAAAAGAAAAAGCAAAGATAATATCTGAAAGCAACTTGACAATATATCAAGGATAGCCATAATCTAAGCACTAATTTCCGGCTAATATTTTACTGAATTTCTGATTACCTATCACTAGCATATCGATCACGGCTGTCATATCTGATATCCCTGCTATCGAAGCGATCCCTGTCTCCATAACGACCACCATCATAACGGTCCTCAACATATCGATCACGTTCTCCTCCAAAGCGACCCCCACCAGCACCTGCACCTCCATATCTAGAACTCCCAGAAAATGGAGGACCAACCCTACCTCGGCCACCAGCAGCTGAAGGGCAATCGCGGGCCCAATGACCAAGCCTCCCACACTTAAAGCATTCATCTTGTGAAGTTGGCCTGTCTGAGTAATTTCCCCTGCCACCAGATGAATAGCCTCCCTTGTAGCCATGATCTAAATCCTCGTCACCCATTTTAGGTTGGGCTTTATTTACTGAAATAATGCGTTCACCAAACTCACGACCATGCATTTCTCTAATGGCATCTTCCATTCCACGACGATCTGCATAAGTGATGAATCCAAAACCACGTGGTCGACCTGTGTCTCTTTCCAGCATGACCTACAAAATACAACTTGTTTGAGGCAGCAGTGAAAAGCAAATTCTGATACTTCAAAGATTCGTTCAAGTAATCATGGAGCTTCAACAAATAATTTAAAAAGTTCACAATCCATAAAGAAGATATGCAGAACTTGGCACTTAAAAGAATTAATGGACTCAACTATTGTGTAGTATAATTCATGATTCACAAGAATCCACCAGCTTGATTTTTGTTCCATGAAACATTGATCACAAATAAATGAGACATAAAGGCTGTCCACATGGCACAACCACAAAAATATCGATTCACAATTATTTCCACATGTTACAAGCTTCTCTGCTGAACTACTGGAATAAAATCTTCATGCTGCTAAAAACTCTAGATGAAGCAACAAAGATTAGAATACAAATCTAATTTCGTAAATTTACATGCCGGTTAACCATGCTTAACAACTATAGCTGACCCAAGACTCAAGATTTTCGTAGGAAAAGTAACTTCTCTAGGAAATGAAAGTCCTTTCATATCGTGTTGATGATTCCACACTCTAAAGCTTGAGTATGTGCTAAGCAATGATTGTTTGCATATTTTCCCAGCAGCAGGAATGTCATGATGCAGAAATGCAGCATACAGAAACTTAACATAACCTGACATTAGTGATAAAGGTAAGGAGTGAATAAGAGCAATAGCAACTTACTCTGTACAATGAGAAAGGGAGGTATCAAAACATGAAAGAGATCTAACACAAAAAACCGGCCAACTGTACAAATCTGAGAAATTAAGAGGAGGCGATTCCCAACTCAATTCATCCAAAATAATCTCACTTCATCATGTGGAAGACAGCATAACCAGTTCAATTAATCAATTTACAGAACTCCAGAGTATAACTTTCATTCAAAAGCACAGTATTGGAATTTCCTGATTGTCATCATTCATAACTACTAGCCATGCCACCAGAGTCAAGTTTCAGGAACTTAGAGGTGGGAAATACGAACAAGCTTGCTTGGATGATGTGAAGACTTTTCAAAATATCAACAGGTAGCATCACATGACACTTTCTTGATCTTGACACTCGAACTTCTTCATACCACTTCTGCCTTCTTCCATACTTCATCCCAGTTGACAGGCTGGTCACCATCAGGAGCACACAAACCCATCCAACCAAGATATCACTCTATGGAAACTCTAAATATTTCACAAGAAAGCAGCAGATCTGTGATTGCAAAGCTACTATGTATATGCAAGCTATATTATCAAGACGTCAGATATCTGCACAAGGTGAATGACTCTGTCCACTGAGAAGCTTAGAAGAATGACATGAACCGCAGATGCTATTAAACAGGGAAACTCTCCAATGCCAGACAAGTTTGGCACCATTGCCAGTCTGCTAGCATCAATTGCAATGCTAATCAAATATCTGCAGGAGAATAATATTGGTCTCCAGGCAGCCTCAATGTTCTACCAAACGCAAATTAGCATCTGATTTACCTTGCAGGAAGTGAAATCAGTAGATTCAAGATACCAACAATGAGGAAAATGAAATTACCTGCATCCCAACATGATCTAAATTTCTTGGAACACTACAATGTTGATGCACAACACACACATTGGGCTGGAGAACGGTAATCAACAATCAAAATCCAGAAAACTGATGAGAAGTCATCTTTCAGACGTTCGAGCAATTCCTTGAGCATTTAACTTAAAGATTCAGAAAAGCATGTACGTACAAACCTGACATCTGAAATCGGCAGTCAAGTAATTAACTGACGCTACACTTTAACGGGATCTTCCTAGAAGTCATTGCCCCTCTCTTCAAGACAGGACTAGCAGAGCGGCATTCACTCACACATTTACAGTTCAGGATTCTCCATGGGGTAAATGGTCATTGATATTGAGCTTTTCACTGTAGTTACAGTGGAGTGGCTAAAATTATTTAAGAACTTTCTAGATTACCTTTCCTACTAAGTAACTCCCTATATCAAAGTCTCCAATTTACAGTGACAAATCACATATCTCCCACATCAAGCATTGAGATCACAGGAAAGATGGGTGGGGAACAGTTTAAGAAGTCTTGGAAATGAGAAATTGACATCAAGAAAGCCAATATATCTCATATTTCTTGTGATCCAATGACTTCCATAGCCTAAGATGAATCATCTTCTTGACCAACAGACAACTACTGCACCAAACCGTCAAATCAGAATCAAGCTCTTCTACTTCTGCACATCCTCAACAGAACATTATGGGAGCATCTCTGAGCCTTCGGTCTCATTCAGTGAGAAAGTAGAAGGTGTGTTTTTAATTTAGTATCAGGTTAAAGCTTATATGCTCATCAAAGAAAGCACACTGGCAGGTGTGCTAAAGGAACAAGGACATATCCTAAATCAATTAATTTTCTTAAGAGGCTCATGAACAATTATGCATCAAAACTTGTATCCAGAAAAGGAATGACGAGTTGTAGAGCCACCTGGAAACCGAGATAATCTTACTGCCAGCAAGCTGGAATAAGCATTGCTCTACTGAGCCAAATGTCTTAAATCGGTAATGTTCCGGTGCCAACCCTCTTTCACTAATCCAAACAGGCATATGCCAAAAAGAATATGCTCAATGGACCTCTAATTTACAGGATTTGACAACATTTTCGGCCCATCTATCCAGCGCTAGATCCTTTTGATAACTACATATACCATTAGCTGCCACATTACTTCCCCTTCGAGAACTCATTCTGCCCAAGCAGATGTCACACCTTACAGCCCTAGTCAACAAAACAAACTCCAATCTCTGACCTCTTTGCACAAATGTAAATTCATTGAATTCTATCTGATATCATCTAACAAAACACTGCACTTCAGCAAGTTGCTGCAATCAGTCTGACCAAAGACCTCTCTAAATTCCATCAACGGCACCTCATAAAAGGAATCAGCATTCACAAGAAAAACAAATAAGTAAGTATAACAAAAATTAATGCAACATAAAATGTTAGCAGAAGTCTTGTCTTTGTCAATGTAAATGAGTCAAAACAAGAATTTGCAATAACGCTTTACACACTGTTGAAAAGAATAAATTCAACAGCATGTTGATTTGAGTATATTCAAAAAGGTGAAGACACCATAAGGACCGAAACTCAAAAACACAATCAATCCCAATATCTCCAAATAGATAGTAGGTAACTGAATACCATCTAAATGGACATGTAGTTCTCATTGATGTATGATAGAACAGACATTTCCTAAAGCTCCAACTTCAAAAACATTACTTTTTACAAGTAAATGAGATCAGAAGTCATAAAATAGCAAACTAACATTGAGACGTATGGTATATCTCTCCCTTCTTGGGGAGAAAGCATATATCTCTCTTGGAAAAGAGAAAAATGAGTATTCAAATTCATTTGTTGATACATCACAAAGTTTCACACTTATTGTCCACCACGTTAATAGTGTCCAATGTTCAACAATATAACATCACCAGATTTTTCCAAATTCTTTGGCCTTTCTCTTCTTTTGTCCCTTTTTTCCATACAGCTTTTTAGCATCCTTTCCAATTATTTTTCTAAAGATCTATCTTATTTGCATCTGTTGAATATAATTTAAAATTCCTAAAAAATACAAGACACTTCCAAAAAAAAAAAAAAAAATTGATAAAAACACAGCATGACTTTGATATCCACTAAATAACCCCAGCTTTTTGGCATCCTTCCCAATTATTTTTGTGAAGATCTATCTTATTTGCATCTGTTGAATATAATTTAAAATTCCTAAAAAATACAAGACACTTCAAAGAAAGAATATTTAGATAAAAACACAGCATGACTTTGATATTAACTAAACAACCCTAGCTCATGTATAATTAAAATGCTCAGTAAAACTTCTTCCATCTTCTTTTTGTTTTATTTCCAGTCACCAAACACGAACCCGACCCAAGAATTACTTGGTCCTTGTAAACTAACCACCCTAAAACAAAGGTCCAAACTTCACTTTCATTTGCCAATCCTAAATATTTCACATTTATGAAGCCAGCTTATATTACTGAAAACCCTAATAACTAACAAAATCTGAAAGAGGAACAAGAGATGACTCTAAAATCACAAAAATTAACAGCAATAACAGTAAAAAATATCGAAAAAGCAAATAAATTTAGAGAGAGAGAGAGAGAGAGAGAGACCTGACACTCAACAATTTTGCCGAAGCGGCCAAAAGTCCGTTCGAGCTGTCGCTCCGTGATGTCCCATGACAAACCCCCTACGAATATACGGTAGTCGTCCTTCCCTACCATCTCTCTCTCTCTCTCTCTCCCCCTATCTCTCACTCTGCTTTCTCTTTCTGCAAAACGTCGAAAGAGGAGAATGAAACAAGAAGGAAAAAGACGTACAATTTATGAAAAGCGTAAGGACACTTGTAAAGAAAACTGAGTACCAGGGGACTCCTTCGCGAAGTAAAAGGGTTTTTGAGACTCGAAGTGAAATTTGAAGATTAGATAAATTTTCCTTTTAACTAAATTTAAAACCCTAACTTTTGGTTCTCGAGTATGACGTTATGGGGACATTGAAGGGTCAGGTGTAGGATCAGGGGTGCTGTTGGCATTACAAGAATCTTTGCTTTCTGTTATTCCCTGTTAGCCCTTGAGAATTTAAAATAAATGAATAAAAAAAAAAAACAAAAATATTGCATTCATGTACATACTAAACCATCATTTCACCCTTAACAAAATCTATTATTTATTTTTAATTCTACCTTTTCTTTTATTTTTTTCTAATGGTAAGATTAAATAAAAGTGTCTAAAAGTATATTTATAAAAATTTAATGTTCAAATGCTTAATTTCAACCTTACCCCAAAAAAATTCTTAATTTAAAAAAAAAAAAAAAAAGCAAGCGACACACTAGTGTTACTTGTGTAAAAATAATACTATTAATTACTAAGCTTAGGGTATTTAGAGAATAAGAAATTTTAGGGCCTATAAAGTGTGAATCAAATTTGAAAGATAGTTTGAGTAGTTTTTATTATTTCATAAAATATAATATCGAGTAATTTATGTTAGTGGACATATAGTGATTGACAAGGTAATTTTTAATGAAACGGAAAAGATATAATTATAAATAAATTATTTTTATTAATTTTAAGGAGGCATAGATCCAATATAGATAATATATATGATAAAGTAGGCGTCGAAGGTTCTTTTGTTGTAGCTTCTTGAAGCTTAAGTCGATTTATGAGTGAAGATAAAGTTTGAAGTGAAAGGAAAGATCATACTGACCATTAAGAGCTGGACTAGCTTTAAAGAGGCAAAAAGCCTTCTTACCATACAAAAAGAATTGAGACCTCTATAGATGGGAGGTCGACAAATGAGAGGCTCTAGGTTTGCCATCTTAGGTTTGGTGCTCTAGGACAATGGAACATCCCAAAAGGAGTTTGGGCATAAAAGTGGTCTCGAGGCCTTATACTTGTCTTTTCTTATTAAGGTTTTAATAGTGTCGTAAAGTCCTTTGCTCTTAAGGTGGATCCAGAGTCCCTAGTTTCTTAACTAAAATGCTTGGTTTTTTTTCATTTGAGATTTCAAGAGAGATCGGCAAACTATAGGTCTTTTACTAGGTTGGGCTTAGGCCAATGGCCTATTTTTACTATCAACAATAATCATAAAGATATTACTATAGATGATATAAAATGTGAAAGTATGAAAATATCATTATACTTAGATTTATATTTTTAATATGTCAAAACTTCATGAAAATAATAAAGACTATTATAACTTAATAGTATAAATGCTAGTTTCTAAATAAGAATTGATTAGGCTCGAAACCTCCATTCCTTAAGTTGTAATATATAACATAATTAGCTAAAATGTGATGAAGATAAAAGAAATCATAAGAAATCAAAAGATTATATGTAATTTACTTTCTATATTTATATTTCAAATATATAAAATTTCTTAACAATATAACGATTTTGATTAACTAAAGGATATAATAAGCAAGTGGAGTTGAATAATGGTGTTTAGTTGAACTTTAGATACCTAATAACTATTTGGTATAAATTGTTTTGTGTAAAATATTGAATAGTAATTCATGTCCACCATTAGGAATTGCTATTCAATATTTTCTTTATCATCTTCACCATAAATGTCTTTGTCTTGTAAGGCTCTATTTAATTCATTTTTTTTTTCTATTTTATTAGTGTCTTTTTTTATGTCTACTTGAATTTTGCATTTGACAAGAATAAAACACCAAAAAGGTAGAAATATAACTCTATATATACTCCTCTTTTAAAATTAATTATCTAATAAATTCCAATAAAGTTAAATTTATCCACTATGCACTTTATTCATATTTTAAAATAATTATCTTCAATGCATAAAATATATTTTTTCAAATTTTATCTTTTATAAGTATATAAAAATTTATTTTTCAATTCTGACATTTCAATCATTACCTTAATTGTAATTATAAAATAAAAATAAATAAGATAATTTTTCAAATACCAAATTTTAAATAGATATAGAACAGATACAATTAAGATATAGATAAGAAAAAGATAATTTAAATAAGACCTAAATATCATTTTATCACTCTCATATAAGGAGTATAATGGAAATTCTGATTTTAGTCCAATTTAATTCTTATGTTGTCTTATGCCAATTAAATAATATAATGAACATATAATGATTACTATATTTATATTTCATTCCTAAAATGGTAGCAAATGTGCATAACATTAACCTCGTGAGGTGAACTCACAGCATTTTTTTTTATCATTCTCACGCGTAGACCGACAAATGAAGAAAACATACCATGAAACACTTAACCGATTTAGGGAACTTTTCAAATTTCAAAATATATAAGGAACGGTATACAATTCAAATGTAGTTCAGTAAAATCAGCTATCAGGTGAACAAGGTAAATCTTTAAAACCTTCGGAAACAAAAATAAAAAATAAAAAATAAAAAAAAATCGAGAATTCAAGGCGAAGGAGTATTCTACTGGATATATGCTTTCGTTGTGTTTGCAATTCATTTGTGGCACGGTAAAATTAGGTATGAAATGAATAAAGGATATCCAGGAGGACTATTTTGCTAAATGAAATATCCTCCCTAATAAATCAATAACAGAGGTAATTAAGTAATTTTCACATTTGGGAAAAGTATATTTTTAGTTTAATTACTTTTTCATTTGAGTACTAAACTAGCTTCGATTGGACTTGGGCTATTACAACAAGATGGCTAGGATATATAATTTTTTTCTAGCCCTTTTCCTGGTTTTAATCATTTTTGCTCATGCCATATCGTTTATTATTATATTCAGTAAATAAATATATTTAATGTTATAATTTTCTTAAATTAATTATTGTGTGTCATTTTGAAGTTGATATATAATCATGGATGGACGTAAAACTTTGTAATGTTTTAAAAATATTGAGGATTTAAAATAGAAATAAAAAAGTTAAAGACTTAAATATAAAGACAATTAAACTTTAAAACTGCAAACGTACTTTCCCTTTTTCACGTTTGAATATCCTTCTAAGGTCATCTTTGAATTAATTATTTACTTTTATTTATATCTTATCTGTACATATTCTTTAGCTAATATGTATTTATTTAAAATTTAATATTTCAAAAACTACTTTATCAGTATCTTATTTGTTTCTTTTTCATAATTATAATTGAAGATTGTGTTTAGATATTAAAATTGGGAAATAAACATCCATACACTTTTTAAGAGAAAAGATTTGAAAAATATATATTTTATATATTATAGACGATTACTTTAATTAGTATTTTTTATAAATATAACTAAAATAAAGGGTAAATAAATTTAACTTTATTAAGATTTGTTAGGTACTTAATTTAAAAAAAAAAAAGAATATATATGGAACTATATTTCATCATTTTGATATTTTATTTTTATCAAATATAATATTCAAGTAAACACCAAATAAGATAAAAAAACAAAGATAAAATCAAATAGAGTCTACTGACCTTAACGCGTCTTTACGAAAAATCTAAACAGCTGAGGCACGCACTCATTTTCTCTCTGGAATGGTGTCACCGTCCCTTCCCTCTCCCATTACTATGCAAGTTTCCCAACTTTATTTTAGAATAAGAAATCTAGCTCCTAAATCTAGGGTTAATAATTTTACATTCCTAGTATTTATGATAATTGGTTTATGGAAATAAAGAGCAATGTAAAGAGGGAAGTATTAGGTTGTGACGGTGACGATTACCAAAACGGTAGATTACAAAAAGCAAACTTTAGGTATATATTATATAATAATTGTGATTGCGAAATAGAACTACATATTTACTAATTTAATCAGAATTTAATGAAACATAAAAAGTAGAATTTAAAAGTTTAATCCAAATATGAGAATCTTGTGGATTTATGCAAGTAAATAGAGATTATTGATGAAATCTGATGATTTTAGATTAACATGTGAGAATAGATTTGAAGGTAAATAATCCGATTGGAAAACTCGAGAAATTTCAAAGAAAGTGAAAAATAAGGAAAAGTAGTTTACCCGATTCACTTTGGGAACTCGACTATAAATGGACTTACATAGGGCAATAACGCAATCGAGCAAAATTTAGATTAAACGTGTGAGAATAGTGATGAAGATCCAATGAAATTAAATTACACGTGGTATAAGGATGTTGATTGTACAAGTTGATAGTGATGAAGACAATAGATAGAATTACATCGTGCAAAATGCTATCAAGCAAAACTTCAATTAAGTGTTAAAACTTCGGATATAATTTTTTTTTTTTTTTTTTAAAAAGTAACAAAATTTAAGGAGCTAATGTAACATTAATATAAATAAGTATTTGTACAATAGTAATAAAAAAGTAGAGTTAGATTCTTTCTTAGCAAGCCTTCTATCTCTTTAATTATCATTCAAAACTCCAATTACCACAGATTCCAATACGGAAGAAGTAGCTCTAACAAACAAAAACATGTTACAAGCACCGATTTCACTGTAAATCGCCCATTGCTAGATTCATAACCCGTGCACATGAATGGATTTCACTTCCATTTTCTGTAATTTTTGCAAGGAGTGGATCTTCAAAATCATTAATGCTACAAAATCTTGGATAGCATGTTAGGTTAGAAATATGAAACAACACCAACACACATCATATATGCCTGTCCAGGGATTAATACACACAAATGTCCTGTATGGTACTGCAAATCTTCATGGAGATGATAAGCAACTTTTTTAGGATATTAAAACAATATCCTGATGAGCTCATCAGTGAATACTTTCAAAGAATGTACAGTAACAACAGATTTACATTGTTATGTAATGACATCTTAAGCAACAAACACTGTACAACCAGGACAACATTAGTTGACCCATATATTCATATATACACTTGGTGCTGTGACCATTTACTCCGGCAAAAGCGGTAGTCTAGTAACACTAGTACCTCTGCTACTGCCAGTCGGTGATTCTGAGCTGCTATCCTCCTGTACACCTAAACTGGACTTTGATGACTTGGATGATTTCTTGTTTAGCTTGAAGGGAAGAATCTGCAACCTGGGATTCAGCTCAGTTCCAGAATTTTCTGCCGCTAACTGATAGCTCTCAACGAGTTCAAGTTGTCGAGCAACGATCTCAGAGCATCTAGGGAGAAGCTCTACCGGCTCCCCACCTGGTATCACAATATACTCGATAGCAAGTCTTACCTCCTGTTAAACAATAAGATTGGTCATCAGCGGATGTGAATAATATTTTGCTTCACTATGAAAATATATCTCCTTCCCATGAACCGATGATCAATAGTTATCGTGTATTATGTCAATGGACTGACAGTGTGCAAGCACAAATTTAGTGACAGGAATAAGAATAGAACACACCTTAGAGCCAAGTTATAGTTAAGTGCGTTGGCCAGAAAACCCCATGGTAGGGCAGGTTTAGCCATGTCAAAAGTTACATCTTCATTTGGCCTCGCATAATTTAGGTATATAATTCCAGCATCTGGGGGGGGGGGAGGGTTGTGTTCCGAAATCAAACTGAAAATGCTATCACATATGAAGGGAAAAGGAGTATGCACCTCTAGAGCATCAATCTCCTCAAGTGATGGTTTTCTTTTGGGTGCATCATCTTCAATTTCAATATCAAAATAGTTCTTCACCGGCTTCTTCCTAGTAGAGCCATATGAGTCCATGCCAAGGATCATGCGGACTGCCTTCACCATTTGGGCCATAGTATTGGTCTGGAAACATAACATCGAGCTTGTTTAGAAACTCTAAATGGTATTGATTAATGAACAACGAAAATAATAATGAAAGAATACCTTAATGACAAATATGGGAAGCTGGTGATATTTGGCAACCCCACGTATCCATGGATTCTCTTTCAATTCAGAGCCACATGCTAAGATTGCATCTGCTGCTCCAATGTCATCAGTCACATCTATTCTGTTGTCGAGCCCCATGACACTAGCTACTTGCAAAAGGTCAGCTTCAAGAATCTGAAGCACATCAAGTCAATAACAACCGTTCAAAATAACAACCAATCACCATTGCAGACTGCATTAATTAAAAATGCTGGGACACATCAGCTATTGCAACAGCCCCACAACTTTTAACAAATAAAGAAGTTAGAATTCACACGCGTTGAAGTCAAGTTACAACCCTATCACATAAGTGCCATGAGGATTTGAGTAGTGTACCTTATAGGTATAAACATGAACTGGTGAGACTCTGGAACTCCTTTTCTTCTGCTTTATGGAGAGATGATCTTCATCTTCCTCATCAGACTTGATGTCAGACTCTACATTGCTTGCATGTTTTGGCAAGTCTAACTCTTCCATAACTTCCTCTTCATATTTGGGAGCAGGAACTGGAGATTCATCAGTTCCATAATGCATTTGACGAATTTCAAACAGAGGAGATCTTCCTGTTACCACAAGACATTCTCATATAAATTCTTGGTTCATTAACGATCATTATGGAGTTTACAGGGGAAAGATCCCCACATGAGACTTGGACAAATAAGCATGTACCTGCCAGAATGGCATCAACACTTGCATCTAATCTGTGATGAACACGACATTCGGTTTTAGATATCATTTCAACAGCACAAGTAAAAGCAGGTGGCCCTCTTCTCTCAAGAATTGTCTTCTGAACTTTCCTTCTTCTTGCTTCCTCATCACCAAGCGTCACACTCTGAAGAAAAAATGACAATTTCAGGGAGATGAAGTTGTAAAACTGAACAAAATTGGTAGAATGCTCAGCTAACACATGATTGGCAATCTTGTATAGAGGGTGCCCGTCCCAAGAAACAACACTTCAATTATCCCAACTACCGAATCATAGACACGGGACAACAGCTACTAACTGTACTGATCAATGCCAAATAAAGTCCTTCATATTCACCTAGGTATTATGCAAATGTGGATTCCAAAAGGTTTAGGGGAAAGAGGAATGAAAGAACAAAAAACTTCAATAACCTTCTTCACTTTTCAGAAAATTTGAATTAGGGACATTTCTTTTGTATTTCAACATGGCTCAATACATTTCCTTCCAACTAAAGTTTTTTTTCTTTTGAAATTGGAAGGAAACTGTAAGGGTCCAGATTTTTCTTCAATTTGACTCCATTCATTCTCCCTTAAATAGTCAAGAATGGAAATTGCTCTTATTCCTCTTTTTCTCTTCATGTCCACTGAATATAATACACCAAAACAAGGGCATGCCAGTATCAGATAGACAGAACAAAGAGTGCAAAAAGTGACATTTCACCTCTATGCCACCGACAAGAATTTGCAGAGACGGATTCTTCATTATATTATCTATGGTTACTCCATGAGCTGTTCCAACAAGCTGAACTCCTCTTTGTGCTATTGTACTAGCAGCCAATGCTTCAAGTTCAGTTCCAATTTCATCGATAATGATTGTCTCGGGCATGTGATTCTCAACAGCTTCAATCATTATCTGCATCCATTACATAGAATAGAGTCAAGAGAAAGTTTCAGGACTATTTTAAAAACCTTAAGATATTTGAAATAATCATGAGAACTAATGATTGAAAAGAATAAAAATCTTATTCAGTACTCACATTGTGTTGCATATGAACACTGGGGACTTGCATTCTCCTTGCCTGACCAATTCCAGCGTGAGGAACATCTCCATCACCTCCAATCTCATTAGATGTGTCTACTATAATGACACGCTTGCTATACTCATCTGCTAACATTCTAGCTATTTCTCTGTCCAAAGGAACTACTATAGGTTAATAGTTTATTACAAGAAGAAGAATCTACAAAAAGCGAGCAAATATTAGCCATACTTATAAATACTGAGAAAACTGAATATTTAGCAAAGAGTTCTCCAGAGTCCAGATTATTAAAACAACATTTGAAAACCAGACATGATCATAATGGGAGTACCTTATTAAGGTAGTTTTGCCAACGCCAGGAGGTCCTATGACCAAGATGGAGCCTCCCTCCTCTATCAAGTCACGGATAGTCTCAGCACTTCCAGATATAGCTCGGCCCACTCTACAAGTGAGGCCAATGATTTGCATCTTACGGTTTCGGATTGCACTTATTCGGTGTAAAGAACTGTTAATTCCAGATCTATTGTCATCTGAAAAATCACCAACCTGAAATACAGAAAGTAATACATTACAAAGAATTAAGGCTACAGTCAACCACATGCTACAATAATAAATCATAATTGCATAAGTTCATTTTCTTTTTCCCTATTCCTTTTAAAAGATAGGTAGCCAACTCTTATGAGAATAGAAATTTAGTGACTATCATGACCTGACACTGCCTCTGCACAAATGACCAACAGAGTTCAAAGATATTCCAAAATTATTCACAAGTTTCCAGCTAGATAACTAATCAATCCTCTTTTGACTTTCACAATTACCATAGACCCACCAAAAGACCACAGGATTTCCTTGATGAGTACCAACCAAACACTACATTGTCTGTCATTCCACTATTATGCGACATTAACTTTTTCTGCGAAGCCCATGAAGGCCCGCTGAATTTCATTCCTTGGAGTAATTTCCAAGGTAATCAAATTTGAGGAAATAGAAATCCTACTTCCCTGTAGTTTCAGCTCAACATGACCATTTCAAGTGGAAGAGAGTCAATACATTCCTTAATCCTAATTCAATCTAGTATAACTGTCCATATCAATTATCGAGAACTCGATCAAACTCACATCTATATTTAGCAAGAAGTTATATTCCATCCGTGATGGCTATATTTTACCTAGTAGCATATTTTACCTACATATATGCCTCCTACATCAAAAGGAATCATACAAAGCATACAATTTAATTCCTCTCTCTCCCTCACACGGTTTCCATTTCTCAGTGCACATTCTAGTGACGATTGTATCACAATGCTATAGAGAACCATGAAATGTACGACACAAACTTATTCGGTTAAAAACCTCAAACAAAAAGAACCAAGGGACAAATAGGAATCAGAAACCAAGTTCTTTAGCAAAAATGCAATTCATGCTAGAAAATCAAAACCATACTTTTGATATAGCATATTGAAGATCTTCAACCTTAATAGGCTGCTCCGACATAACCCAATCCCCAGATGGAAATCTAGCAACAGGCTTCCTTCCCAAATCCATAACAACCTCAATAAGCTCCCCAATCTCTTCATGCCTATACAAATCTCTCCTCATCCTCAAAGGCACCAATTCAAGAAACATATCCAACTCCGGATTCCTTGATGTTGAAGCCACACTTGATATTGACGTCGACCCATTTCCTGTGAGGAACCTATCAGGCGGCCTACGAATTTCTGGATTCCAGGTATCCGGAACTTGCGTCCTGGAGGACGAAATCCCCCTCCGCATCCTACGTTTTCGACGAAATGACGCAGAGAAAGTCGACATCAAATTAGAGTTTTGAATGTATGTTAATGATGAGATGGGAATTTGGTTAGCTGAATGCCATGAACTTTTTAAGTCAATGAGCCAAAAATCTGAGTTCAAAGCTCTCATATTTACGATCTTCTTCTTCTTCTTCTTAAAGCTGCTTGCTTTTGCGTGAAAACTACTAGCTTTCTTGATAATTTGGATGTTTCAAGTGATCGCGGATTGCGGGTGTAATTGGGTTTTTGATTTAAAGGGGAGAAAGAAAAGATATTGGGATGAAGATGGTGAGGGTGTAGGAGAAGATTCGATGGTATCTCCTCTGAGATTGGAAGAGAAGTGGGAACCACTGTACGAGAAGCAAACAAAGTCATGGAAGCAACTTCCTTCAACCACGTGGTGGCTGCCTTTGGCTGCGGTCCACATGAATTCCTTGGCAAAAAAGGATTGGGTTGAATCGAATTGGAATTTGCTGGTCGTTAGTGTTATAAGATCCAAGTGAGCAAATGTGTCCTAGGCTTTTAGCAGAGGTAATCATGGTTAAGTAATATTAAGCTTTATGTCACGTTTCGAACGGGGTAATGAAATCAGATTCCCATTTTATCCCCTCCGCTTTATATTTGAAATTGAAGCTGTAATTTAAAGGTGGAATAGGGATTCCGGAATTGCAGTTTTCACCTTTAATGGTGAATTCAATTCCATTTTTTAAGGATTAGAATTGGGATTTTATTTTACTCTTGTTAATTGCATTAATTTAAAATTATATAATTAATCTTTAAATAAATTATATATACAATAATTAAGAATATTTTTTAACAATTAATATATTTAATGTTATTTCATAAGTTTGTTAATTGCATTGATTTTAGGGTTCGTATCGAAAGAGGTTGTGTGCACGCTACGTGATAGATTGTGTTATACGTAACTAAGTAAATAATTTAATTTACACGTATGAAATGATCAAGTGAGTTAAAATTGGGAAGAAAAGTAAACAATCTTAGTAAACTCTAATATATTAGGTGATAGGTGGAAGAACACAGATAAAAAACGAGATAGTATTCTTAATATGTTTGAGTATTTAATCTTCGAGACAGGATTCTAATAGAATAATAGCATTAGTGGGAATTTGTTTCTCCTCCAAATGAAGAAGTGGATGGGATATTTATAGGAAGTGGTAGATTGATTCGATTCGATTCGATGGATCATAATATTGATTAATGGTTAGGATTAAAGCTTTACATAAGTGGGTATCAAGTTGGTTTTTTTCATAAGTTTAGACTTAAATAAAGAACTTTATTATTTTTAAATGTGAGCTAAGCTAAGAAAGGTTAAATCGAATAGACTGATTCAACAAGCCTTACTTTAAGCTTATCATGTTCAAATCTCCCTTGATCATCCCGAATTTCATGAGCTTGACTTATTGAGCTTTATTACTCTAACTCAAAGAATCAAATCTATTTCGTTATTAAGTTTGAAACTGGTGAGTTAAATTTAGCTCACTACAAATTTAAAATTATGTAATTAACCTTCAAATAAATTATATATACAATAATTAAAGGTATTCTTTGATAATTAATATTATTTATACTTTTAATGCTATTTCATTTCAAATATAAGAAAGTATTTATGATTCCAGCCCTCATTCTATTCTATTCTATTTCATTTCATTTCATTTTAAATTATTCCTCTATACTAAAATGATATTCTATCAGGTTGGATTTTCCTTATAAAATACAAAATATATAGCTAACAAAAAACGTAGAAGAAGTGTGAAAATAGATGTTCAAATTTTACTGTTTTCTATTCAAACTAATTCCCCTCTAAAATTTTCAATTCGAATCTTCCCATTTATTGTTTATCTAGTTTGAATCTTCCAACTTTTTAACTCTTTTGTTTTAATTTCTACCTTATAAAAATGATTAAAAAGGATTTTCCATATATTTATTATCTATTCGGTTTCATAACAATATGGATCGATAAATGTAACATTTTATGAAAACGTTGGTGTAAAATTTTTTTAACAAAAGTATTAGTGGACACGATAAGATTATCTTTCTGATGATTTTAAATGTGTACAAAATTCGAATAAAATTGATAAGAAAATGAATGTTTCAAATAGAAAAATATACAACTTGGAGAATTAAATAAATAAGATAAGAAGTAAAAGACTCATATGCAAAATATGGTGCTTGGGTTTGATCTTTCATTAAAATTTTATCAAAATCTAGAGGTATTGAATTGATCATACATTATAAATGATGAATTTATTTATTTGTTTACATAGTATGATCATGTATAAATTAATGGTTTTATAATTGTACCTTTATATTTTTTCATCTTCTAATTCAATCTTGCTGGTGAAATATTGGCGGTAGGAAGGTGGTCGCTTGTTCAAAGCAGTTGAGTGGGGCTATCGAAAACTACTTGTAGGAAGATTTTTCTTGTAGGATTTGAATTCCTTAAGAAAATCAACGAATTAGTTGAACCTGAACAGCTTGTCATATCTCAATCACAATCTCGAAGAAAGGAAAAATAAATAAACAAAGGAGTTTACGAAATTTGACTTTTATTAGTCAACTTTATACCAATACTTCTATGGCATGTTTAAATGAGGTAGCCGAAGGCAATTCTTCTACTTTCTGAAATTCTTGACAAAAACGTGTGGTGTAACCAAAGATATCGCTTAGAACATAAAATGTAGATTTTATCTTAACACCATCTAATATTCTCTATTTCACATTTTTTTTAATTAAAATATAAGGATAATAAGAAAAAGAGTTTAAAAAAACGTGTATATCTTTTTGCTAATATTCTAGATTTAAGATTGATTCGCTACTAGTATACTAAAGGAGGGAAAAAAAACGCTACCATGATATTCATACTATTCACTACTGTGGTTTTAACAAAAAATAATATATATTTTAAATAAAACAAAAAGCTGCAAATATATATAAATATTCTTTATAAATATTCATTCAACATGCAATTCATGGGTACTCAATTTAAGACGGAAAAAATTTATAAAGAAAAACGTATGAAGATTTACTTATAATTTTCTATTTCTGGAATCGTATTGACTAGATTTTATCGAGTTGTAAGTAGACGTGATTATCTTAGGTTAACCAATTACAACGGTGAAACTAATGAATATTTCCAAAAGAAGCAGTGGAAGACTTGGCACAAGTGTCAAGAGCAGTTTGGATTTGAACCACAAGATTTGCGGTATTTCAGCTTACCCCGTAACATCGCTTTTAAAACTCGTTATGTTATTAAACCCGTGCAAAACTTAATCGAAACAACGCTGAAGGTATTTAGCTTGACAATAACTACTAGTAAAACATACAAAAGCCGTGCCCACTTCGAGTGACAATATCAAAAGAATTTAGATATTATTTATAACCACATTGCAGAAATTAGAGTTTTACTAGATCAAGAACCGAATAAAAGATTTTTATATATTTGGGCATCAACTAATGCATAAATAGTTGCTTGTCCTACCGATCATGGCAATGGAACTTTACAAGGTGTCACATAATATCAAAATAATACTAGATGATGATGTCATGATAATGCTTCTTGTTTTGAAGTTGTGGTTGCCAAAATTGGAGGAAACTGTTTCATGGGGACCACATTAGAGAGATCCAGGACCATGAAGAAAGTAGAAACAACTTCAGGAAACCTGTCTTTACTTGGTTGTGTTTCAATTAACTAAAGCAAAAATGGTACTCTCTTTAATGTCCTTGCCGTAGAATATAACAGGATTTGTTGCACACAAGGTCATCTAATAAGAATATCAAATTTTATGTCCATAAGCTAAGACGATCCTTATCCAAATGTAGTTTAGGATGATCAAAGTGCCTCTAATAAGATCCTAGACAAGGCCTTTTTCTTTGGCCCCAAGTAAAATGAGATTTTCATTCATAGAACAAGCTACAAGATGTGTATCACATCACATGGTTCATTAGAGACATGAAGCTCCTATAATAGCCAGGGGAGGGCTAAATACTGATATAACCTGGTAGTTACCAAACGGTCTTGCTTGTCATTATACGAGCTTAAACAAAGGCTCTGATAACGTGCCTGTTGAAGAATGAGCTGATGACTCATAGGTAGTGGCTTGGTTAAGAGATCCATAGGAGCCATAGCTAAAGCAAGTCTTTGTAAGGCAATTAAGAATATATGTTGTAAATCACACATAGAATTAAATTACACATATTCAGCATAGTTCCACGAAAGACAGCTTATTTAAAACAAAAGGTTAATCTTTTTCTAAGACGATTTGAGAGCATGTGTAACATCACTGCCTTGGCTGAGAGGAGCCAAAATAAAAGCAGAAAATGTTCTTGTCTTCAGATGGAAAGAGAGGAAAAGCAAACAAATAATTTGAGAAAACTGCATCATCACATTCCATCTTGATGATTAAGTAACAACAGAACACAAGGATCAAGCAATGATAAGAAGAAAATATAGAGAACCTGAATGCAAAACTAAAAAAGAATCCACTCACAATAGTAGACCTCATTCTAAATGTCAAATCAATGAAACAATTACAGATGTTTTTGCAAATAGCTGTGGACTCCATGGGACAATGTAAGGTCCTGATAAGAATCCTGCTTCCTCCCTTCTTCAATGTGCAGGAACTTTCCCTTTCACTAATGTTGACCACAGAGACACATGAGGTATCGACCAAGATTTAAAGTGAAGAAGGTAGGTGCATCCAATTGCACTTAATTTTGAATGCAAATTCTCTCCAAGTTTCAAGACATAGGTCTTTTGTGCCCCCACGTCTGTCCCATTTTCCTATCTAACAAAAAAACAGTGGACTACATCTACTTCTAGAACAACCATATCACTCCTTCCCAATCCGAGTCAGAACACCCATAAATAGATCAGCAGACTACAAAATTTGTACAACATGAGGAGTTAGCAGGTTGGCAGTATGAGCTATTTTAACTTGTGTGCTTGGATTTCTCTAGCTGGCCTCCAATAACTCAAATCCAACCACAGTAGTGATCAAACCACAAAAATCACTTCAGAAAATGCAAAAGGTTGATTCCACAACAGGAAATTTGACAAGTGCTAACGTATTGGATGGTATTGGGCTGATATTCTCTTTGGAGGCAGTTTCCGTAGGATGTAAAGGACTAAAGCCGAAGGCAGGATCTCAACCAGCTGCCATTTGACCCCAAGACATCCAAATATTAACTTAAATAGGAAAATAAGAACACTTAACTACAATTATTGCATATCGTAAAAGTATTACCATATAGTAAATTAGGTTCAAGAGTGGATGATCCAAGACATCAAGCACTGCATCCGAATCAAAGGCAGATAGAAGCACCTGCGCGACAAGAATAAAGTCTTGAATAATATTCAAAAAATTAAAGATAACATAACAGATATCAAATAAACACATCATAAGACAGCATGATCTTTGGAACTCTATGACATCTAGGCATGCCTGCATGTGCACCTTCAAAAATTGAAAAATGAACAGTTCAAAGAGCAGGGAACATCTTTAACTTTTAGGCATCTACAGAAAAATCCCTGCTTTACTGCTATAAAGTTGAGACAGAATAGCAGTTCTGCAAATACAACTTTGTTGGAAGAAACAATCTAATTAAGAGTTTGAAACCGCATCCTGAAATGTTTCAAGGTAATATTAATATTTGATGTAGGTAAAAAATGCATCCACTTTAAGGAAGCTTAGTTTTGCTGATGTACAAATGGCTGCAAAATCAATTCCTCCCCAACCCCAAAAATGTAACAAACAAATATTCCTTCAATCTCAATGGAGCCTTATGACATTCATTATGTTTAGAGGTAACCGAATTGCAATATGACCCTCTTACATATTGCATATTGCAATTAGTGAATGCTTCCTAAACTCCCAAAAGCTATTTTACCTCCTAGAGCTCCCCAAAATGTGCTTTTACATCCTCACAACTCCCAAATGGTGCAATTACCTCCACTAAATTCTCCAAAGTAGCAAAAAATTTGGAGGCAGAAAACAACATTGAATGCACATTTTGGAGTATAGAGCAAGCAAAATCACTTTTGGGAGTTTAAGAAGGTAATCACACAAACAAAACAAAACCATTTTGGAAATGCGGTAGGTCCAACCATCAGTTACCATAATTCTACTTGGCCAAGAACCTCAAGTAATTTCATTCTTTTACTTTCTAATATACCTTTTACTGATGTAAAGAAGGCACAGACATAGCTAGTGGCAAAGAACGATAAACAGAAAGATTATCGAACTCTACTACAGCTCCTTCCTATATATTGTCAAACACACTATGCCATATAAAGAACTCTTTCTGGTAAGTAAGGCATAATCAGAATTAAGTTATATTAAACATCAAAGATTCAAAATCTTCCATATTTCCAGCAGACAAACTTCTTTTTTCCTTTCAAGAACATTAATTGTGCAAAGACAAAAACACCTTACCACGCCACATCTGATAAGAAAGCAGGTGAAGCATATAGTTGTCACAGATCCAACCTGCAAGAGAAAGAAGCTCTTTCATTGGCAGCATTGAAATGACTGTAAAAGGGGGTTTTCAAAACTAAACCTTTTTCTTTTGTTCATTTTTCATTTAACCCAGGCTAACCTTGCAAGACAAGCACAAGAATTAACAGTTACATGCTAAAATCCAGCATTAAATTTTCCCTTAAATCAAAGATCACACTACCTTCAGAAATTAGACCATTCCCAAGAAAAGCACCATCACTTTCTTTGATGACCAAAATTGAACTGTTTACTCATATTCTGTTGGCTAAAATATGCTAAAGTGCAGCATACCCTTAATTTATCAAAATGCATGAACCATTAAAAATGAATGTCATCCTAAAACCACAAACAATTCGCACCGCTTGCTGACAGTACAAACTAGCAAGGGTGCCAAAAGTGAACACCAATCATCAGTGAATGAAACTTTGGGAAGCAGGAATAACCAACAATTACCATGTTCTACAGTGTAAAACCAACTTCTATAACATCTTATTTCAAGCAGATGCTATTTTACCTAAAGATCAGCAAATGAACTAATGAATATCAACATCATATATGACACCTTTGTGTACACCTGGTTAAAAAAAAAGTTTGTATCAACATGAATATAGCAATATGTTATGGGCCTAACTCAAGGATCCATTTGCTGCTGATATACGTATAGAAACGGTTGAGAGCTCATTGAGAAAATCCTTTGATCACTTGAAATTGGGGGCTCTTCAGAGAGAACCCTCCAATCTCATAAAAAATACCGTAATTCCTAACAACTACTCTAGAATAATTTCATGCATAACTTTTCTTGCTTGTATTGTTATTGATAGTTTTAACATATTTAGACAAGTTTGACCTCCATCAGAATGTTCACTAAACAGGGGGAATTGAAAGATCTAACATGGGTATCAGGAAAGAGAATCAAAGAGTCCACGTAATAGAGAGTTTGACAATAGTAGAAAGGAAACAGACAACTGCACTAAATAACCTAAAAGTAAAAATAAATCTCTCCCATTCTTCTCTATAATATTATTTCCTACAATATTCCTAACATCTTTTTTCTTTTTTTTTTGGGTAATTTATTTGTAACAAATTAATGCATCAAAAAAGCTACAAAAAGGAAACTCCTTAGAGAGTTGTACTACAATACCCATGTAATTTAAACCCAAATTGTCAACTTCATGGTTGGGATTGAGGAATTCGTATGCAATATGACAAATTGCATATGGTTTTCATATTGTATGTAAAATCTCACTAAGCACACTTCTTGAAACTACCTATACGGTACAACCTATATTTAATCGATACATGATTCTTTTAGGGCGGTCTATGTGCTAGAGCTAGTCCAAGTTTAGCTGTGCATCTTGGTTAATGAAACATTAATTTAAAAAAAAAAATGTCCTATTCAATACCTAGTTAGATCATTCAACTACATAACGTAGCTTTTGATGGCATGACTTGAAAGTTCAGATAAGCCAAGCTATTCAAAGAGTTAATGCAACTAGGCTTCCCTCAAGACCTGTCTGGAGTAAGTTTATCAGCCTGTCGAGATCAGATCCAGCTTGGCAACACTTGAAAGTCAAGATATTAAACAAGAGTAAAATTTTCATTCACTTAAGCAACTATAACCTTGTCACATTATCAGGCCTTTCATATGCATACATTTCTTAATCGTCTCATGAGTTTGAGCTTCACATGATCTCTTTACTTTTAACTAATCAAATCAATTGAAGCAAAGTTGACTGTATCAAGAACATATCAAATTACATATTAAACCAGGAAAATGCAAAGCTCAATAAGTTTTCTCAAGTATGAGCCCTGGTTCTTGTCAAGCCGAAGAGTTTTATCTACAAAGAATTTTCTGCATTGCTGAATATATTTCTAATAGATCCCTTTGTCTATTAGATTACTGAAAGATAGTATGTGCAAAATGGAGACAAACCATCAAAAGTCAAGGCAATAAGATGATATTAATTTGACAAGGTTCATGTGTAACCATGTAGATGCTATTAGGACTGCATTATTGACAAAACTAGCCCTGTAATATAACAATGAAAAGAGGTAACAATGTTGCCTAGTTCAACCAAATGTAGCAATTTGGTTGATACAATCAAAGTACAAGGAAGGTAGCCAAGATGAGTACCTCGTGAAGTTTCTTCCTTCTACCTTTAGATTCAATAGGGAACCGTCTCAGCATGAAAAATAATCTACAAGTATTTAGTAAAAGTTCATTACTAACTTTTTTAAGAAGTACCCAAGAAAAACATCACCTACACAAAAATAGTAATAACCAGTTGTATATTTCCCTTAAACAAAGTTCCCTATCATTTAACAGCTACATCTAAGGCAAATCTCCTATACGCACCTTCCTCCATAGATCAAGAAACTCAGTGCAGCTACAATTGAGACCACTGAAAAAAAGGGTAAACATAATATGGCCATATGGCTAGGTCACATAAAAGTACAGGAAAAGGTACGATAAACATATGACAACAAGAAGTGTGTCAGAGATTCAAAATGTGCCTAACCTGCGATAAATATCTTTCCAATAAATTCCACAACACTGTTGTCATCTATCCACAGGTATATCCAGATGCAAACCTGATGCCACAACCTTATGGATTTAGTGCAGTCAGATAGATGACAAAAGAAAGCAAAATTTTTTAATATCACCTAAATACATCAGGTTGTGCAATCTCATCTATAATCTTGGGGTATGCACAAAGCGGGCATCAAGCGGTATATGATCAATAATGCAATATTCAAACTAAAGTTGGATGACAAGTTCTACTCTGGCTACAATTCATCTTGCGATCTGATTGACGGATATCCAGTCTCCAGGCAATTGACTATGGCTTCAGTATTTCAGATTGGCAAAAAGCACGTCAGAAGTGCTAATACTATCAGGTTTTTGCAACTGAATCCAAGAACTTACAATTTCAGCAATCATGTCCAAAATATTTGAGTCCTTTACAAAGCAAGGCAGTAAAATTACGTTGTGCATTATGAATAGCTTAATAGGCAAAAGTATCAGTTATCTTAACTAAAATATCCTCGCAACTCTTAAGGATTGGGATAAATCAACATTTTATAAAAGAAATGGAAAGGCACTAAATATTGTAGCCCAGCCATTGAACTTTGGCACAGCGCAGGGTATGTATCATGGAAACAAAGAAATCTTCAGGGACAAACAGAAGGTTTCTTAGTATAAATTCCATGATAAGGTACTTGAGTAGCTTCACTAACAAAAACATGATTGAGCAATTTCAGAGTGATGCCAAATAAATAAATAAATTTTGAAAAGAATTGAACAATGACTTTTAATAGTTCTAACGCCTTGTAATTTTAAATACTAACTACACAATCATTGACACACCAAGAAAAAGGCAAAAATATGAATCATGTGCTGCTGAATGGAATATATTGTGACACAACACACTAAGCACAACTGTGCTGAGAGCCTGCGAAATTTTACCTGTATTAAGTATATTCCACCATTTATTGAAAAGTAAAATGTCTTGAGCTTATCAGTTGGTAAGCTCCTTGCCTGTTAATTATCAAAATCGAGAAGATATAAGGATGACAGTTTAAAGAAAGTAACAGTGATGACATTGCTTACATCACATCAAAGTCACAAAATGACCGGACAATTATATCAAGAAAAGAGTAATTACTCGCCTGGTGAAAAATCTCAGCCCAAAACAGAACGAGAAGTGTATACGTAGAGAAAAAGAGAAGCCCAGGAAGATCCAACAGAACATAAGTTAGCACCTGGTTCATGATGCACTTCTCCATCAGTAAATGACAAAACTTCAGGAGAATCACTGATTCTACACACCTCCAAGTTATTATCAATGATGAGGTTGAGTGAGAAATTAACCAATTTCATCAAGATTCATTTTTGAAGACAGCATACAAAGTCAAGATATAATATTCAAAGCAAATTTTGTAGACCATCCAATCATCAAATAAAAATAAGATTGAACGCCTCCTCCTCCACTTCACCTCACCTCCCTAGACTTCTAGTTCTTTCCTTCCAGACATGCCATATGGGGAGAGAGAGAGATGGCTTCCAGTCATAACTGAAAGAAACTAATTCTTTCCAGAACAAGAAGCTTCTTCATAATATACTCACTCAGGATAGAATAATCTATTGTAATAGGCCATAAAGGGTAACAAATATAGCATGCAAAGCAGCCCTGTGAAGAAGACATAGTATCACTGTGACTGACCTTTGGACTTAAATCAAAGTCCTGATTATGAAAGCCAAAAACAACAGCACGTACTGCAGCACAATAACACCAAAATCAGCATTTTAGCATTGAATTTGACAACCAATCACAACCAAAATTCTAGCAAAACCATAAAATTCACCTCCGTTGACTATAAAGTTCATCAGATGGAAAACCTTCTGTGTTGTCCACCCATATTCTGGAACTCTCATTTGAATCCTTATTAATTGAATCTGCATAGGGTAACAAGTCATAAGCTCTTTTCATGCACCACCAACAGAATATGTAAGCCATCTAAATTACGAAAGAAACTAGTAAGAGTTCAAAGATTTCTATTCAAACCACATCTTTATTAGTTGAACCTTCAATCGAAGAAACAAACAAAATAGAAACTCACTGAGCAGCTAAATTACAAATTTATCACATAAAAATGAAACATATATACTCCTATTACACTCTATACCGTTGTATCGGTGCAAACTGGCCTAATTAAGCAAGAGGACTTCTACTATATTGTCCGACAAGCTCAAAGTTCATGCTGATTTCATATCTCTACCACAGTATTGACTTCATATTAGTGCAACAACAAATAATGTCTCCACTCAATTTACATACAAGCAACCGCAAATGCTACAAACTGCCTGATGGAATCAAACCAAACAGAATTAAAATACAGTATTAAAATACGGTCAAAACTAAAGAGAAGCGAACCTAACCGAAAGTGACAAACTCTTGTACGGTATACATCTCACACTAGAACGCACAGCAAAATCCGTGATTGTACTGAAACAAACTGCCTAATACTGCCTAATCATATAACATCTAAATCTAAATCCAACGAATCAAGATTCGTAACATATGATTATCGGTACACATTCTCAGATAAATAAAAGAAAATTATGATAAATAATAAGTAACAGATTATAACAGGTGGAGATCGAAGTGTGAGAGTGAGAGAGAGAGAGAAACAGACTAGGGCGACGGAGGCGACAAGGGCGTAAGCAGCGCAGAGGAAGTAGAAGATACCGTCTTGCCACTGAGTCGACTCGTCGATCTCGTCCCACCAGTTGGTTACAAGCCTTGGGACTTCCATAACCGAATTTGGTAATAGTAACCACCTCGCTCTCGCTCCTCTCCCCATTACTTTTTTACTTACTCTAGAGAGAGTGAGCGACAGAGAGAGAGAGAGAGGGAGAGGAAGGGAGCAGAGAGTAGACTGTAGAGACAGCTTGGTTCTCGAGGGGCGGGCAAAATTGGGAAGAGAGCGAGAGCGAGAGAGAGAGAGAGAGAGAGAGAGAGCGAGAGAGAGTCAAAGGATATTCCATTCATCGTCACAATTTGCCATTTTTATATGGTTTTTACTTTCGGGTATAAAAATCCGAAAAAAAGTAACTTTACAAAATAATTTGGAAAAGGTACATCTGAATATGTTTGTGAAATAAAAAAATTTTTGTGAAACAGCAAAGTAAATCGTCACCCGTTCACTCTAAAAATTGTTTCCATCCATTCAAATAAGCTCATTAGTCAATAGGGTTTACGAAAAATGGAATTTACGAAAAATGGAATATATGAGTAGTTTAATGATGGTATAAAATTGATTAAAGAGATAATTATGTTTAAAATGTTTGAATCAAATTATGAGTTTTTTTATAAATTTGTCCCATATTAGAAATTGTTTAAGTCGTTTCATACATGTATATTATTGGGAAACTTATTTTGTTATATCAAATATGGATAATTGAATGAAATGTTTTTCTTTTATTTGATGAAAATAAAATAAAAGTTCAATTCTAAACGTCCTTTCCAAGGAATTAACACTACAAAATTACGGTATATCTACGATAATTATATTAATTTCTTGTGTAGAAAATATAGAAAATATGGAATCTTAAAATGGATTATGAAATATATTTTAGAATCTTAAATCATTGACTCTAAAAATGAGTAATTCTAAATAAAATGTAAAATCACTCGCAACTTTCTTGATCTCTTCTTAAACAAAAGTTGGAATGTAAAATTTTAATCTTGAGTTCAAGACAATGAAGGGACGAAACGAGAGTACTAAATGTTAGCACTTATAATTCATATTCTATTGTGAATGATGGTGTAGATATTGATATGAATGTGAAAATGGAAATGGAATTTGATTTTGGTTAATTTGAGAGAACAATTCTTTAGAAGGTACAAAACCACTTTTTTAAATTGGAACTTACTATCTATTATCATTGACATTATCTTATTTATAGAAATACATCTTAATCTATTAGTTTGTTATAAATAACTAACTTTTCTTCCTAATACAACTATTAAAACTATTATTACAATATAGTAAAAGTACTAACTTTTATAAAATTGTATAATTATTTACATTTATACTATTACCATATACTTAGATAGTAACAAATGGAAATAGAATTTAATTTTGATTGATTTGAGATAAGCACTCTCCAAAGGGTACAAGAGCACTTTTTCTAAATTGAAATTTATCTATTTATTCTAATTGACATTACCCTATTTATAAAAATGCATCTCAATTTACTAATTTATTACAAGTATTAACTTTCCCTCCTAATATAAATTATAATACAACTACTAAAATTACCATTACAACTATTAAAATTACAATTATGATCTAGTAAAAAATACACTTTTATAAGATTGTATAATTATCTATTGATTATTTATATTTATACTAATACTATATACTTGAATTATAAGAATTTCTTTGAATCTTCAAAACAAGCTTATCCTTGACATTAAAATAGAAAGAGACTTGATTTTCATCTAAAGATCTTGTATATAGATAAAAAATTACACTAACTTCTTCAAAAGATAAATAAAATGATTTATTTAAACCATATACTAGATTCTTCGGTATGGGTGTAATCATAACAACGCTTTTAGTTTTGATAGTTGGAAAGATCTTCTTGAATTCCCTATACTTGCGAAGCGGGTGCCTTAGAACATGCATCCTCCTCACCCAAATAACCTTTGTGGGAAGCTTAGCCTCACTTTTACAACGGTGCGTACTATAGTTAGAGTGACAACCCTTTCTCGTAACCTTCTTCATGTGACATGCATGAGATAGAAAGTGAATCTCGGTTGGCTTTTAGATCATAAGATTGTCCTTAACTAGCTTTCAGATGATCTAGGAAGAATCTTCTTGATTGTCTTTACATTGGATTTCCAATAATCATTCATCTTGATATGTTTCTACATTCTCTTCTTCTCTCATTACTTTATCTTTGTGCATTCTTTCTCTTCTTAAACACAGGTTGAAATGTCAAACCTTAGCATTAAGTCCATGGCAATAATACTATGATTCAATTGTTTCTCTACTATCATATTTTGTAACCTTGAAAGTTGTTGCATTAATATCTCAAACTATTTATTTAGATCATGTTATAGTAGTTGTTGATTATTCAGTAGGGAATTGATCGTCTCCTCCAATATTGCAACTCGAGTAGAGTTCATCATGACAACAAGAGCACCAAATGTTAACACCCGAAATTCTTACTCTAACAATGTGGATATCAGCATGAAGTATAATACTAGTGATTCAATAAAAGAATGAATGTAATGAAAATAAAAAAGGAATTTGATTTTGGTTGTTTTGAGAGAATCGCTCTTTGAAACGTATAAGGCCACTTTTTTAGATTGAAACTTATCTATCTATTCTCGTTAACATTATCTTATGTATAGAAATATACATTAATCTACTAGTTTGTTGCAAGTAGCTAACTTTCCCTCATAATATAACTATAATATAACTATTATTGCAATTATTAAAACTAATATTACAATCTAGTAAAAAAAAAAAAATCAAGTTTTACAAAATTATGCAATTATCTATTAATTATTTACATTCATACTATTACTATATACTTAAATCATAACAAATTCATTGCATCTTCAAAATAACCTTGTCCTCAAGATTGAAATAGAAAGAGCACAATCTTGAAAATCTTCAATTACAACATCTAGAGGTCTTGTATATCATTCTCCTTAAACTTGTTTAATCTAAACAACGTAAAAAAAATTTCTTATACGAACTTCACAAAAAATTGTAACAAACATACAAAAACTGATGCACGCTGGTCCTGTAACTATTTTCATTAGTACTTTTCAAATATAGCATAACAAATATTATAACTTGTTATCTTCTGAACAAATTGAATAATTTGACATTTGTTGTCTATCTTGGCCAATCCATAAACTGATGCACAATTTCTATTAACTGGAGCACATAAAATAGAAATATGAGTATTTTTGTCTACAAGATTCTTCACAAAGTTTATATAGTCTACATTGTCCTCTTGAGTATAAAAATCTACCAAGTCTTTAACATTTTTACATTTAACCTTCACTAACCACTCTTCCTTTGTATCTGCTTCTTCTTCCATCACTTTATCTTCACAAGTGCACTCCTTTTCGTGATTAAAACTCGTATGAGACATGAACATAGGTGCTTGAATAGTTGTTTTTAAAGTGTTATGGAAAATTGGAAGAATGGAATTTTTATAGATAGGATGAAATGTGGTTGAAAAAATGCAGAATTGCTCACAATTTTCTTAATCTCTTCTTAAACACACTAAATGACTTTAGCATGTAAATGAGTACTTTATTATTAGACTCATAATAGATCTAATAGATCTAACTAAGATCCGGTATTGTAACTAACCGAACAAACAAAAATAACAAACTACAACAAGACCTATAACAAGTATAAAAGAGAAAGGAAATGATACGTAAAGATTGATGAATCTGTCTTCTTCCCCTTCCTCAACCTTCTAGAGTACCTAGTGAACTCGAATCACCAAACCTTCATAACACAACAAAGGAAGATCGAAGTTAGCATACTGTTACATATCAGATAATATCAAGAGATAACTAAACTAAGAGAGTATTATATATACAAGTGGATTGGTGAAGCATTAAGGTTTCACACAACACATAATTGGCAAAACCCTAAGAAAGAGAGTGGAGAGAGCAATAGAGAGTTCGAGAGAAGAAAGAGAGGGTGATAGTGTATTCTAATATAAGATAAGACTTTAATTTGAAGTATCACATGACTATAGTGAATTAAGCATTAGGCTGGGCTTAACATTGGTCCTTTCGTCATGACAAACTCCATAAGAAATCAAATCATTGATGAGAAAATTAAAGCTTTGAATGTTAAACAAATAGCAATGCAACAAGAGATGTAAGATCAACTTTGTTCACTTTCACAGCAATTTTGAAAAATTGCAGAATTTTGTCATGTGGAAGTACAAGGGGAATCAAAATAATTCAATTGATCCTTCATTAGTTAATTCAAATTCATCATCTTCCTAGGGTCTTTCTAGTGACAATTTACTCAAAGGAATTAAGTTGGAGGTGCCAAAGTTTAATGGTGATGATCTAATTGCTTGGATCTTCGAAGCAAATCAATTTTTTTTTTTCTTATTTTCATTAGATTCCTAATGAGCAAAGGCTTACTATTGTCTCTTTTACAATGGAAGATAGAGCATTACATTGATATCAATGGATGCATCATAATCACCAACTTGGTTCGTAGTAGAAGTTTATTGAAGCAATGGATGGATGATTTAGTTCATTAGAATTTGAAGATGTTCAAGGCTTGTTGGCAAAACTAACTCAACAAACTTCAGTTGAGGAATATCAATCTCAGTTTGAAGCTCTCTTAAACAGGGTAAATGGTTTATCTTATAGTTTTTTTACTAGTTGTTTCATTTTTGGTTCAAAGATGCATATTCATAGGGATGTTCTTTTAGCTAGGCCTAAATCACTTACTCAAGTTATTTCAATAGCCAAAATGCTTAAAGCCAAACTTACTAACCCTTTTCCCTTCAAGAAACCATTTCTTTCCACTTTTGAACCTTTTTTTCCTTGAACATCCCCTACATCATCAACTCCTCAACCTTTTACTCTACCATTATTGTTAACTTCACCAAAACCCACTTTACCTATCAAAAGAATGACATAAGAGGAATTACAAGCACGACATGATAAAAGCCTATGCTATAATCATGATGAGAAGTACCATAAGAGACATAAGTACAAAGTTAAATTCTTGTTACTTATTCAAGAAGAAGATGATGATTCAGAAGTTGTGTATGATGAATCAATTAAAGTTGAGCATTAAGAGATTACTGAGGGACAAAAATCTCTTTCCATTAGTTATCACGTCCTTTCTAGTGACATGGTTCCTAAAACTTTGAGATTTTAAGGTCTTATTAATAAACAACAAGTTCATATTTTGGTTTACTTTGGTAGCACTCACAATTTTGTGCAACGAAGGCTAGTGAAACATTTAGGTTTGACTATTGAGTCATCTCCGAAGTTTCAAGTAATGATTGGAAATGGGTAGAAGTTAGTTTGTGAAGGATGCTATGTAGGTGTGCCACTTCTAATTCA
This sequence comes from Lumnitzera littorea, assembly GCA_024138015.1. Lineage (NCBI taxonomy): Eukaryota > Viridiplantae > Streptophyta > Magnoliopsida > Myrtales > Combretaceae > Lumnitzera > Lumnitzera littorea. Next base: position 107,615,187 of record JAMXBB010000005.1, on the reverse strand, counting down.
AGGAGTAGAATTTATTGAAACTTTCTACGTTTTACCTATTCAAGGAGCGGATTTGGTATTAAGGGTTTAGTGGCTATAACAGTTGGGTCTTATCACCATTGATTATTCTGAGTTGTCTTTATAATTTTGGAAACATGGCTATTCTATAATGTTAAATGAAGATCATGTCCTTGAGAATCCCCCTATTACTTCAAGTTAATTTAAGCGTTTACTTTAAACAAATGCTATTGCATCTTGTTTTCAGTTGAAGGCTCAGATGGTGATTTTTAGTTTAGATTAGTCTACCTATAATACGACTCTAGAACACGTATTGGGAAAATTTAGTCATATCTGCGAGGCACCTTCATCATTGCCTCCTTTGTGTGAAATCTAACATTGGATTCATCTTAAGGACAACAAACCCATTAATGTCAAACCTTACTAATACCCTCATTTTTAGAAGAAGGAGATCAAATAGTAAGTGGCCGATATGTTGAAGCAAGGGGTTATTCAGTATAGTACAAGTCTATATTCTTCTCTAGTGCTATTGGTCAAGAAGAAGGATGATACTTAGCATTTTTGCGTGGATTATCAAAGTTTATATAATGCCACTATTGAAGATGAGTTTCCTATCCCTACTATTGTTGAGTTGCATAGTGTCTCTATTTTTTTGAAATTAGACCTAAGGGTAGGGCATCATTAAACTCGGATGCACCTTAGTGATGTGGAGAAGATCGCTTTTTGTACTCATGAAGAGTATTATGAGTTTTTAGTCATGCCTTTTGGATTAAGTAATACCCTTGTTACTTTCTAAGCTATTATGAATAGGATTTTTCAATCTTATTTGCGAAAGTTTGTCATTGTGTTTTTCGATGATATGTTGGTTTATGGTAAGTCACTTGAACAACATGTAGAACATTTAACTATGATGCTACAAGTAATAGTTGATAATTACATGTTTTTTTAAAAAAAGCATGCATGCTTTTGGTCAAACTACTATAGATCACTTAGGGCATGTAATGTCTGAGAAAGGGGTGCAATTGGATCTTACTAAGGTGAAAGCTGTTAGTGAGTAGCCATTACTGTAAAATTTGAAACAGTTGAGGGCTTTCTTAGGACTTTCTAGCTATTACAGAAAGTTTATTAGAGAGTATGCTACCATTGCTTCTCTACTTATAGATATGTTGCAACGAGATAATTTTAAGTGGATTGATCAAGCTAAGGAACCTTTTGAGATGTTGAAACAATCATTAATATTTGCTCCAATTCTTACATTAACTAATTTTTCTAAGGAGTTTGTAGTAAAGACGGATGCATCGTTTATGGGTATAGGGGCTATTTTATTACAAGAAAATCATCCTATTGCATATTTTAGTAAGAAGATGCCTTCTCATCTAATAAAAGCTTCAACCTACGTCAAAGAGTTGCATGCTATGGTCGAGGACATATGGAAGTGGAGACAGTATTTGCTAGGGTCACATTTCTTTGCAAAAATAGACCACTGAAGTTTAAAGGAACTCTTAAATCAAGTTATTCAAACTTCGGAGCAGCATAAATATTTAGCTAAATTGCTTAGCTATGACTATACTATAGTTTACAAGTCAGGCTAAGATAACAAGTAGCCGATTCACTCTTAAGACAGCATGATATGGCTTACATGGTTTATTCTTTTCCTTGTTTTCATTTGTTAGAGGAACTACAAGAGGAATATCATCATTTGCTTACTTTTCATCAAGTAATTGTTGATTTGCAAGGTGAGAAAATGTTGAAGTGGGAGTTGCAGTGGAATAAAGGGATTTTGTTCTTTAAGTATTTTTGGTGCTTGCTTTAAAGCTTATTCCGAAGCTTCTATTTGAGTGCCATGCTGTACGAATAGCAAGCGATTTTGGGGTGCTCAAGACATATAAATGTCTTGCTTTTGAATTCTATTTAAAGGGAATGAAATCCGATGTTGAAGTTTATGTCCAAACTTATACTGTATGTCAACAAATCAAATATAGTACCAAGAGTCCACAGGGTTTATTATCTCCTTTACCGATGCCTGAACAAATATGGGAGGATATTTCAATAGATTTAGTGACTTCACTACTTAAGTCATAAAGATATTCAATTATTCTAGTAGTTGTGAACTGACTCTCTAAGTATTGTCATCTTGGTACCTTAGATACTCATTTTACTGCTTCAAAAGTAGCGTCATTGTTCCTTCATATGGTTTTCAAGTTACATAGGTTCCCTAGATCAATGCTTTCTTATCGAGACCTTATCTTTATTAGTTAATTTTGAAAGGAATTATTTTAGTTGAGTAACATAAATTTATCTTTCAGTATTGCTTATCACCCTTAATTGGATGGGAAGACTGAGGTGATTAATCAAGTGATTTAGCAATACTTACGAAGATATATGATGGAACATCCTCAAGATTAGGTTCGTTTTTTGCTATGGGCCATATTTGCTTAAAACTCTTCTTTTCATCAAGGTGCCTCGATTACACCATTTGAAGTAGTATATGGAAGGAAAGCTCGCATTCCTACTTATATGAAAGGCACTACTAAAGTGGAAGTAGTGGAGCAAGAAATATTAGATAGAGATGAGGTCCTTCACTTATTAAAGGACAATTTACTTAAGGCTCAACAGCGTATGATGTCTTATGTTGATAGACATAAGAATGATGTTTCCTTTGAAGTAGGAGACATGGTTTTCATCAAGCTTTAACCTTATAAGCATATTTCTCTTTCTCAAGGGTTTCGCAAGCTTTCTCAGAAGTATTATGGCCCTTTTTCAAATTGTTAAGAAGACAGGGCTTTGTGCTTATGAACTTGCCTTACTAGACACGACTAAGATATACAATTTTTTTCATGTTTCATTATTGAAAGCGGTTAAGAGTTCTACTATTTCCTCTTCAGCTCCTCCTTCGACTGTGTTATTGATAACTCTGATTTTAAACATATTTCATATGTTGATTTTATAGCATTTCCCTTACATTTTTGGTTTTCTTTACAGAAATTGATACTTAATTGAGTAAAATGTTGATTTCAGGGTTTAAACGCGTTCTAGGNCTCATATCCGCTATATTAAAATTGATAGGTGCGCTTGCCTCGTATCAGTCATAGGGACATCCAGTTCTTAAGCTACTATCAATATTAGGATATAGATGCATACAGAAACAGGGTCGATGGGTGCCTTAACTTTTAGTTCAATGGAAGGGTCTACTTCCAAAAAACACTTCATGGGTAGATTTGGATATATTTCAACAGATTTATTTGACATATGACCTTAAGGATAAGGTCACTTTTCAAAGGACGGGGGAAATTATTATAACCAAAGGACGAATAGTTAAACAATCAAGATGGTTAAATGACATTAGTATGTAAATGAGCACTTTACTATTAGAGTCATAATAGATCTAATAGATCTAACTAGGATCTGATACTATAACTAAGTGAATGAATGGAAATAGTAAACTACAATAAGATCTATAACAAGTATAAAAGAGAAGGGAAATGATACGTAAAGGGTATGAACCATCTTGATGAATCTGTCTTCTTCCTCCTTCCTCAACCTTCTAGAGTACTTAGTGAACTCAAATCACTAAACTTTCGTAACACAATAAAGAAAAATTGAAGTTAGCATATTGTTACGTATTAGATAATATCAAGAAATAACTAAACCAAGAGAATATTACATACACAAGTGGATTGGTGAGGTGTTAGGGTTTTGCACAACACATAGTTGGTAAAACCCTAAGAAAGAGAGTAGAGAGAGTAATAGAGAATTCGAGAGAAGAGAGAGAGGGTGATAGTATATTCTGATATCATATAAGACTTCAATCTAAAGTATCATATGACTACAATAAATTAAGCATTGAGCCGAGCTTAATAGTCTCGACCTAGATAGATTTGACTTTTCTCTATCACTTCTCTCCATCTTCTTAGAAACTGTGAACATTAGATAAAAATATCAAAAGTAATTGGAATTTAAAGGTTTTTTTTTTTTTTTTTGGCAATTTTTGATAGTAAAATTATGATTGTAGAGCAAAGTGGTGCAATATCGTAGTGTGTCCATTATAGACCAGTGATATAATAGAATAAATTAGATTCAATTCTTTTTCCTTAACAGTTAGATTATGTATATAATAGTTGGAAAAATACAAACTTAGAGGAAGTTATGTTGTGTTCTTGAAATGATTTCATATGGATATTGTTAACTATTTATATCAAAAAAGAAAAGATTGAAGAAATAATAGTGAATTATTAAGATATGTATTGTTTACACATCAAGCAATAGGATAAATATTTGTTATATCTTGAATTCTTTGTCTCAAACATGTTGTTATAATTATATTCAAATATCTAGATAAAAAATTAATACGTAGTTAAGAAAGCTTGTTTATTAAAACAAATATCTGTACATAATGGGAGGAAATGCTAACGAAATAGGAAGATTGGGACGAGTAATTTTTTTTTCCTCTTAATTATGCATAAAATATGCTTGTAAGCTTCTTGCTGAAATCATATATTCGTTGGAGTTTTTCATTGCCGCTTTATATCCATCTATATATTTCATACTCTATTACGTATTTAACTTTTTTACTTTACATTTTATTTTGATAAAAAAAATGGAAAGAAAGACCGGAATGAATTTTTAATGTCATCGATCGCTTTCTGTTACGTTTTGGATAATGTTTAGCACAAAACCCAACCCGTTTGTTTGTGCTTGTAGCATAGCCTCAGCGTGGACAGACTTACTCGAGAAAAACAGAATTGTTGGCCACGTTAATTATGGATAACGACATAAAAGGTAAAGAAATCTAATTATAATGTAATAGAATTATGTGTCGTGTCATGTCCCAAGATGACTAGCAGTCAGGATAAGATGCCATGTTTTCAAATCTTTATCCAAATTCCATGGCTTTATCCGCTGCATAATATATCTGTACATGTTCGTTGCTCATGGTGGAAATTCGCATTTATTATTTAATATATTTTTTTGTATTTCATTGGGCCAAATATAGTTGGGAACGATATCAAAATGGTGAGCTAAACAAAATCTAAAATTTAACTTCACACAAAAGAAAATTTAAAATTTAAATCCTGATACTTATGGATTTCAAGAAGCCCTTTTACAAACAAATTGAATTACAACGATTAAATATTGAATTTGAATTCAACTTAAAATTTTATTAATAAACTCAGTTTAATTCCATCAAGTTTAGGACTTAAAGCTTGAATATGTTTTAAAATTTCACTCAACAAGTTTGATTTTAACTTAATTAAGTTATTAGAGATCGATTTATACAAGAAAATATGTTTTTTTTTTCTCTACTTATGATAATATTGATATTTAAACTCAAATATTTATATTCGATTTGAATTTAATTCAGATGATAAGTTAATCAAGCTAAATGTTATAAAACCCAAACTCAAAACAATCAACTATCCGGACAAACATCAACCCAAACTTGAATAGCATGAAAATAATTTTAGAGAAAAGTACAAAATTTTTTTTAATGTTTTATAATTTTATAAACTAGTCTTTAACCTTTCATTTAGCCTATTTTAGTTGTCAATAATTTTAATTTGTATCAAATAAGTGTTTATGTTAAAATTTGTTAAATTTTTTGTTACTGTGGACGTGTATTGACATAGAATTGATTCACGTAAATACAAAAAAGTTCATAATATTTATCTATATATACGAATTAATTCTCAACTTTTCATTTAATCAATTTTTATCCTTAATGTATTCATATATGATGAAAAAACTTATAAGGAAACTTTTTTATAAATTTATTAAAATATTGATAACTAAAATGAACTAAATGAAAGGTTAATAATTAATTCATATATATAGATAAATGCTAGGGATTTTTTTGGTACTTTTTTCATAATTTTACTTGTTTATGCTTTTCCATTACTCCACTCTCCCTAATCTTTTTTCATTTTCTTTTTCCTTTTTTTCATCACATCCACTTCCAAAGAAATCCAATGAATGTCGTCTGTCCAAAAATTTCAATATCTCCATATCCATCTCTTAGATCTATAGTATATCAAGATTTCATAATTGGAGGTCTCCGATGCTGGTCTGGCAAGGATGGCAAGGAAGTTGGCAATTTTGGCATCAGGATCATCGAATTTTGAGCAAGGAGAGTTCTTAAGGTGGCAACGGGTCTGTCTTCACCTTCAAAAAAACTTCACCGAGCGGGTCTTTTTCACGGTAAAAATTATATCGTTTAAAGGGTTGTTTATAATTATTTCTAGTTTAAGCGATATGACCTTGTTAGTTTGGGGTCTCTATACCCTTTTTTTTTTTGGTTTAATTTCTTTATAATGTTACATATTTACTTTATTCAATCAATGAATGAACTTTTTATCCTCTTAGAAAAATTATTAGTGATTTAATAATTTGCAAATGTAAATTGTGGTATGATCCCTTTTTCTGGCAACATCTAAAGGCCTTTTTTGTTGTAATTTTGTTTGTCACTGTATTAATTAATTGTACATTATTAACCATTTAATTAATTTAAAGAGTTAAACTAATAAATAAAAATGATCATTCAATTGATAAATAAATAAATATATAAATATGACTTATAAACTTATCTATGTGAACATTTTGTATAGGCTTAATGTATAGAAATTTAAGTATTTTATTTTACTTATTGCGATGAGTACCAATTTAGTAATACATCTTTAGAGTTTCTTCTCTATCTTTTCTTATATAAAAAATTAGGAGCAAATACTATTACATACTGGAGCCCATAATCTTAAAATGTTTTTTTCTATGAATTCAGGTAAACTTTTGCCTATATTGTAATTACATATCGTGCTTTAATTTTACACATTAAATCATGTTATATTTAATATGAAAATCTAAAGATTTAATTTCCAACAAGTGATATTAAAGTAATCAGGCGTAGAATTATAGTCCTAAATTATTAAGATTTATGGTAGTCCGTGTAAAGTTTTATTATTTTCCTCAATTCTACGGATTAGGGTTTCAAATATTAAAGTAATTATATGTTCACGTGATAACCTTGTCATGTTGTTACTTTCGATTCCGTACGCCAATCGATTCAACACCTTAAGAATTCGAGTGTTGTTGTTTGTACGCGGGCTCCGGGACTTCACGATTTTTTATTGCCCTTTTACGAATTGGTTTCCTGAAAGCAATTGAATCAAGGCCTTTTACATGATAACATACGCTTTATTACGGCATTGAAGTCGGCAATTGACTTTGGATGATTCCTTTAAATGATTTCATTAAAAAGGGCATATGAATCTTTTTTTTTTTTTTTTTTTTATAGGAATGGTGGAGAAATCAATGCCTCGACTTTGATGTTAATAAAATTATAAAAAAAAAAAAGTGAAAAGTTTGGTAATGAAAATTCTCTCACCGCTGTGGCATCACAAAGGAGATGGATTTATACTTAATATATTTCCCATATACATATATTAATTGAATCAAACATGTTGCGGCACTGATGAAAATAAAATCTAGATGAGTTTGGTCTTTTTACAATTTGAATCCAATTAAACTAAATTCATCTCAAAAATCAGGTTAAAGGTTTGAGATAAAAGAAGTCATATTTTATTTTATTTTTTAAAATCTTATCTAATATTTCAAGACTATTTAAGTTTATTTTAAATTATTTAGATATTTGGTTAAAGATTTGCATGATATGTGTAATAGTCTAAAAATAAGCAGCTACAGTATGTGACACTCGTCTTTCGGTGTTGTTATGCTGCTCGGCAAATGAGTTTGCGGCAGCTGATCAACCGATAGCTCGGAGCTCGGAACCGCTTATCGGCATTATGAAAAACTTCTACTGCCCGTTGCTTGGAAAAGAAATTCGAAAATGAAACTCGAGCTTCACCATTTAATTTTTGTCGCTGTTTACATGACTTAGTTCGGGTTGAGCTTGGCTTCATTTAGGTTGTACTGGGTCAGTTCGGTGCTTGTGGGGCATAGTTGTGACTGCTCATTGTAAGAGAACGCTTGAATGTGCTTGGACTCGCTTGCTTCTAGCCGAACTTGGAGCTCGGACTTCAAATATATGCGCAGCTGATCAGCTCGGCAACAGAAAGCTCGACGTCCTCCGTTTTGTTTGATATAACACGGTGAATTGCTTGATGAAGCTTCGGTGCGATTTCCTCAGTCGGTGTTTGGATGTTGGCTGCTAACAGTATACTGCTCGGGCCATATTCAGCTGAATCCAACTGCTAAAAACTCAAGTACACATCCTGCTGCAACCAATTCGGTTTGAGTAAGTTGGCCGACCTAACTTGGTGCTCGGAATGTCCATTATCCCGGTCGTGTCTAAGCTTGGGCGTACTTCCTATCTCGGCACAATATTTATTTGCTCTCAACACTTCGGTCTTTCTGTCATTGTCTTTAGATAATCCACGATAGGACTTGTGCCTGATATCATGGCTCTGTCTGTGATCTTGGATCCGTAATTCTCCCCCCAACGAAGGTCGGGGTTTCATTCGTTGAGGAAATACAGCAGTTTGGCAATATGAAGTGAAACGGCTCGACAGTCGTTGAAGTATAGCAAACTAAAATTTCCTTAGCAGTCCAACGCGAAGTAGCTCGGCGGAGATCACACATAATGTTTCACAAATTGCTATAGAACTGGTTAGTAGCTCCACAATTTTGAATATTCAAGCCAACCTCCAAGCTCTATTGCTCGCATCATAAGTTACCCAAGTCCCGCAAGTCGCTGCTCTTAAAATACAAGAGCTCTCGCTTCGGCCTTTGCAGGATGCTCGGCACAGCGTTTCTTGATTTGGCACTTGGGCATTGTAATTTTTCGAGTTTATAGGTTGGTAGACTTTGATTCGGCACATACTATCCGGCTCTGCTTGTGTCTGCTGTCATTGGAACTCGACTCGGTTGGTGAGAACACGGTCAGGATGCTCGGAGTTGTCTAGATCGTTATATGCACTTGAAGTTGACAGAATCTAGCAGCTAGTTAAATCGGCTACAATAAGCAACGAGCACTTGCTTGGTTCTTCATGGCCGCTCGGAAGGAAGGATGCGGCAAGGATCTGTCATGTGTGGATCAAATCTAGCATGGACATTGTCGTCACCTGAATACCAAGGTGACGGTTATGAACAGGTGGCGGATGGAGTTGCGGTCACGAACGGTTAAGAACGGTTACAGACCAAGCCAAGATGAAGTTATGATGGCTGCGCTCGAGAAAAACGGTTATGAACCGGCCATAATGGTGGTAGTTAGACTTTAGCAAGAAGAAAGCCGTTGCGCTCAAGAAGAAAACCTTCGCGCGCACGAAGAAAACTACCATGTAGAAGAAGAAAATCGTTGCGCGCCATAGGAAAAGTGTCATGCTTCTATGCTTCTTGTCTCACTCATCATCCAAAGAGGAAAACAATGCAACGGTCTCTCTAGTAAGTTATACGCAGACAATTCAAATACCAAGTGAAAAGCATTTAAAGTCGTAGTCCTTCGGCCAAAAGTGAATCATTGTGCTTGACGCCATGGTCTCTTAGCAAATTACAAAGAAATGTGACTGAATGTGAAAAAGAAATTCAACCAAATACTATTAGGGGATCTAGAAGAATCAAAACATGGGATGATAAAAATACAACTAAATTCTATAATCTTAGGAATTTACTCCAAAATTGTCACGATCGGTTATGCTTCTTCTTCTTTTTTTATCATTTTCACAAACAGCGCCTATTGTTGATAATTGATTTTCATTTCGGTACGTAAGTACCTACAAAATAAAAAATGGTTACGGAGAGTGCTCTGGTACAACTATTCTGATGCCTAAGTTAGTCTTTTTGTGATGTGAATATAATTGTAAAGTGATTATGAGAGTGAAAGAATGAAAGAGAAGGTCTCCTTATCTGGGGGTTTTATTTAATATTTTTAGCAAGCTAATGAAAGGTGTACTTAGATTAGATTATTTGAGCGAGCTTAAGTATTGGTCGAGCTACTATAAGCCCGCGAAATAGTTATTAAAAAATGACTATCAATAGGACATCAATCCATTTACGTGGGCATAATAGTTCTTCAAGCTATTTAGTTGATGAGATGCTGTGATGTATAGGGAAAATGAAGAGACCTCAGCAAAACTTCTTAAGGAAGTTACACCTTTTCGAATTCTAGTCTTAGTGCACATTATCAAAGAACATTTAATGTAACATGACAATTGTCATATATATGTAGTTGCGTATACAATTGTAGCCGTCTTATCACTTTGATCTTAGTCATTCGATTGAAACCGTTATGACGTGCACTCATCTTAGTACATGGAAGGAGTTGCACCTATATAGATCTCGATAACCGCTAGTGTACTTTTTTGTTGCGAACGGTAACCAAGAACAGACAAGACCGATCGTTGGATAGGTTTGAGCTTATAGAAAGCTCGAAAAAGGATTAATGTGGAAAGTGTGAAAAGGGCAAAAATGAAGAATGAAACGGTAAGTAAAACCTACGAATAGCTCTAGAGGATATGATACACCAATGGAGCTTCCAAAAACTTACGGTATAATTTGATATGATGCACGAATCGGTTTTGTAAAGTTACTCGCTACCTAACCTTACTTAAGGGAAAGGATAAGAGTGATGCCGAGAGTAAACAAACAATGTTTATGCAAAAAAGAAAAGTACTCAAAAAGTATATTAAGAATGATCTAATGATCCTTATAACTATAAGTATAAGGGTATTTATACCTATAATTTAAGGCAACTTGCCTAAAAAGGAAAAGATAAAAAGGCATCTCCTAAAGAAGTAAAGATCAGGATATAAAAGGGTAAAAATGAATATACAAAGAAAATAATAATTGGTGTAACAGATTTTATATATGATACTGTATACATGGTGATGCTATATTAGCGAGGTTGTTAGAAGATGCGAACAAAAAGTACGAAAAGATGGCTTGTCCAGGCAGGGATGACTTAGTTAGTCTGGAGTTTCTCTTTCTTAGCTTCTCGGCAAAGAAGATGTCGAGTAATTGGTTGGCTTGACTGCTAATGAGTAATCTTCAATTCGGCACACTACAGAAAGATGGGTAGTCATATGGCTCGACATGAAGGGTGGCTTGGCAAGGAAGTATTCGGCCTTAATCTCAACAAGTGTCAGTTGAAATAGAAAGATTTATCGTACCAGTCTCTCTAGTCCTCGAGCTTAGCTGTGGGTCAGAGGTCTGGTAGCCTAATTCTTATAATTCTCTCCGGGTTGTTTTAAATTTGAGATCAAATCCGTTTGGTGTTTGCTCAGTTCTCCATCAGGGTGATACGGACTGAGGTTGGCAATGTTAAAGGCATCAGAAACCCCATAGTCTTCGGGCAATTCTAATCTATAGGCATTATCATTGATCTTCTATAGGATTCTGAGAGGTCCTTTTGCTCTTGTAGATAATTTGTTCCTCCTCTTATTCAAGAATCGTTCCTTACTAAAGTGTAGCCATACCAAGTCTCCCGACTGAAATTGTTTGGCCAACCACTCTTGGTCTTTCCTCACATTCTTCTAGCAGCTTAGTCGAAGTGTTAAGTGACCTTATCATAGATGTGCTGAAGGGATTGTACCCTAACCAATGTGTCGGGGTCCTCTTGTGTAAGTACTGGTATAGGGATATGGTCGAGAGATAACTCGGGATTGAATCCATAGACTACCTCAAAAGGAGTCTACTTAGTGGTGTCATATATTGTTCAGTTGTAGGTAAACTTGATTACTGGTAAGTAGACGTCCTAATCAGCCAAGTTCTTACTTACTGCAGCTCAAAGCAATGATCTCAATATGCAATTAACCACCTCTGTTTAGCTATCAATTTGAGGGTGACATGAGGTATTGAAAAGTAATTTGGTTCCCAGCCAACACTATAGGGTTCTCCAGAAATGGCTCTAGAACTTTGAGTCTCTGTTAAAGACTACACTTTTCGACACGCCGTGTATCCGTACAATCTCCTGTAAGAAAAGAGAAGCAATAGCCAAAGCGTCATTAGTTTTGCTACAGAGTATGAAGTATGTCATCTTATTGAACCTATCCACGACGACCATTACAAAATCTTTGCCTCGGGTAGTTTGCGGCAGTTCAAGAACAAAGTCTATGCTCAATTTAGTCCATAGCTTTGTTGGAACAGGTAAGGGCATTGCTTTCCCTTGCTTGGCTTGGTACTTGGCCTTCTTGTACATAGCATAACTTTCAACAACTTGGTGCACATCTTTCCCCATTTTCGGCCAAAAGAATCGGCCATTTATCAGTTCATAGGTTCTCCTTTCCCTAAAATATCTAGAGAAACCTCTATTGTAGTCTTTCCTGACTAGTAGCTCCCTCAATGAATAAATCGGCACGCATAATTTTTCGCCTCGGAACAAGTAGCCATCCTCCACATGGTACTCGTCCACTGTCTTCCCATTTATGCATCGTGAAATTATGGGTCTAAAGTATGAATCCCTGGAGTACTATTCTTTGATACTTACAAACCCAAATAGTCTGTTTTGTAGTTTTGATAAAAGCACATGTTTCTTCAAAAGAGCATCTGCAACTACGTTACTCTTTCCTTACTTATATTTTATCACAAAATTGAATCTTTCAAGGAATTCAACCCATCTCACTTGCTGCTTTGACAACTTAGTTTGACTTTGGAGGTACCTTAGCGATTCATGGTCAGTATATATGACAAATTCTCTTGGTAGTAAATAATGCTGCTATACTTGCATTGCTTAGATTAGTGCTAGAAGTTCTTTGTCATATATGGAATAATTCAATTGGGGTCCTAGGAGCTTCTTATTGTAGAAGGCAATCGGTCGACTTTCCTGTATTAGAACATTGCTTATTCCAATGCCTGATGCGTTGCATTCTAGTTTAAAATTTTTATTGAAGTCGGGTAGTACTAACATCGGAGCGGAGGATAATCTTTCTTTAACCTCGGCAAAGTTCCTCTCCTCTCTTTCTCTCCATCGGAAGTTGGTGTTTTTCTTTATTAGTTCAGTAAGTGGCGCAGAGAGGGTACTGAAATTCCTGATGAATCTTCTATAAAACAAAGCCAGTCTATGGAAACTTCTCACATTGGCATAAGTAGTAGGAGTTGGCCACTTGACAATTGCTCAGATCTTCTCATTATCAACTCATAAGCCTTCTCTATTGACTACATAGCTTAAGAATGCCACTTCCTCCTAGCAAAAGCAACATTTTTTTAGATTGTCGAATAGTCTCTTGGCATGGAATATATCCAAGACTGCTCTGAGATGTTCACAGTGACTCAGCATGTTGGTACTGTAGACCAGGATGTTGTTGAAGTACACTATGACACACTTCTCTATGAGATGTCTCAATACATGATTTATTAGTTTCATGAAAGTGCTTGAGGCATTCGACAAGCCAAAGGGCATGACCATCCATTTGTAAAGTCCATGTTGAGTCTTGAACGCAATCTTCCACTCATCTCCTGGCCTCATGTGGATTTGATGATAGCTAGATTTAAGATTAATCTTGCTAAAAATGTTGGCCTTATTGAGTTCATCCAACATTTCTTCTAGCCTTAGGATCGGATACTCATATTTGATCGTAATCTTATTTACAGCTCAGCTATTTACATACATTCACTAGGTTTTATCCTTCTTTGGCACTAGAAGTACAAGCATAGCACAAGGGTTGAGACTCTCTTTTACATAACCTCTCTCCAGTAACTCATTGACTTGACGTTGGAGTTCAAAAACCTACTTAGGATTCATCCGATAAGCTGGCTTTTTTAGCAATGCAGCATCGGGTACTAAGTCAATTGAGTGTTCTATGCCTCGAGTTAGAGGCAATCCTTCAAGTAACTATTCTGAGAATAGGTCAGCATATTCATCTAACAACTCCTTGATCTCCTGGGGTAACTCACCCCACTCCTTCATTTCTAATAGTCATCTAACTAATAAGAGGGTTGGCTAATTAGCATTCATGGCCTCTCGAAGCTCAGCTCTACTTATCACCAAAGCTTTCTTCGATCCACGAGCAAGTTTTGTCTTTAACTTATTAACTTCTCTCGATGACATCAAATTCAGCGTAATCTTCCGGTCATCCTTCTCGAACATATACGTATTCCTGTATCAGTCATGTATAACTCTCATGTCAAACAACCATAGCCTTCCTAACAATACGTGGGAAGCACACATGGGCAATATGTCACAGAGAATCTGGTCGGAATAATTCCCTATAGTGATCAGTAGTAGTATTTGCTGAGTGACATGTAATGCTCCTTTCTTACTTAACCAGTACAACTTGCACGGTCTCGGATGTACAACAATTGGCAACTTCAATTTTGAAACAAGATTGGTTAATGCTACATTGATATAGCTTCTACTATTCATGATGAGGGTGCACATACGATCATTCACCTTACAAGTGGTATAGAACAAATTCTCTCTTTGCTCCTCTTCTTACGAGGGTTCCATGTTTGTAGTGCGTAGAACAATCATGAGTAACTAATCTAATACCTTAAGAAACAGGTCCTCCTTGATCAGCTCTTTCTTGGAACTTTCTTTCTTAGCAGGAACCTCCTCCTCCTCCTCGAGTTCTTCATCCATACTCTCTACTTCTAGCTTTAGGATGTCTCCCTTGATGACCATCGTCTGTTGATTTGGGTACTAAGCAGCTATGTGTCTGAACCTTTAGCACTTGAAGCACTTGATCTAGCTGGTCTTCCTGCCAGACCCTTGCCCCTTCTCATATGTTCGAATCGGCACTTCATCATCAGTTCGGCCTTTTTGCTTAGCTCTTACATCAACTTTCCTTCTCGACTCGGTACTCAGCAGTGTTTGGTGACTTGCCTATCCTGGTTAGCTAGTTGGCATCTTCGCCAGTGCTTGGCTCTTTGTTTGCCTCTCTATTCGCTGGGCATTCATAATAGCCTCATCCATTGTGTCGAATCGTTGGAGCTCCACAACGTCTCAAATGTCTCCTCTCAACCCAGTAATGAATCCTAAAACTGATCAAGATGGTGGTTCCTCCACTTCATAATAGATCATGAACATTTGAAACTCTTAAACATACTCATCAATAGTTCGACCTCCTTGTCTCAACTCTTAAAACCAAGTGAAAGTATCTTGGAGATAAGTTTTCGGTACGAATCTATTTCTAAGTACTCTCTTCATCTCAGGCCAAGTGTTAAACTCTCGGTATCCCTGTCGTCTTCTCATAGCCTGAAAATTCTTCTACCACATGGTAGCATATCTGGAGAACTCAATAGCAGTAGTTTTCACCCTCTCATAATCCTCATATTGATAATAATCAAACACACGCTCCACCTTCTCTTCTCAATCCAGATATTCATCAGCATTCCCAGATCTATTGAAACTATGAATCCGAAGCTTCACATCGTCGGAAGCTTCGGGGATTTGTACACTCTCTTCCTCAAAATACTCTTCTTCCTCTTCATCGTGCTCTCTAAGGTTTATCCTTCGCCTCATTCATCTGCTAACTCCTCCACCTCTAATAGGTTGAGCTGGATTCTAACCTCTAATAGATTGTTTTGCACGGACTTAATAAGTTGGCAAGACAGTGTATGAACAGCTTGGGTTAGATCTACTAAGAGGTTAGCTACCTCATTAAGCCTCTCGTTAATGCTTTTGGGAATTCCTTGAGATTATCGTTCATGGTGGACAACTTTACTGTTATCACCAGTACCAACATTTATACTTGGGTATGTCATTTTTCCTTATAGATTTAAAACTCAAACAAACACTTTAGGAAATTAATAGTTAACAACACAACAGTCAAATGAACATAGTAACTTGCTTTGTTTCATACACGCAAAACAAAATATAACAGAACTTCAAGAAGAACTAACTATGATTCACACAAAACCTCTACTCTGATATCAAGATGTTGTGAACCGTAACCAAGAATAGACAAGGCCGATTGCTAGATGGGTTCGAGCCAAGGTTGCTAAATTTGCGATTCTAAGTAGAAAGCCATGGGGTTCATAGACTCTTAACGTATAATCGAAACGTAAAAACGTAAGTTTTTACAACATCTATAAAATATCTTACAAAAATTGGAAATTTGCTTATATTAATTATAAAAAACCCATAATAGATAATAGAAATTAAAAAAAAAAGTCAACATTTATTTTAGCCTTACTCATAAGTAAATTTCTCTAAAACCTAATTCCATCTTTCATTCAAATAATCGAGTATAGCAACTATTTACTTGCTATAATAGATAATAGAAATTTGAAAAAAAAAGTCAACATTTGCTCATAATGTGCTAACATAGTAACTACAACAATTCCTCCCAATTAAGTGAAAATAAGTCAAACATAATACAGATAATCAACCACATAAGTCAAAATACAAGTTACTGTTTAATAGTCTAAAATAACCAACTAATACAAATCATCAACTGCCCTTTCATCATCAAAACCATTGCCACCATCTCTCTCATCGCCATTAACATCACCATTATTGTCGTTGTCGTCTTCATCATCAATCTCAACTTTATTATGGGTATTATTACCAATGATTTCCATATCTTCTAGTTCTAAATCTCTTGAAATACCCACTCCTACTTCATCTTCAATAACATTAGCATCAATATCATGAATCTCCAAATCATCTAAAGTCTTACTTCCAAGACTCTCCAAATTGATATAATTACCAATTTCTTGAACATCATCATCTCCATCTTTCTCCTCACCCTTTGGACTTGAAAGGATGTCCAACAAATCCACATTCGATGAATGAACTAAACCTTCTTCCTCAAATATCCAATCATCATTAGATGAGAGATCTTCAATTATAAAACTAGTGGTAACATCAATTTTTTTTTAGTTTTCTTATCTCTTAACTTTAATTTGTGCATTACAAATACTAAGTCGTTCATCTTTTTCTAGTGCAATTTGTTCCTCTTTTTTGTATGAACCTGAAAATTGAAAAGGATATATATAAGATCGATATATCTTTAATACATATAACTAAAGGCAAATAAAATAATCATTTGTAGTTTTGCACCATACCATTTCAAATGCACTCTAATTTCGCTCACGACCAGAAGAACTACAAGTTAAGCTTAATATACGAATAGTAAACTTTTGTAGTTTTATGCATTTATCATCATATAAATCCCACCATTTTGCTAGATGTTACGCTCGTAAGTCGCAAAGTCATAAAAGTCCCGCTATGTAAACTATTCTATGATAGTAACTAGCCTCATAGTACCTATCATAGACATGATCTATACAAGACGTTGACAACTCCTCGTTTTGAAGTAAATAGTTTAATTAAAAATTTAACTAAAGTTACAATAAGTATTAAGGCTTCAAGTCAATATATATAGTTACATGTACATTCCATAGAATTCTCAAGAAATTCTACATCATAACATAACAGTCAACTAGTTTACATGTCAAATATCAGTCTTTCAATCTTAAAGATACTAATGAGACTCTTGATATAACATAACTATTAGGCAAATTGATCCTTACACCCCCAGGCTTCAAAAGAACTAACCTCTAGATAGTTGTAGGGCGGCATATTAGTTAGAGTAACTACAGCTCAGTAAGTTGAATTGAAAACTTGTGAATATATACAAACACAAACAAGATTATTAAGCAATTATTTTCATGCAATACAACAAGTAAGTGTCATCACACAACGTAGTCCTGTCTAATTCGGGTTGAGAAGTTTTCATGTTATGCAATAACTTATAACTAAACCCAGGTTTGTGCAATGAAGATATGACTTCTCTTAAGAATATCCTTCGAACCAATGCCCTCATCCTCACTGCGACCTCTTTTCTATCACCTAGTTCGGCTAAAATGAGGAAAAGACCAATTTGCTATCCAGCGCTATTTTTTTCGAAGGTGTCTATGTTTGGTTGGAGAATCCTAATGATCCCCTAAAATTTTATAATGCATGAAAATTTAAGGTATTAGGGTCGATTAGGTTTAGGTTCAATTTAAGGTGTTCAGACAATTTCACACCAATCCAGTCATAATAATCATCAATCACAACGTAAATTCTAATACGAAGTCAGATACGCAAGCAAATACATAAAACTATTTACAATCGCAATCATACACAATCCTAAGTCTTTAAATATCCTAAAATAGTACTCCAAATATGGTGAAGTAAAAAACCCAACTTTATTGGAATTCTCAGTCGTTCAATCACTTAATTGCAGGTTGGTTCGTCTCCGGGTATCTTATAATATAAATACGTCTTTTTAGTACTTATACTTTGATTATACATATTATAAGTTATAATTTAACTCACTTCTCTATATATACCTATTATTTACTAATGATTTACTTTACATTAGCTCGAGGTTCGGTTTCTGAATTAGATTTTAATTTGGTTCTAAATTATTTTTTATTACGAAGAATCCTAAATACGCTCGAATCCTAATATGAAATTAATCACATTAAACTTGAGTATTCTAATATCATATTAGGTTTTAATTTAGTATTTAAACTTATTTGGTACTCTCTAATTCTAATTGGGGTACTGGATTTACTTTTGATATGAGAAAATTTTATATTTTTTATCCAATTATCTAAAATTAATTTTTTGTACCAAATTTATTAGTATTGATATTATTATTATATTATCCAATTTAACCAATTATTTCATATTTATTAAAATCCCAATTTCACATATTACTAGATTTCTCATGATTATCATATAATTCTCATATTAATTTCAATTAACACTCCAAATGTTAAGATTAGGTTTCCACATCAAAAATTAATGTCCTTAAATATCCAATTACCCTCTAAGTCAGTAATTAATCACTTAATTAAGCCAAAATGACCTATTTTTCTCATCATTTTAGGGTAAAAAAATTACTTAAAATTTTTGAAAATTAATTTAAAAAAAATGGCTTCATAACATTGTTCTACATCACTTAAATATTTTATAGAAAAAAAATTGAGCTTCAAACTACACTCATGATTAAACTTAATCATTATTTTTTTCTAAATCTACATACAATAAAACATCAGAATAATAAATTTCATAATTTTCTGGGTATAATTAATAATTTTAAGGAATTTTGCAAAATCGGAGGAGATGTAAGACTTACCTAGTTCATGAGATTTTCAACCTCCAACACCGGTCCAGGTATGTCTGCCGGTCCAGGTGATGGGTTTGGAGTAGGGTGGTGGTGTGTAGGTCGACCTACTTGCATTATTTGCACAAATTTAGGAAAAATTTTTCTAAAACCTTAATTTCTCTCTCAATTTTGTTTCTCTCAATTTTTTTTCCAATTTTCAACTAACCAAATGAGCTTTGTAAATTTTCTAGCTATTTATAAGGCCTTGTAGGAATTGTTGTATATTAATTAGGACAAGATAAGGCCCATATCTTTTCCATTTTGCTTTTTTATGTGTTTGTTTTTTATTGGTTAATATTTTCTTTCTTCTCCCTTTGCCACTACCACTTGATCTGGTTCATTCCCCATTTTCTTGATTTTTTTTCTGATTTTTCCTTAATTTTTTTATAATTTTCTTTAATTATTTAACAAATTTTTAGCTAATTTCGAGCAATTAAGGTAATTTCGTGTATTTCTATCTACATGTAAATACATGTGGGGTACAATGTAAATACATGTGGGGTACAAGTAAATACTCCTAAATATTATTTAGGTCATTCTATAATTTTTAGCATATATATAATTTATCTCTAACGATTTATTAGTTATCGAAATGCATTTTACGCACTTTTGATAAATAACAAGTAATATACTTAGAATTTGAAAATTTTGTATTTTCTTATTTTATTATTTATTTGCTTAAATTCAAACATATAGGGTCATTTTTATTAATATTTCTAGCTTTAATTTATAATTTAGATTTGATCGGATCCTTTAATCGAGTGTTTTAAACTTTGTGTACTAAATTCGATCATACGGTTACTTACCTTATCTTTAAGACTTGTACTAGAGCTTTTTTATCTCTTACTAGCTTTGTAGCTTCAATACCAAATAATCCTTTTGTATCTTTAAATTGCTCAAGTTGTATATCTATCTTGCACCTTTCAACTGTATTCGAGACCATATGCTCTATATAACTATATAGTTCAATTTTAACTTCAGCATCAACTTTAAAGTTAGGACTATAATGGTAATGAGGGTTTAAATAGTATGCTACAGCATGCAAAAGTCTATGCAGTTGGAGCTCCCATCTCTTGTCAATAATTTTCAATATAGGCTCATAAATACATAAAATGATAACGAGATTGTTTATCAAATTGAACTTTATAATGAATGTTACAATATATATATAATGTGTAATTTCTAACCCTACGCGGATGGGTAGAGGAGATCAAGGAGAAAGAAAATTATTCTATGAGACATCGAGTGATTTAGTAATGAGTTATAGCTAATGAGTTAAGAATAGATATTATTACCTTCTCTTCACATTGTTGAAATTTGCTTTAAGCTTTTTCTTAACATGATCCATTTCTAGATAAATGAAGCCCATAGCTGGCTGTTCATCTGAATCTACCAATCTAAGTACTTTAATAAGAGGAAATGTAGCTTTTAAGCAAATAATAACATTCTTCCAAAATCTGCTATCTAAGACTAGCCATTAAATCTGCTTTCCTTCTTGTGTGCTCGAATACTTACAAGATCTCCAATGACTTGAAGTGAACATAGTGATCAATGTACCCTTCAACTTACTAAGGCAACCTAAAGTCCAATAAGAAGCAGCAAAGCGAGTTGCACCAGGCCTAATCAAGTCTTTTCATTTAACGTAATTCCTTAATATTGAGATAAGTACAATCCTAGAGTAAATATAGGTGGTGATTCGCCTCCCCTTTGCAATTGTTCCACTATGGATCGTCAATTGCTTCTCAAAATCCTCTAACATCAAATCAATGTAGTGTGCTACATAAGGTGTCCAATACAAACTTTTTCGTTTCTCTATCAATCATTCTCCTACTACTTTATATTTTGCAGCATTATCTATAATCACTTACACAACATTCTTCTCTCCAACCTTCTCTACAATATCATCCAACATATCAAAAACTTTGTTGGCTGTCTTAGAGATATCAGAAGTATCAATAAATGACAAGAAAACTGTTCCTTTAGGGCTATTTACTAAGAAATTGCATATGGAATTCCTTTTTCTATTAGTCCATGAATTTAACATAATAGAGCATCTTGTTTTTCTCCATTCAGCTTTATATTCCTTAAGCAATTCTATTGTTCGAGCAATTTCTTTTTTCAAATATGTTTCCCTTAGCTCATAATAAGAAAGAGGCTTAAACCTATAACCATATTGACCAACCACCTCAAGCATTTTCGTAAACTCTGGATTTTGTTGCACAATTAAATGGAATGGCATTAGTGTAAAAAAAATGAGCAATTTGTTAGCAACATTCTTCTCTCATTTTCTTCTTCATAAACTGATTAATGGTTCCTTGGGTTGCTCGTATTCCACCACTATTTTTTTTCATAAAGAGATCCATGATCTTCTTTTCCTTTTTCTTTGAGGGTAATTGTTTTACCTCATCATCATCAGAATCTTCAATCCCATGAATTTGCTCTCTTCTTTTCTGATATTTCTACCACTTTCACCAAAATTGTTAACATTTCTTTTCTAACATCGTTTGGCACACTCGTACATAGCCCTACGTCTTTACACATACATGCTAACTGATTCTTGAATCTATAAATGCCTCCATTAACAATTTTGTTGCAATGCTTGCATTTTACCCTTTTTTCATTATTGTCAACATCAATTCCATGCTCCTAACCAAAGTCAAATCTATTTCCAAGAGCATTTTTTCTTTTGGAGCTCTCCATAGATGGTATAGAAGACAACATCTTGATATGAACAACCTAACCACTATCTAATTCCCTAAAAAGGTATAAAATAAAGTCAAAATTAGAATTTAGATATAACAAATAAAAGATTTTAAGTTTTAACATAAAATAAAAAAACAATAGATAGTAAAAATGAGGAAGGAATTAAAAACTATAGTTACTTTATATATAAATTTAAGAATTATATATAACATATACAGTATAAGATATATCTTGCCATGTCTTGTAAATATGTTTAATTAGGCAACCTCAAGTGGTAAAAATTACCGTATTACCTTTTATATTTCTCAACAAGTGCTCTTACGATATTTGTCAATGCAACCATATGAAGATGTATTCGATTTCAAGTTTCAACTTTTCACAACCATTTTAAGATGCTTCTTCTTCTTCTTCTTCTTTATTTTTTTGGGCAACAACCATTTTAAGATGCTTCTAGGGATATTACTCATATAATAATCTTTTGCTTGCCATCATATATCAGTAAACCAAGTGTAAAACGACTATTTTAAGAGCTACGGAGATCATAACAAATTCTTTAAAAGCCATGATAGTTGTGATGTATTCCTTAAAGGAGAGAATCGTAGGAATCCACTTTGAAGCATGGATGGCTTAGCATGCAAAAACCAAATAAACTTATTGAAAATATAGCTAATGACCTAAATAATCCTATAGAACATCTAAAAAGCCTCGTGAACTATCCTACTATTAGGCACATAAAGCAAGTTCTGATAAGTGGTGCACTTGACTTTTCCCAAAGTAAAAAATGTCCTGATGATTCAAAACAATCATACCACCAACCATTATGCAACTTGGACGAACTTGTTTTAGTTGTTTAGTATTAGGAAAGTTGTAGCTCATTCTTCTCTATTATGTACTTGATTTTTCCCAGAGGAAAAAGTGTACCTCATTTTCATTATCACGCTCCACACAAAAAAAAAAAATTGAAAATTTAAATTTCAACAACTTTTCAAACTAAAACACTAAAAATGCAAACATTAAATAGTTATTCTGGTTTCTCATAGTTGCCTGGCCTGTTACTTAAATAACGATCCTTTATTACCTTCTTGGAAGGCCGTTCATCAACTCATTTTTATGCAATCTGGGAAATTTTTGTGGCAAATTGCACTTAAAACTAGTTCATATATAGTTCATTGTTTTTTGTTGGAGCCATCAATGATAAGGGGCTTTCATTTAGGAGCAACATAACGAAGGAATCCTTATTCATTTCTCTACGCATTATATATTGTCTATCGATTGATTGAGAAAATTGTTGCAAAATGAGGATAGTACTCTATGGAAACTTGGTACATTGCCACCGGGTTTGATCACTTTCTACAACCTGACCTATCTACTTGATCGGAGGTGGTACATATTTGAACTTGAGAACGGAGCTGTTATTCATTATAGTGGAAACTATAAGCCATGGTTAGATTTAGCTTTCTCCAAGTACAAGCCTTACTAGTCTAAGTATGTTATGTATGATAATCCATACCTATATTGTATTATATGATATTGAAAGAAAAATGGTTCCGTTCTTCTATGAAAATGTAAAAATGCATTTGCTACAGGTCAATGTTATTCAGGTAACACATGAAGCTGTAATAGAAGTTAAACTTAAATTTGGAGAAGCACACAACCAAGGACTTTATCATATGACCTATACTGACCAAGACTACTCAAAAAGAAGAAGAAGAAGTTGCCATGTTCGAAACAGATTAGTTGTCCTATTTTATTCACTTGTTAATACATGTGAGCACTACTTTCATTCTATTATACCTTAACGTTTGGATTGTAATATTGTCTTTTAATATTGTGTTATTCTTCATTATAACTAGGTGAATTCATGTCACCCTTGATCCTCTTCTTTTTTTGATATAGTAATAAAATTGGGGCTGGTTCCTTTTATTATTAAAAAGAAAAAAGGATAAAAAGTAGCAATTTTGATTTGATGCTGTCCGATTTATCAAAAGGTTAAGCATTTTGAGATCAAAGACTTTTCATTAAAGATGATGAAAGCAGCAAAGTAACTATCCTAATTCATTGCAAGATGGAAGAACAACTTACAGGCATATGACAAAGGCTATAAACATAAGCCGTATTTGAAGATTTACGAAATAGGAAAGAAGATTAGAGTTTGGCAACTTTGGATAACTCATCATGTCTGATCAAAATATTCTTCCCCAACATAATTTCTAAATTCCAATTTTACTCGACTCATAAAAAATTCAAAAAAAAAGAAAAGAAAAGAAAAGAAGAAAAGGAATAACCTTACCTCTTAAATTGTTAACTCCGAACTATAGGTCAAGTTGAATTTGTGACGAAGCCGAGGGAACACAAGAAGCAATCAACACCTTGATTTGGATTTAGATCCACTAGTGCAGCAATAAGAAGCAACAGTATTAAGTCTCTTAACTTGTGAAGATAGGATGATTGATGGAGAAGAAAATGAACCCTAATGTAATGTATGTGTAGAACTTTCTAACAGGTATGAGAGACTAGAGATCCATGTAGAGTGAATGAAAAATGAGAAAACTTGTTTATGGGCTGGGCTAAGTAGATATTTTACATTTGAATGGGCCTAAGTAATTGCATGACACAAACTCGATTAACACGCGTTTACACTCACGATTCTAACGATTTTAGCGAGTTAACTCGTAACTCTACCCCAATTTTGTCTCTTAATGACTTTGAATGCAAGTTCACACGAAGAAGGCAAGTAGATACATAAAAACGTGCGTTTCTACGTTTTGACTCGTGATTTTGACAACACTGGTCCGAGCTTGCAGAAATCTCGAAAAAGGATTCATAGCAAAAGTATGAAAAGGGTAAAAATGAAGAATGAAACAGTAAGCAAAACCCACGAACAACTCCAGAGGATATGACGCACCAATGGAACTTCTGAGGACTCATGGCACAGTTCGATATGATGCACAAATTGATCTGGAGAGGTTACTCGCCACTTAACCATACTTAAGGGAAAGGATAAGAGTGATGCCAAGAGTAAACAAATAGTGTTTACGCAAGGAAAAAAAGTACTCAAAAAGTGTATTAAGAATGATATGACGATCCTTATAGCTATAAGTACAAAGGTATTCATACCCATAAGTTAGGATAACTTGCCTAAAAAGGAAAAGACAAAAAGGGTATTTTCTAAGAAAGTAAAGATCAGGATACAAAAGGATAAAAATGAATATGCAAGAAAAACAATCATTAGTGCAACGGATTCTACACATGATACTGTATACGTAGCGATGCTATATTGGCGAGGTTGTTAGAAGATGCGGACAAAAAGTACAGACAGATGGCTTGTCTAAGCAGGGATAGCTTAGTCAGTCCGGAGTCTCTCTTTCTTAGCTTCTTAATAAGGAAGATGCTGAGTAATTGGTTGGCTCGGACGCTGGTAAGTAATCTTCAATTTGGCACACTACAGAAAGATGGGTAGTCATATGACTCAGCATGAAGGGTGACTCAACAAGGAAGTACTCAGCCTCAGCAGGGGTCGGTTAGAACGGAAGGATTCGTCGTACCAGTCTCTTTAGTCCTCGGGTTCGACTGTGGGTTAAAAGTTCGGTAGCCTGATTCCTATCACTTCCCCATAACTAAGGCTTATAAATACCTACTGGGTTAACTAATTAAACACTTTACACATCTTGAACTTTACCTTTTAATTGCAAATCCTCTCAACTTTCCAACCTTCTTTTATTAACTTCATAACTTTTTATACTTTCTTCTTCAATCCACAACCAAATATGGCAACAAACTTTGATGCAAATTCCAATAGGTTACATTCCTCCAAATATAGACTAACACTTTCTTATTCTAAGACAACTAGGATGACACTCCCCCCTACGATGGCATCCGAAGAAATTTTATCCACGTCAACAAAAATGGAGGTGGAATCTTTGGAAGAGGTGATGGAGATAGATAAGGTGGAAACTCATTGAAGTTATTCTACGTGATGTGTAACCTTGCCAAAGGGTACCAAAGGTTGTTAATTTGTTTGATAGGCCTAGAAGTGGTTCGAGGTCGAATGGTCGGGTGAACAAGAGTAAGCCATCTAGTGTAAGTTACTGTTTAAGTAATTATATGAGGAGGGATTGGCTTGGTATGGTATTGCGAATGCCATAGCCAAATAAGAGGGTAACCTTACTGTTAAGGAGGCGTTTTGCAATTTATGAGAAGTGTTTGGACTTTGAGATGTGCCTCCCTTTCACTGACTTTGAGAGGAAACTTTTTTATTATCATTGGTATTGCCCTACTTAGATCCCTCCCAATGGATGGAGGATCCTGAGGGCATTTTAGGTCCTCTATGAGTATTTAGTGTTGTGGGCCATACCATAATTATTTAATTATTTTTATTTATGGAAGGATTTGGGTGGATGGGCGTACCTCCAGAATAGTGAAGGGTGATTTAGACTCTTCCATAAAGCATTGGAAGGATGAGTTCTTTATGGTAAAACTATTCGAACAAGCAAACTTCTGAACTCGCTAGATGAAATTAGTTTGAATCTGTATGTTGAAGAGGCTTAGTCCAAGTGACTCCGAGGCCACATAAGAGATTGATACCTTCATTGCTTTAAGGCACAATCAATTGATAAATATCGAGGAGACAGTATAGAGATACTTCTTTAGGTTGATCTCCCAACTCTTTCTAGGCATGAAGAAGTTCATGATGAAGAAGTAGTTAAGAGGCATGGGTCTAAACTTGCCATGAATTGACTTCTCCATCGTACCGGTGTATGCTTGCAAGAAGTTGTTCTTTGTCCATTGTCACAAGAAGAATGGGGATTCCTCATTACTCGTATTGGTCAAGGCAGGGTTCATAAGTATTTGTAGTTGCTTACGCGTATATTAACTTTGTTTATTTTCTTTTACAAAAGGGAAGCTGGTAAGTAGGGAGCTACCCCATCTTAGAGGATTGGACATCCTTAGGTGGTGAGAGGCTACAATGAAGGTTAAAAAGAAAGCCGCCGACCTAAAAGCCAAAGTCCCCAAGTCGAAGTTAGGCATAAGGGAAACAAGTTAAAGGGAGCTACGAGTTTCGTAAGGGATCCTATTCAACACCTCTTCCATAGATCTGGTGGTAACCGAGCTCAAGACTACCATGGCTCCACTATTCGAGCCCCTCACTACAGTAGGAGGATAAGAGCCTATTACTAACAAGTAAGAGTTAGTGGTGCTCTCCTTTCCTTCCGAAGACACTGGGAGGAGGCTTAAGGCCAGCATAGAGGAAGAGCTGGCAAGTAAGAAGAAGAAGGCCCCTGAAGTAGGCAAAGTGAGCATGTAACTCTAAAAGAAGGTGAAGAAGGTTGTCAAAGTCTCGAAGCTTTCCAAAGCCACCATAGAGCTACTTAGTTGAACTAGTGTGCTTCAATTCCCCTTTACTCATCCTTACCTTACTTTTAATTAAATGGGGCAGCCAATTTGGATATACTCAACGAGTGTTGGAAGATGGGCATAATCCCAGACTTTTTCAAGAATGCCTTATATGAGTCCCAAGACACTTGACAATATTAGGGGACGAATGAGGTTTCCATCAAGTAAGTTAAGGGGGAAATCCTCCTGCCACAGTGGGGGATCTAGGTGAGAGATGTGATGCTGTGGCACTAAGAGCTTAGTTACCAGACCATGATGGGGTCTTATACCTCGGCAAATAGGAATTAACTCCCCAAACCAGTCATACAAAACCGAGCTAGAGGATTGCAAGAACTAACCAGATAAATACTAACTTAATAACCCTTACAAGATGAGGATTCATTCATTGATCTTGGACTCTTACACTTCTATTGACCTAAATGTAGAACTGTAGTTGAGATCAATATAACTTCCGAGCTACCCGACCTCAAGAGGCTCAAAAATCGTTCACGCTCTAAGCTAACCCAAATCAGGTCGACCCAGTTTCTAGATCCTCTCCTACCCTCCTCTAAGCTTCATTCTACAATCCAATAATTCGCATTAGCAAGATCAGCTTTAGTATAGATCACTAGTTACCGCCCAACACATATCTTCTAGCACAACTTCCTAGAAGGATTCCTTGTTTTTTTGTATACGGTAGCATTTATCATTTTTACCTTTTTAAGAATGTTTTAGGAATCTTTTGTGCATTATCCATTTTGTCTTTTCCTCATTTATTGTAACTTTAGTTGAGGTTATATAAATACCTTACTTCTTTTGTATGTAGACATTATACTTCATTATTGAATTACATAATTTCCTTTATAGAGTAACCTTAGTGTTTTCTTTTATCCTTAACTCTTATCTAGCTCCTTTAGCAAGAGTTAATAGCGAGCAACCATAATCCTTGCTTATGCGTTGTATCGGGTGAAGATTAAATTGAGTAGGGTTAGTTGGTGATTATATCCAACTAGTAGCTACTCGGACTTTGCTAAACCCCTTCGTTTTCTTTTAATTCTTGTTTGTTATGATGTGGTCTCTGTGTATATGACTTCGAAGATGCATCACCGGTTAACTAAGCTATCTTTTAGAAGGAGGTAGAGACTAGGGGGGCGAATCAGTATCTGAGATGCTAAGTTACTTCATTACCTTAGCTCACTAGGTAAGTTGTGATTTCTTTGTATTATTATTCCTTGCTATATATCTTTGTCTTCTAACTCTTTGCTTAATTTTGCACAAAGTAATGGTCTGGTGTTGCATTTGCTTAGGCATTATGACTAAGCTTTGAAAGAGGTAAAACTCCTTTGAGATGAGTTGTTTAGTACAAATCAACATTGCAAGGAGTTGGAGTCCTCTTCTAAACAATATCACAAGAAGCCACGTAAAGCTAACAGACATCTTCGTTGTGCTTCTTTGCAAAGATTAATGTTGGAGGTTGAACAGGAGAAGGAGAGGAGGAAGCACAAGGAGGCTATTAAGGACATAGTCGTACTGAAGCAACAACTAGAGAAAGAGCAAAAGTATGAAGTCGAGTTCTCCAAGAGTTTAAAGGACAAGCAGAAGGCTAAGGTAAAGCATGACCAATGCAACCAGGAGCTGAGTGCGACAATCTTTAAGATTTAAGTTGAGCTGGTGATGAAGGATGAGCATGCTCTTTGTAAATACCTTATTTTGCTTCCTTGTAATTTTTAAAAGAAAAGGATCTTAACTTAAAAAATAAAATAAAATAATAAAATAATACAAAGTGTCAAAAGTAAACTAGTTGAGTTAGTTAGTCATTTGGGGTTGAGTCAGGCAATAATCAAAATTATACATGTATTTGGATAAATTTAGAGTCTTTTAAATATTTGGGCTTTATTAGAAAAATGTTCCACTAAAATATTTGAATAAATTTTTGTCTAATTAAAAATATATATACATTTAATGGGATTAATTAAAGTAAGACTCTACATTTATTAAATTCAAAAAGGGTTAGAATATATTTAGCATGTATATTTTAGGCTATTTTCAAATGTTTATGGTCAATTTAAGAGAATTTGAGCCATGTTAGGTTTTGGTTGAAAGCTTAAGTTAAAGATTGGGCCTGAAGAGAATGGAATTAGTTTAATTTGTATGTACCATATAATAGGAAAAAAGCTCAAATGAGTTGGCATGAGGCATTTGCTTGATCACACATGGGACTAAGAAGCCAAGGGTTAGATCCTTAATAGAAGTGCCTTTGTGTACTTTTTTGTTTTTGTTAAGCGTTGTCCCTTTCTCGATTTTTTTTTTAGAAATGTCAAGAAAAGGATTGAAGATGCTAGGGTTTTTAGAATGACGATGGATTGACACAAATCTTAGGATTTTTCTTTTTTAAATAATAACAAATCTGATGAGGGTGATATTGAATCTTATGAAATAAAGGATTTGTTAACCCAAATCTATAGAAACTTAATCCTTAGTAGATTTGAATAAATCAAATCTTCAAAACAAATTTGGAAATCCACTTTATAAAAAGATCGCCATTAGTCTTCAATGGAGTGATCACAGTTATGGCCCCCTACCTTGAACTCTTTGACTAGACTCCAACATTAGTAGTAAGCCACTATCTCCATCTTCATTTTCATTCATCCATGTTAACTGATACCCATCCCTATTGCCAACAATCTTCATCGAACACAACAACCAGTGATTGACGAATACATTACCATAATACTATGACAAATCTACGGCCGACACTAGCCTTATCAAACACTTACTTTATAACCTCAATAGCAACCATTGCATAGCTAACTCCCAAACACACCATCACAGTAGCAACAACATAACCATGCCATGCGTAGCTAGGAACCAAACACACAATCACAGCAGCAACTATGCAAGCTCTAAACACACACTCTCTTGATACCAACCCTATTAAACACTAGTCATAACTCTACACTGTACATCCAACACTCACAGTATGTACATGACTACTCTACCAACGACCCTTGTACCTAACATCCAACTGCTTGATGGAATACTCAGCCATTGCCTACTACATTACAACCCTCCTATCCCATCATACTATCCGCTCACAACCATAACCAACAGCAAACGATTAAACAACAATACCTAAGAATGACCCCTAACCCCTTTCACGTTAGTTAACACCCATGGTGTGACCTCCCACGTGCGATTTCACCACACCCTAAAACACTTGTCTTGAATACCCTGGTGTGCGCAACCACCACCACCAAGTCTGTACGTGAATCACCACCACGGCCATAATTTAAACAAACACCAAACCACCAAAACAACTTGAGACATTGAGTCTACCCCCTTGGTGCAAGCTTAATAGAAAACACACAAAGGGGTTTTTCCTGTTCATTTTAGCATCAATTTGGCTATTCCAAATGTTAAAGTGCATCTTTCTTCACAATCTAGTCAAAATCTAACCCAACCAGTCTGGATTCAACCCGAACTGATTCACCAATCCATCTAACATACATCCAGAGTATTCAAGTTCGATCTATTCTCTTAGTTTTGGTCACTTTTTATTTACTTTTCTTTTCTTTTCTTTTATTTTGGTTCTCATTTTTTTTCCACCATATTTATTAAAACAATAAAGGTTTTAATGCATATGTATATACATGAAGTTTTCTTTGTGGTGATGTGCTTTATTTAAATGTTGAAAAAACATCTTAGCACTTAGAAAATTTATTTTCAGAATATAAAAATATATAATAAACCCTTTCTCTAAAGTTAAGGTTTTTTTTTTTAGAATTTTTTAAAAATATATTAACAAAAAAGGACCTTTTTAGTTTTTTTAATAAAATAAATGAATTAAAAAATTAAACTCGATAGATTTTTAAAATTAAAATAAACTAACATATTAAAGTTTTTAGAATGAACTATGAAAGTTTGATTCTAAATAATGGGTACATCGGCATTCGTAAGAAATCATAGGGATTTTTCCCTCTTTGTAAATAATTAGTTTTTTTTTTTCTTGTGGAAATAAATATAATTTGTTAATTCTTTATTTGTAGAACAAAAATAGTTTTTTCAACTTAAAAGAGTATATTGAAAAACAAATTTAAATTTGGAAGGTTAAAGTGATACTCGCATAGAGTTTAATTGGGTAACCTTAAACTCAGATATCTAGTTTTTTAAACCCTTTTCAAAATAAAAAAGTTTTTCAAAATTGTAGATAGGTGGCTAAATTAGAATTAATCACCTAGTTAATTCTACTTTAATTACCTTTCCTGATTTTACTAAGTGACAACTCTAAAAGTTTTTAAAGATAAAAGAAACTAAGTTTTCCTTAATTGTTATCGAGGATTTAAACAAAATAAGCATTGGGTTTTGTTTAAATCAAATTAAGGAAAACAGAAAACCAAAAATCTAGGCTCGAAACTCTTCTACTACCTCATTCTCTTTAGAACTAGCCAGGTAAAAAGGAAAATTGGAGAGGAAGATAGAGGATCTTCAACGCGAAGCTGATGAGATGACATTAGAACGATGAAAGAATAGGTGTAAAGACATCTCTATAGAAACAAGCTAGGATATTTGAAATATGTGCTTCAGCAACACCTCGGCTTTAACTTGAGCTTCTTAGACTTCTTGGATGGTTTAACCTACAAGGATGAAAGGGAAGCTAAGACTAAAAAAGAGGCGGTCGCTCTTACTACTAAGGCCGTCCAAGACGCTCTTGTATCCTCTCCAACCCTAACAACTTTGCAAGGGGTTACTCTCAGAGACACTCGGGGGAGAGAATCAAGATTAGGGTGGACCTCTTACCGGCCAAAGTAAAGAGACTCCTTCTTCCCCTTCTTCGACTTAAGATCCTTTAGCTCAAACTTTGATGAATCAGCCTTTTGAGCAAATCGGTGCTCTAGATTTTTTATAGTTGCTGAAGCCGTTTGATCTAAAGTAGCGAGCCATGTTTTCCTTTTTGTTTTGTACTTGTTTTCCTTTTTCCTAATAAATGATTGTAAAAATTCCTTGTATTGGTCTAGGCTAGTATGTTGGCTATTAACTTTGTAAGTTTTTGAAGATGTAATGAAGAATTTGGTTTTGTGGTTGTTTCATTTTGTACTTAATTCTTCTTTTCATGTTTTTGACTTATAGTATCTTGCATACTTAGTTGAAGAGTTAGTGTTACTCTTCTTATAGGAACATTTAGCTGTTAAGAGCTTAAGTTGTTTCACTTAGGGAAGATTTAGGGTTGCTCTTTTAGGAAGACCGTTTAGCTATTAATAGCTTAGGCCATCTCACTTAAGGAAGAGCTAGGGTTATCATGACTTAAGGGGTGGCCTAATCGTAGCAAGCATTGTGTATTATACAAAGGATTGTAGATTAGTTATCCTTTCAATAGATAACCCTTTATACGACATATAAGGCTACTATTATGACATATAAGGCTACTACTGCGACTAACTACCCAAGAGTAATACAGGCGTAGATAATATCACAATATAGTTATATTAACGTAAGTTCCATAATATGACTACAATATATATAACATATATACTAACTCTTTAACATACTATTATATAAACTAACAAATATACTAGATAACACATAATATAATAAGTTTCTATTTAAGAGTTTGTTATTGTAATGGCAATACTCTCTTAACTTTTAGCTCAAACACACACCAACCCAGAAGCTTCCCACTAACTTCGGGCATCTCGTAGCCAAGTGTAACGAAAAAGTCCTCTTACAAAAGTAATCTACAAAGGTATAAGCTAAAGAGCATACTGAGTTATCCCTCAACCATATAATAAACAAGTTATTCAACAATTAATTTTCACACATATGAATGCATGAACACATAGAATGCCATACAAATACATGTAGTTGATTAAATACTACATCTAACTCAAATTTAATGCCTTCCAAAATCAGGATTGAAGTATACATGACACTAATAAGATCTAAGTATCATACTTGAATTTTTACAACTACTGAACTCCATGTTTTGTATTAAAAAATAAAATGGTATGGTCATTTTCAGTTTTAATTAAAACTAAGTTTCAAGTCTGATTGTAAGTGGGTTGTCGTAGTCCATACTTAACTCTAAACAGAGGCCTCTAGACTCAACCCTTAGCCAGGCGGTTGACGTCTCTAATGCTTAGTAATCTCACGAGTTAAGGTAAAGTCTTATCGTATGTGTGCAACATACTAAAACACTATAGTCATAATTTATCAACTCTCGTATGGTCTTTTGCTACCTCTATGTGATGTGATGGCCAAAATTACTTACGTAATGTATGTTTATATATGTTCCGATTTAGTTAGTTCAAGTTTGATATTATTAAGTCCACTTATTGTATAACCAATCAAAATCATAGATAGATAAATTCCTATTGGATCCACTATGCAACAAATAGTATATTATCATACTTTAAAGTAATTTAACGACTTATCAAACAGTATTATACACATGCATAACCCAACCCTACACAACATCTAATTATTGATAACAATTAATATTCACTAACTACATGCACAAAAATGTATGGAATCATTAGGAGTACTTACTCGGTTATAGTAGTTAGGGATCATAGTAGTCTGCCAGTAGGTTGGTATCGGTATTGTGATCATCTGACATTTAAGGAATACGAGAAATAATAAATATTTAAGTAAAATAACTAAACTATTCATTCATTTAGTAGTAACTATCTAAATTAGTTATCTATTCATATAAAATCCTCAGTTTGAATATTTTTTGTTAATTGTGTATAACTTTTTCATTTTAGTTTTGATTTTTGTGAACTTATAGTCCATCTTTATCGTTTTTGGACGTATTTTCACATAACAGGGTTTGTTATGGACGTTGTAATTCGTATTTTTTATTATAATCTAAAAATATTACGAATTTTATTATTTTGACTTAAATAATTATAAATTATTATTTTAAGCTCTTCTTTATATATTTATATTTAATAAATATCTAAAGTTTATATTTTTGTAATTTTATTATTTTTAAGTCCATTTTATAGCAATTTACTTATTATACTATTTTTAGGTCTAATACATATTTAATTCACTTTTTTTATTTTAATAATTTCCTAATTAATTAATTATTTTATTATTAATTACGAATTTTAATTATAAATATGGAATGTTGATGTGGCAACTTATAAATGCTCTACGTGTCATTTGTATCAATTTTCGTATTTTTTCAATTTCTCCTATTTTGTAAATTAATCCACTTTCCTTTCCTAAACCCCACAACATAAATATATATATATATATATATTATCTTACTTTATTTAGTAATTTAGTATCTTGTATATATATTATTTAAGTATATACATGTACTTATACCATAATATACTACTAGTATACATATTTTTAATGCTTATACATATACTTATATACTTTTGTTTTCTTATCTTATTTACATATAAATACATACGTAAATTTACACTGTACACTTAAATATACTATATACTATGCATATATAATTATACAATATACTTATATATATATATATATATGTTGAGCCTAAAATTCGGTTTTCTTTTATATTAACTTGATTTCCCACTTTTCGATTAATATTAAATCTAAACCTATTTAATATTAACTCTCGACTAGAGAAATTGGGAAATTCCAAATTTTTATTAAAAAATAACTTTTGGATAACTTTTGGAGTCGCCACCTGACTAAAGTCGGAAAAAAGAGAAATCCTAATGAATTGGGTGGATTGATAACAATTAAGCTACCGGTCTTTAATTTCAATTTCATACACCAAAGAAATCCAAATCTAGAGGCTAACCTATTAAACCCTAATGAGTACTACTATTTATTTACCGAAATTAAGTTTATTATTCAAATTATAATATTTTTAAGGAAAAAATAAAAACCAAAAGGAAAAAAAAAAAACTTAAGTTTCTATAGATTTTATCATTGCTTCGAAGGTGCTTATGTATCTGCTAGCCAAGATCAGAGAATCGTAGTTTTTCCCGAAAACCTTAGTCTGTTAGTTAATTTTAATTTTGTGAAAATAGACCAAGTTTACATTACTATTGATTTAGTTTATTTAAAAAAATCTAAAGGGTCCTAACTCTTGAGTGTTGTTGTTTTATAAAAAAAAAAAATTATCTAAAAAATCCTATTCTTAAAAGGGGTCTTTTATTGATTTTTAGTTTAAAAAAAATGACTTTCTATATGATGAATCATTAAATAAGAAAAAATCTAAATATATATATATATAACCTATCCTAACAACCCCTAAATTAATATATATATATAGATATATATCTATATTATTATTATTAAATAAACACTTACTTAAATCAATACTTAATCTATAAGAAAACTAATGCTAAAAGGAACACCTAAGTTAAAAATACGTATATATATATATAGCTAAGACATAGACATAATAATAATAAATGGAAAAGAAAACGAACCTTAGCTTAAGGTCCGTGTTAGTGACCGTATGTGCTGTTTAGAGAACGGACTTGCATCAAGTTAGTTAGGTCAATCGGCCTTGGACGCTCCAAATAATCCGGGTCGGATCTTAATCTTGGGTTAGAGGTAACTAGAAACGACTAAACGAGCTTCCCACAGCGTGCTATGATCCACGAATCAAGCGGGAAGTCAAAGATTTACGAAGATCCTATTAATGAAACTCGACTTGGTGTAAGCGCCGTAGCCAGTAGCGATCGTTTTGGTCACGCATGACGGTAAGGGGCTGGCATAGTCTCATGGTATGGTAGATGATGTCGTGTTGTACGATAGGCGTGCTGATATGTGTGTAATGAGGAGTGAGGGCATACGTTAGCTGTAGCCGTGGAGCATGGCACACATCTATGTATGATCTCCAATTATTGACAGCGTCCCAACGTGGGCAACAGCATCGTTGATTGAAGAATTGTGGCTGTTATATGATGATGGCGCAACTCAGTGGAAGTGAGTGTTGGATAATGAAGTGAGTTGGTTGCTACCGTATGTGGGTGATAAAACGTAAGGGCTTATCGTGTGCTGTTAGTCATGGAGTTGTGTGCTCGGTCACTAGTTGTAGATGGGGATTAGGTGCGGCGTGTATCTAAAAGCTATGCTCGTCAGGGGTGCGTTATCGTGGTTGTATGGTTGTGTAATGTGCAGATCAGTGAAGCGAAGTGCACATGTTTTGCTGCGTGATGTGGGGAATTGTTACTAGACTTTGTTGAACTGCGGATGCTATGGGTGTTGGTTAGAATGCTGATCAGAGCTACTGATCGTAAGCAGCAACTGTGCGTGGACAATAATGTATGGGGAGCATTGGGAGCCAGTTGTCGTATAGTGAGCAGTGAATTGGCGTTTGTGGTCGCAAGTTAGGTTCGTGACAGTGTTGGACAGTAAGCAACTACTGTGTTCATCATGCATGAAAGACAATGACTGTGGCATTGATGTGTAGTGTTGTATGACGTAGGTGTTCGGTGCGAGGAGTAGATGTGTGTAGTGTACTGTTTTGGAGTTATGTTCGGCCGTCAGTAGTGTGCTTGTGTCGATCAGTGATGTTAGTGAATTGTGTTGTTGTTCGGTATTTATGGCTTACAGTTTGAGGATTCGGCTATTGATGAGTGTGTATCATAGTGAAGGATTTTCAATTCTGTTTGGGAATGTATATGTAATCGTCTTTTCCTTATGCCGTGTGATTCATATTTATAAAACCCGAAACAAGATCTTAGATCATATCAAATTGAATCTTATTATATTAATTCTGATATAATTTGATAAAGATCAAATTAACTTTAAATCGTTTATATCAATTTAAACTCGATTTGATAAAAATCAAACTAGATTTAAATATTTTATAACGATTTAAATAATCCAATTTGATTAAATCAAATTAGATTTGAATTTCACAAAAGATTAAAAGATTTAGATTTGAAACCCATTTACTCAACAAGTTTTCACAAAATGAAAGATAGAAAAATAAAAGACACATATATACCTAGTAAGATTTAAACCTACAACCTCTAACTAATCCAATGCTAATACTCAAATGTTTATCTGTTAAGCCGTTAGCCTGTATCTAACATTCAGTACAATTAAATTATACTTAAACCATGCAACTTTTTAAAATTATTTGAACCAGACCAAAACTAAACTATTTGAACCGGACCAAAATTTAACTAATTGACTCTAAAATAATTTACTTTCTAAAAATTTAAAATAATCTTTTATAATAATTTTTTCTTTGCTAATTTTTCAATTTTTTTGTATTTTTATCATTTTCCAATTTTTATTATTTTTCTTATTTTTTAGTTAGGACCCTATTTTAAAAAAAAAAAAACTAAAACTATAGCTACTAAAGACAAAAATCGAGTGTCTACAATATATATAGGAACGTATATACATATGTATATATATATATATATATATATATGAAGAAGAATGAAAATAACTATCATACATACTATATACGTATAACCATATATACTTTTAAATATACCATATATTTATACGTATTTGATCTTATTATATATATGCATATAGTTGTATATATATATATACCTAGGCGCATATATATACATGTATAAGAAATAAAATGAGCAATATGTATATAACTTTAATTACATGTATAAATACTTTAATACAAAGAAAAAAATTACAAAATCAACTATATTATATATTCCTTAAATACATGTATTTCTACAAAATATACATATATGACAAGAGTACATGTAAATTAACAAGATAAATATATTAAAATACTACCTAGTTACTTCTTCTAGTGTTTTGAAAAGTTGTTAATCCAATAGCTTTTCTTCTCCTTATAATTTGTTAAGAAACAAGAAGGAAAATTGAGAAACAAAGTGAATAGAAGAGGGAAAAAGAGAGGATTTTTCAATGGATGTGTGTTTGTGTTCCTTGGAATTTGATTTTGTGTAAAAAACATGAAATAAAGCAAATGGTTGAACTTGTGTAGCCAGCCAAAAATAAAAGCAAGAAAAGTGAGAGAAAAAAAAGGAAGATAAGATGGAATTAAATTGATGTGATTAAGGGCTTATCTAATTCTTTTGTTTTATTTTCTTAAATAAGCACATGTGATAAATGAAATAAACAAAAAGAGCAACCAAACATGATTCTAGAAGATCAACATGGAAATGAAAAAAATAAGGAAGAGAAAGGAAAAGGAAAGAGGAAAGGAGGAGAAAGGAAAAATTATATATATATATATATATATATGTATATAAGGTTGACTTTTCTAAATGTAAAATTGTAGATTTATTAATAATTACGAAATAATATATATAATTTTATAAATTTTATTAATTAAATTGTTACCCATTATATTTATAATAATTAGAAGTTATCTCAACTCATTCGTTAATAATTTTATCTGATTACGCGTGTTAATCGATAATCATATTCGACTAGGGTTTTATTACTATTGAGATAAATTCATTCATTTTATAAGTTTAGAGTTACAGTTTTAAAGTTTTGGTCGAGTTCGAGTTCAATCTTAAGTAATTATGCGTACATAAGGTTTAAGGTTTTTATACGCGATTTAGGTTTCAATCAAGATTTTAGGGTTTTTATTACTCATAATATATCCAAATTCATAATTAATAAAATTTTTATCTTAGTCTTATTGACTCATGAAGTTATCTAAAGCACTCAAGTCTAATTTAAGGTTTAGACTAAAACTTTATAGGGTTTACAAGGGTTACTCTTCCAGGGGGGACCATTTAGCTGTTAGTAGCTTAGATCATTTTTTAGGGTTAAGCTGGTGGTGTTCCAACGAACATAGTAGGACTTCTCGATCGTATAGGGAATACTTCCTATCATTGAGGTTTCTCGATGGAGGTTAGGTTGGTGGTGGCCCAACTTACCTATGCTTGGAGGGGCGTATGAGTTCAGGGTCCTTTGGTGACTTTCAATATCTGTAAGTCCATTCACCCGATGTAGGTTGGGATAAGTTAACGTAGGGATAAAGATAAACATACAGTAACTTGGGGAATGAAATTTCATTAATAATATTGAGAAGTACAATCATATTTACATTAATTCAATCAAAGTATAAGTGTAAGTTATTAACTTTCCATGTATGTAGGATGAACTCCCCATCCAATCTTTCTAACTTATATGCACCGTTCCTTAGGTTTTCTTTAATTATAACCAGATTTTCCTAGCTAAGGGGTAACTTCCCCTATCCTTCTTACGAGTTAGTCGCTTGAAGTATTCTACAAACCTAGTCTTTTGCTTAAATTCTTTATGCCTGACCTTCTTATTGTAGTATCTGGTCATTCTATACTGATAAGCAGCTATACGAGCTGTAGTAAGGTCTCAATTTTTTCTATGGTGTCTATATTAGCTTGCAAGATAGACTTGTTCGTAAGGGCATTAAAAAATTATGTTTAGATGTTAGGAAGTTCCAGCTTTATGGGGAGGACACTTCTGACTTGAAGGTTAAACAGAAAGGAGTTTTGCTTGTATATGTGCAATGGGTAGTCCTGTATCCTTTTAGAATGTTCGGGAGCTCATTTGCCCATCTTCCTTAAACCGAACCAACCTTCTTTTTGATGCTGTTGAGGATAATCCTATTGGTTACATTGACTTAGCCATTGGACTGGAGGTACACGACCGAGGTATAGTAGGGTATAATGTAGTGTTTAGCGTAAAACTCCCTAAAACTAAGTTTATCGAATTGCTGTCCACTATCCATTATGAGGGCATGTAAAACCCCAAACCTAAAGAGGATGTTCTTGTGAATAAAGGACTTTATATTCATCGCTATGATCTTAGTGATGGCCTTAACCTTCATTCAACTCAATTGGTGAAGTAATCAATGACCGCTATGATAAATTGTCATCCTCCAGATGCCTTTTGGGAAGGCACCAAGGATGTTAATATCCCATTAGACAAAGGGATACAAACTTGTCAAAAGTTGAAGGTTAAAGCTAGGGGCATGCATGGCTGGAGCATTCTTCTAGCATTGTGAGTACTTCTAGGTGATTACCTTCACGTCTTGCCTCATAGTTAGCCAATAGTGTCTGATCCAAACGGCCTCAATATAAAGGGCTTGTGACAGGATGTAGCTACTACATACACTAACGCATAACTCTTCCATGACATTTAACCCTTCTTTAAGTTAGAGACACCTTAACAGAAGGAAGCTAAACCCTCTTTGGTACAGGACATTATCAATTAAAATGTAGTTTAGGTGTGGTATCTTAACTTCTCGGCTTCCTTGTCGTGCAGTAATGTACCTTGCTTCAAGTAATCCCTAATAAGGTCCATCCAACTTGGCTTTATTGGTGTTGTCTTGAGCTTGAGGACCTCAGCTTTGTTCGAGCTAATATTCTTCTCTGGTAAGTACTATATGAATATTTTTCTATCTTTCACCTTGGGTCTTTATATCCCTATGGAGGCAAGTTTAAACAGCCAATCAATTGCCTAATTCTCAGTTCGAGGAATTTTTGCGATATTTCATTAAGGGAACTCAATCAAGAAGGTCTTCACCTTCTCCAAGTACCTTTCCATAATGTTGCCCTTAGCCTCATATTCACCTTGAACTTGCTGGACGACGAGCATAAAGTCGAAAAAACATTTAGGTGCTTGGCATTGATCTCTTTGCCAAGCTTTAGACCAACAATCAATGCCTCATACTCGAATTCATTATTACTTGTGTTGAACCTGAATTTGAGAGCATAGCAAATTGTGGTCTTTTGTAGTCTAGTAAGCACCAAACTTGCACTTCCCCCTCTAAAGGTAGATGAACCGTCAATGTGAAGATTCTACACCAGTTTATCATCTCCAGTTAGTACTTCCTTCTCTGTAGTATACTCCACATTGAAGTCGACTAACACTTGCACTTAGTAGGCCATTTGTAGTTGGTATCAAATTCTTAAGCACTTAGCTCTAAATGTACTTGACTATCCAACCAAATGTATTAGGCTTTTGCAGAAGTGTGTAAAGGGGTTGGTTTGTCAATACGATGATCCAGTATGCTTGGAAGTATGGTCTGAGTTGAAGTGCAAAAATCACTACTACTATGGCATACTTCTCTACCTTAGAATACCTTACCTCAGGCTCTTAGAGAACGTGATTGATATAGTATATAGGCTTGTGTTCCCTTCCTTCCACCTTAATTAGAAGAGACGAAAGTGCTTTGGTGCTAACAGCTACGTATAAGTAGAGATCTTCTCTTGGCATAAGCTTTACCAGGATTAGTGGGTACTCTAGGAAGTTTTGTAACTCCATAAAGGTAGCTTGACAATGGGGAGTCTACTCAAAACCCCTAGGTTTCTTTAGGATTTTGAAGAAATCTATGTATTAGTTTGTGCTTTTGGAGAGGAATCTGCTTAACGTGGTTACCATGTTAGTGAGCTTCTAGACCTCCTTATTATGGTGGGGGCTTTCATATCTTTGATGGCAATGATCTGTTCAAGGTTAGCCTCAATCCTTAAGTGGCCATGAAACCTAAGA
Source organism: Lumnitzera littorea (assembly GCA_024138015.1). Classification (NCBI taxonomy): domain Eukaryota; kingdom Viridiplantae; phylum Streptophyta; class Magnoliopsida; order Myrtales; family Combretaceae; genus Lumnitzera; species Lumnitzera littorea. The sequence goes on along the minus strand of JAMXBB010000005.1, from coordinate 107,573,638 downwards.
ATTTGTTAAAGGTGACCCCAAATACACTTTTTTGGGGGTTCAACTTCATGTTATACTCTCTTATCCTATCAAAGGTCTCTTATAAAGCCTTAATGTGGTCATCGGGCTACTTACTCTTGATAATCATACCGTCAATGCCCAAGTTGGGGCTTAAATAATGTAGGCACCATCCGTTGATACATTACCTTAGCATTCTTGAGGTCAAATGTAATGTCGGTATGACAGTAGGTGCCGAAGTCCGTAATGAAGGAGGTGTGAACTTCATCTTTCGAACCTATTTTGATGTGGTTGTCACCAGAAAAGGCATCCATAAAGCGCAACAAAGCATGACCTGACGTGGAGTCTATTAACTAAACTATCATCCAGAGGGGGAAACAATCTTTTGAGCAGGTTTTATAAAGGTCGGTGTAATCAACACATATGCCTTACTTCCCATTCTTCCTTTTAACTATAACTACATTGGCTAGCCATGTTAGATACTTTTCCTCTCGGATGAAGCCTACTTTAAGCAGCTTTTACACTTCTTCTTCAATCTTGAATTGTTGTTTTAGAGCAAAATGTTTCTTCTTTTGCTTCATAAGTCAAATTTTCTCATTAATCTTGAGGCTATGGATTGCCAGGTCAATCGAGATACCAAGCATATTTGATGATGACTAGGTGAATTGATTTACATTGGTTCATAAGAGATGAATTATAGCCTCCTTAAGTTTAGGAGGTGTTTTGACCCTAACCTTGGTGGTCTAGTTGGAGTTGGTGTCGATTTGCACCTCCTTTATCTTTTCACCCGACTCGCTTCTCTCAGCTAGCTTCCCTCGTAGCCTAATTTCTAAAGCGAAGATGCCATCACCTTGAGTCACCTTTACGTAAAGCTCCCTTGAGAGCTTTTGATCACATTTGCAAATTTCTACCCCAATTGGAGTAAGGAATTTTGCCTTCAAGTGGAGGGATGACATGATGAATTTGAAGTTGGTAAGGCTTAGTCATCCCAAGATTGCATTGTAAGGGGATGGGCAATCCACCACCAAGAGCTCTATAGGTTTCTTGGCAACATTGTCGTTGTCATAAGCTCCATATCAAATGTGATGATGCATCGAACAGTTCTTCCATTGAAGTCGATTAGGTTATGGTGGTACGACTTCATTTGCATTAGCAGTTTCTTTCGTATCTTATCATATATGTATTTGAAAAGGATGTCAATAGAGCTATAGGTGTCTACCATAATTTTTAGGCCCTTGAAGTTTGAGATCCTTACCCCTATCATAAAGGTGTCCTGATGAGAGGTGTCAACCCTTTTGAGATATTCATCGAAGAAAGAGATAGAGATATCCCTCTTCTGCCTCTTTTCTTTCACTGTCATCACCTCGGATAAGGCATTAGCCGAGTTACTATAACTCAACCAGCTCCCTAGGTGTAGGCCCCTAACAACAATGTTAATGATGTTGTTAAAGGTTCGGTTATTACAACAGTCATTGTTGTCTTCTTCTCGAGCATCCTTAGTCCGTCATCTTTAAGGTGCTGTCTATTCGCCATCGTTGACATCGACTACGTATTCTTTGAAGAAGCCTCCTTAGGTAGCATACTTGATGGCATACTCCATAGTGTTCTTCAATTGGAAGCACTCATTTATTGTGTGACCGTAATCTTTGTGGAATTGACAATACTTGTCTGAGTTCTGAAGACTAGGGTTTCCCTTCATCTTAAGAGGTTACTAAAGTAGGCTTCTCCCCCAGGCCTCCATATACACCTAAGTAAAGGGTCGGCTCAAAGGTGTATGTTGGGTGTACATCAATATAGGTGATGGGCGCTTCTTGCCATTGGGGCTCCCTTTATCTAAGCGGCTTGGTTACTTACTGCTAAGGTGGTCTTTAATAGACCCTTTATCCTTGTCTTTTTTTCTTTCGATCTCTTTAAGTCAGCTTTGTGCCTAGCACGAAAATTGTCCTCTTAGTCCATCTAATTTTGGGCCTTCTACCAAAATTCTGCTATGGTCTTGAGCTTACTCTTGCAAACTGATTAGAAGAAGAAGTCTTTAGATGGTTTGGTGTTGAGTTGAGTGGCATGTACTACAACTCCCTTGTTGAGTTGAGGGATTTCCACTATGGCATTATTAAAACATACTAATACTCCATAAGGGTTTCCCCTTCCTTCTTATGAATTAAATATAAGGACAACGTATCTCAGGATGGAAGCTTTATAAACCCTACAAATTTAGTCTTTTGAGTATAGAGTTAAACTTGAGTGCTGTAAATAATTTCTCTAAGTTAACAAAACCGATAAATTTAAAACTTATTAAAATTTTAAATCCAAAACCTAAAATAAATACGAAAAACATTAATATACTATTTGTAAACCTTAATCGCATATGAAAACCCTAAACCCTATGTACACGTAAATACAAGAGTTGAAACCTGAGCCTGATAAAAACCCTAAAACCAAAGTTCTAAGCTTATAAAACATACAAATTTATTGTGATAGTAATAAAGCCCTTATTGGGTACAATTATTAATAAATATGCATAATCACATAAAATCGCTTACGAACGAATAGAGATAACTTCTAAATACAAATAAATATAAAGAGCAATAAATTACTTAAACAAATTAACAAGATTTCAAATATTATTTTATGATTATTTATGACTTCACATATATGTATATATATGTGTATTAGTTTCATATTAATTTAATTTTATCACATATTTTATGTTTGTTTATTATATAACATACATTAATTTTATACTCTATTTTTTTTTCGTAATTATATCATATTTCATTACAAACATTATATAAAAGTTGGAAAATATTTATAGAAAAGTAAAAAAACAAAGTTATAATTTTTCATTCTTCTTTTTCTTTTCTTTCCTTTCTTTCTTCTCTCCTTTTTCCTTTCTTCTTTTCTTCTCCCATTTTCGATAGAATAAATTTCTTATAAGGTTTATCCTATGTAAGAAAATTGGACAAAGTCAACAAGTATCATTTTCAAATGTATCCTTATTTTCTTTCATTTTCCTTCTTTCTTTTCTTTTTACTTTTTTTTTCCCTCAACGTCAGTTGTATATACCTCTTTAGAAACCACTTCCACTTTCATTTTCTTTTACAAATTCTTAACCTAAAATGAAGTCATCCCTTTCCTTACTTTGATGGACATTATCCCTTTCTCTTTCCCACTTCCATTCTTTTCTTTTTCTTCCTTTTTCCTTCAATTACCACTAAATTTCTAACTCCTACAATTTATTCCACTTCCATCATCATTTTTCTATCAACTTTGAGAAGAAGGAAGAGGGCATTTTTCCAATAATTTTCAAGAAAAAAGAATAATTAAACTAATACATTATGTTGTATTTGATTTCTCTTTATAATATAAGTTAGATGTATTCTTTAAATTGCATATGCATTTTGTAGCACTTTATGTATTAGGGACATATATAGGAATTATGTTTATTTTTGTACCTTTTATAATAGAATTTACATGAATATGTATTTGGTTGTATGTACAACCCTTTCTCTTCATATTTATGTATTTACATATGTATATACTTAAATATATTTAACTATACGTATACATAAGTTATACTTACTTGGTTATATACATATATATACATATATATACAGTTCTCATATATACATATATATAGCAGGTGTAAATATATGTAATATTAAGTATATTTATTTCAATATACATTTGTATGAAAAATATTGTGAAAAAAGTATAATTACATATATAAATAAGTATTAAAATATGGGAGTATATGTATGTATATACATATATAGATATATATTATTCTATTTTTCTAAGGTTTAAATAAATATACATATAGTATAGTATAAGTATAAATATATGCATATACCTAAAAGGTACATGTATATGTATATGTATCATAATACCCTAATTTCTTAAAGTAAGTTGATAACTATATATATATATATATATATATATGCATGTGTGGTAGACGTGGACTCACAAGGATGGTGGAAATGGTTTTTTCTATTATTTAATTATTTTAGGATGTTACACATGTATATATTAATATTATAAATTGGTAAAAACACAAAAATTAGGTAAAATAAGAAAATTACAACATGAACCAATAGGAAGCTACCACATTAGCATCTCTTAATTTTTTTGATTAAAACTGCAATTTATAAAAATAATAAGATAATAATAACAATGAATTCATTAGAAAATTACAATTATAAAAGGTATTAAGATAATTAGTAATTTAAGCTTAAAATAGTAAAATAATGAAATTATTGCAAAATGGACTCAAAAATAAAAATATTTAGAAATAAAAATTTAAATGTTATTTAAGTCTATCACAAAATTTAAAATGAAACTAATAAATAAAGTCATCAAGAAAAGTAAAAAATGATAATTAAAAACAATTGGATAAAAAATAAATAAATTCATAAAATTTTTTGCCCATAATAAAAATTTTAAATTTTAAATTTTAAATTCAACTTCCAAAACGAACCCTGTTATATAAACACAAGTCCAAAAATGATAAAAATTGATTAAAAGATCATAAAAATCAGAGTTGAAATAAAAAATTTATATACGACTAAAGATTTAAGATAAAGCGAGAAAGATATGTAGGATAACTAAGTTAATTGGCCCTATAAACTAATAATGAGGATAAACTCTTAAAGTAAATAAATAAATACATAAGATACAATTATTTACAAATATACCTATATATTTTCTATTTACCTTAATAAATAAGTTAAACTATGTTTATAACATACTTGGGTTATAGTAAGAAATTAACCAAACTATAATAGACATTTAGTTAACTAAGAAGCCTAGTATTTCCAAATACTTATAAGTCTTATTTCCTTTCAGGTACTTAATTGTCGAGTTTTAGAAATTTTAAAGGCTTGTAAAGTGAGTATTAATCTAGGTGATGGAGTTCTAATGATCTACTATTTACTTCTGCATAACACTAACTTAATATTTTGCTAGTTGCTATTGTTTGCGTATTTAAATGACTGTATTGCTTTGTGTGCTATTATCCATATAATTACCCTTTTAAATTGATAAGTATAAATATTTGATCAAAATAACTGGTTATACTTGTCACATGTCTATAACTTAATTGGTATACTTATGGAGAATGCTAGCTTTGTCAATCTTTAAGAAAAGTACTTATGGAAATGTTTTTTCAATTTTAAAAAGATTCTTGTATAACTTTTATAAGGGCTCATAGAGCCCGTTAATGATATTTTTATTGTTAAAGTAAAGCTAGTATAGTATCTCAAATTGATTGATAGCGAGAGAACTTGCATAGTTGTGTTTGTAAGGCCTTTGATATGATTTGTTCACGTTGAATGGCCTAAGTTAGGATTCACCTGTTTTGATTGGTGTTTCTTTCTCGAATAAGGTAATAGTCAAGTGTTTTCTAGAGGGATAATGGCCTTAAGTAGCTTCATGTAGGTAAGGTGAGATATCTTATATAGATAAGTAAGGGGAATAATCAACGTGTAGATGACATAAATCTATACCTTCCATAGTTCCGAATTACCATAGATGTGTTGCTTATATTCACTGTGTATGCATCAATTTCATGTGTAGATAAACTTGCATGTGTACTAATAATATTTGATAACTTACTTAAATGATAGAGGTGAGGAACAAATTCATTGAGCTATAGTTTGCTCATTCCCATTTAGTTTCTTTTGCAAGTTCATTTAAGTTAGGACTAGGATAAATTTTGAGTATAGAGCATAAATTGAAGATAAGTAAGATAATGTTAGAGTTAATTGAGAAGTGTATAGCCGGTACATAAACATTATATGTAAAAAGTATTTATATGTTAGGGCCTATATAATTTAGTATTTCTTGTAATTTATAAAGTTGATTTACCCTATCTTATTATTTGATAGGGGATACCGATTCTCTATGGTTCTAATGGATTGCGAAATATTGAATATCCATAGTTATTTATATTTTACAATAAGTTAATAAAATAAAAATCAGAAACCCTAGTGATTCATTTCGTATTATGGATGCATCCATGATATGAAAATTTTAAGCAATATCACTAGGCTCCTTTTAGGGTCCTAACAAGTTAGCTAGCTTAGAAGTGGAAACTAAAGCAACAAGCGAGCTCTTGAATGATGAAATGGAGTTCTTAGGCAAATAGTTGAATCATGTCTAAGCTGCCTTCCTTAAAGCGCATAGGAAGACCTTACACATGATTGCATCCCCATGACTATGAAGGTTCATGAGGGTACAAAAGTGAAATAGGTGATCATTAGGGTCACCTGTCCCGTCGTACAGGTCTAAGGTGGAGAGCTTCGAGTTCAAAAGGAGAACCTCGTCTTAGACACCCTTAGTGAAGGGGATTTTATTGTTAGTGACAAGGTTAATGCCTTCAACAACCTTACTCTCCTTCTTCTCGGAGAGCCTCTTGATCATCTCACGGAGCTTATTCAAGCCAACATCATTAGCCAATTGAGTTTTGCATGTTACTAAGTGGGCAACCTTCGATGGGAATATGCTACTTGTTCATTATCAGCTAGGGCATGATCGTGGTTGGGCGTAAGTCATGCCTGTTGTTTTTACATTAGGGAGTTAGGCTAGGGTATCCTATTATTCTGCTATTGGGGATGATGGTTTTGACCATCACGAGCGTCTGAGGCATCAACTAAAGGAAGCATTCTGCTATGCCTACTTTGCTTCTCTACCTCATTTATCCTAGCTTGGAGCTCTCTTCTTTGGGCTTCGATAGGCATTCTTAGCTACGAGTTCTTTGAGCATTTTTTCTAGTTGCTCAAGTCGACACTGTTTACGAGTAAGCTCGATGGGAGGTTGGTTGTTGTTTGGATATACTATGTATGACATCATGAACAAGTTGTGAGAAAGTGTTGGGTATGTTTACTGTGTTTAAGGTAGCAAATTGTTTTTTTTTTTTCCATAAACGATGTCGAATATCGTTAATAGGATTCAACTAGTAGAGTAGATTGGTTTAGGTGTTGCGAAGTGTGCAAAAACTATACAAAATAGAGTACAGTTAGGGGTGCCATCCAGTATAACTACTTTGATACTTAAATTAGTATTTACGTGAAGAGAGATAGTAGGAATGCTAAGAGTACACAAAGATTCAAGGTATGCTATTAGGATGGTTGATATTATTTATAGAGGAAGGTCATCAAGAATAAAGGAAGCATGTATAGTATGTTGACATGTCTACTTGACCTGAATAGTAGGAATGTGGAGTTTGACGTATTCCAAATTTATAGGGTCATGGCAGTTGATTAAGTTTCCAAGCCTTATCCACTTGTCCATTAGCTATTATGAGGCTGTGAGGTCGGGTAGGCCATATAGAAGGGTTGACTTGTTTGGAGAGCTTATGCTAAAGTTAGCTAGTAAGACCATAAGGTCAGGTGCCAATGGATCAAGTCGAGCATAGACCCAATTACGTTAACCCATCGTTCAGACAAGTCGACGTGGGTCTAAAAGACTCATTTCTAAAACATCCTATCAACAGTCCATAATTAGAATATATCTCACCACTAGCCATAAGTACATGCAACCCAAGATGTATTTTGTTGACAAACTTAGCTAATTTGTTTCCTAATTGATAAATTTTCAATTACTTTTTTAGTCTACTTACACTTGGACCTATATCTACAAAAAAGTTGCTTCTTAATGGCAACCTAAACATTAAGTACTGGGATAACTTGAAACTTTACCATATCATATTTGATACCTCCTACAATAGTCTACAAGGAAAATGTCATAGTATTTACTCCAATATTATGTGTTTTGATCAATTCTACAACCATGGTATGAAATTTCTAAGTACCATACTTAAGTAAACTTTTACTTTTTAGAACTTACACCTATCAAACCAATCAGATTTTTACCTATTAATACCATCTTTAGAATCATAACATGGCAATTTTTCATTGGTTGAAAAGTTGGTAAAATGATTAGCTGGTTGTAATACCTTGTTATACATAATGATCTAAAATATGATTGGAGTTATGTTAAGTGGAAATTTAAAATTTTAAACTTTACATTTCACAGATAATTAGTAAAATAAATTTTGAGGAGAAATCAAGTTCTCTTATTAAAAACAATAATAATAATAATAATAAATAATATTAAAATAAAATACTTTGAAACTTGGGGAAAAAAAAAGAACTTACTATAAATTTTAATGTTAAAATATGATGTATGGTCTAGCGTAAAAGTTAGAACTAAAAAATGTTGAGTTCTCAATACTGAACGACTAATTAATATAGAAATTAATATCAATGTTTCAAAATATAGAGTAATCTATGAAAACATTAACCTTAGTATATTTTTGTGTTATATAATAAATTTTAAGTTTACCCATAAGTTTCTATTAAAATATGATGTAAAAAAACAATTTTATAATGCGTATAGTTTATATGTGTACTATAAAGTAAACCTGGTAAAAATATTTAAACTTTTTAGCTACCCCAACTAACAAAAGTTTGAAATTGTCACTATGTAAGATGTAGCCCCAAACATAAATGAGCAAAATGCTACATTGAAATCCTTTAACTCTTTTGTTCCAATACGTATCAATTCTAATATGTTAATTTTCAACTACATTTATAAAGAGGTGGTAGGCTTTTCTTCTTAGCCGTGGAGGATAGTCCCTTTCTTCTTCTTTTCATCCAGCCAAATCTATCACAACAATGCCTTGACTTTCTCTCTATCTAACTCATTACTCACCTAACTAAACCACAACTTAAACCTATTTATATAAACTATTCTAACTTTACTTTTAATCCTTTACCACCACCAAGGTAGAGTTACCTACAATTCCTTAAAATTTGTGCACAAATAGAGACCCCCAAGCTAACCCCTTAGTACTTAGAAATTTATTTTTCTAGGTGTTGGGAGTAACTCTTTAACCTGATCATTTTGAGTTTCGATTTCTTCCATTAGCAACCACCACTTGTATAGCTGCTGCAACCACCACTTGTATAGTTGCTACCACTTCAAAGTAGGCATGAAATACTATAAATAGTAGCCATTAGCATGACTAAAATTTGATCTCATGGTAGGATATTGGATTCCAAATTTCAAGCAATCCTCTTTTCTTTTCAAAAATTGTAGCTTTACATAAGTAAATATATCTAAATAAAGTTTCAATTTTTACTAATAAATCTTTGTAAAAATTATATGAAATGAAACTTAATACACACTAAAATATATTCCAAATAACTTTATTAAAATAACACATTTAGGAATACTTGAAATGTGAAGATTAAAATCAAAACATAACATGTGTATACATATATGCTTATGCTTTATAATAGTTGATGGAGTCTCTTTGATTCAATTTTTTAATATGTTTCTAGAAAGATTTTGGTGAGATATTTATATAATTTGAAAGTGTACATAGAGTAGACTCAAGATGTGATAATTTTTTGTGATTTAAAAGATGAATTAAGTAAGAAAAATTGAGTTAAAAATCAATAATTATGAAAGAAAAACATGTAATTTGCAATGTTAGCAAACCGCTAATCATTTGTCTCACGTGGGTTGTTTGCCAACAATATTTCCTTTATATAATAAGACTAATTGTCATAGGAAAACTTATTCCATATGGATTGTTCACCCATCTTGGTTCTTTTATATGGTAAGATTGACTTAGTTTGCGATTGAGAGCCGAGCTTACTAGAGAGAAGCTTACGAATTGTGGGGGATTGGTTTTCCGAAAATGGAAGATGTTTAATTCTCGTCCAAAAATGCTTCATTTACCTCTTGTAAATTGAGTCCCACATCGGTCGTTCGTCAATTGAATAACTTATACATATTCCTTTAGCTATGTTGGGTCGCTTCAGAGATGCACACTGGAGAGGTTTAGTCTTGTGGGTATTTGCTTTGCTTCCGATACCTCTGGTAAATCCTACTCGCTTTAGTTTGTAACGGATGCGGCTAATCACCTCGTAACTAATGAAGAATACATTTTTACTATGATATATGTGAATAAGTATATGTATATATATACTATATATGAGTGTGTGTATATATTCTCTTTTTACACTATAATATATGTATAAAGATAAAATAACGTTATTAATAAAAAATAAATTTCTCGGTAAGCTTTAATAGTTGAAAATATTTATTATTTTATGGAGACATTTCTTAAAAAATATATGGAAACAATTTTTAGAAAGAGACTCTTAGCTATGGTTCAATACTTGTGAAATTTTCATATAAAGCGTAATAATGATGAAAAACATTTATGTGTATAAGATTGTAATGGGGGATAACGATAATAACGGAAATGATAACGAGAAAAATATAACTTTTAGGAGAAAATAATAATAATAATAATAATAATAAAGATTCAAGAATTAGAGACTTATAATAATAAATTGAATAACGAGATGAGGAAATTTAAATAAAATTTAGTTAAATCGTTCATTTTTAAAATCTTACTCTGTTACTTAATATATATATATATCTAGGTGACATCACATATACAATGGACTACCTCAAGGATGATAACGGAGGACGCTAAGAGTATACAGTGAGTACCCCTTCTTTACTTGCTTTAATACAATGTAGCCGAACATTAAACAATCATTCGTTGTCTAAACTTATCCTTTTGACTTCACTTAAGTGAATTATAAGGCTTAATTATTTAGTAAATAAATGCTACTATGATTGCATGATGTGGATTTGAAATGAGGTGTTCGATATGAGTTCTTAATGAGCATGCCCGTTATAAGTAACTTACGCTCGTAATTAGATAATATATTATAGGGCGTGTTATTTAAATTTACTATTAAAAGTGAAGTTATCATAGAGTAATATTCTTAAATGTTGGTTGACACACTCTCTTAAATTATGAATATTGCTTATGGCTAGCAGTCTCATGATTATATATGTTTAGTATGAATAGTTTGATTGAAAAAATGTTGATTTAATTATGCTCAATCAATTTCATAATTGATAAAGTAATTCAACATACTGATTGTAAACATGTCCTTAATTATAGTGATGGCTAGTGGATAGCAATAAATACCATAATAATTTGTTAAACTTGATGATTGATTGATTGAAAAGATAGTTCATGCCTAAGATATGTGCTCAATCATTATTTGATATAATTCATTACATTATATGCATTCATAGCATGGCACGAAAACAATTTAAGAGCCATATTTTATAAAGCTTGGTTTTTTTATTAAAGGACCTAGGGTTATGTTCAATAGCTCAATTTAAGAAAATGACCTAAGGGTCATAATTAAAGCTTGGTTTGCATAAAGGGACCTACGGGTCAAGTATTTTATAAAGCTTAGTTTTTCAACATATAAAATTGTATGCTTAGTTGTAAGTTGCCAAGTATCATTCAAATATTTTGCTCGAGAGCCATCAAGTGCTACTCATTATCTACTTGGTTAGGATACCAACTAATGCATATGTGCATTAGTATGGTACGGTATTGACCATCACTTGATCGATAAATTACACTAAGGTCGGTTATGATTGATGCTATTATTCATTAAAACTATTGTGACATTGACATCAAATTTGTAATTAGATATTGTCCGATTGTTGTTTCTTATTTATTGCATTCTTTTGCTTACTTGACTTGATGTCGGGGGGTTGGTTTTGTTCTAACTTCAATACTTGAAGATGGAGATAACATTGGAGCTTAAGTTTGGGGTGAAGACATCAAGAGTGAGCATCAACTATTATCATACTATGAATAAATGTTAAAAGCCTTAAATAGCTTAATTTGATTTGTGTGACTTAAAAGGACATGTATGATACTCTTATGTTGTATATGCTAAAAAAGGCTTCCACATTTTTTTATAATTATGTGTTATATATAAATCTTAACCGTACTTAATTTTTAGTTTGCCTTATTCTCAACTTAAGGACAGTATAACGATCCTTCTCTTGGGCTTTGGTATGTTAAATGAATCGGCACTAGTAGTTGGACACTACAATTGTAAACTTGATTAGCAAAAGATTGATTCAACGGGATATTTAAGGATTTAAAAATTTAAATGTAAAATTGGAAAAAAAAAAAAAAAAGAGTGCGAGAGAACGAAAAACCAGATAGTGGTTTTTGCAATATCCCCTGCTTTTTATATCAAATCTACGCTTCACCTACCTAATAGAAGGAAGCCAATAAAACCCAATTGACCTATGCTGTACCTTGGATTTGGTTGCCGGAATTCTGCAATACCCTAGCGTCCATGTAAGTGCTGGTGATCCGTCGAGCCATCACAACAACCATGAGTGTTTCCATGCATGGCTTGTTGCTCAGCCCCCTTCATCTTCCTCTCGACTGAATCTCTCTCTCCCCCTTTCAGATTGCAACTCCAGCTAAGCGGTCGCATGGTTGTACTGTCGAAGAAACACTACCAGTTGCTTGTGTAAGCCCTTGTATTTGCTCATGTGACAAGTAGCTTTGGCACAAAGTTGCCACGCAAGCGCATCAAGGGTCTAGTTAGCTAACGTTTAGCATTTATTAATGTTCATTTATTCTCGTTGGAGTCTAATTTGATTAGAGCTTGAGGCTCATGAAAAGAACTACCTTAACAAGAAAAATTGAAAGATAATAATTTCGGACATATTTTATATTTCATTAGACAAAAAAAAAAAAAAGGATACTTAATTAAACAAGCCTTGTTATCCCAACTCATCAAAATAATTTACTCCCCATTTTAAAGGAAACACCTAAAAATAGTAAATAAAAGTAGGATAAATGAAAAACAATCACTAAACTCCTTGCAGATGTTTAGCCTAAAAAAATAAATAAATAAATGAAAAAGAAACTCCTTGCAAAGGGGATTGACTTACCTTATCTTCGTCTATATGAATAATGTCACTGCTAGTATTTTCATTGATAATATGCTATCATATACGAGGAACATTCAAGATTTGTCCCTATTTTTATATTTTGTTTTTATAAATGGCAATAAATAATCCGATCGTGTCCATACGACATCAGTATAATTTTAATCCTTATAAATACGTTTATAACAGTTTTCTCTATCTAGCCTCCAATAACACTAATCCAACCACAGTAATAATCATACCATGAAATTCAATTCGAGAAAAGGCAACAAATTGATTTCAGAGAAGGAAATTCAATAATTGCTAACATATTGGACGATATATTATGCTCATTTCCTCTTTAGAGATGTGGAGGACTAAAGCGGAAGTTAAGATCTCAACCGGCAGCCGTTTGACCCCAAGAAATCCAAGCATTAGTCAAATAAGAAAGTAAGCGCACTTAATTGCAACAATTACAGATTAAAATCTAATTATCATATAGAGAATTGGGTTCAAAGGTGGATTATTCACTTATTTTAATGATCCAACTCTAATAAATACAAAATTAAATATGAAATCTAAATCAATTGCAAATATGCCTGCATGTTATTTGTTGATGTTTGTCTTAAATTATATTCAAGAAATCAAATAGAAAAGATATCCAAGAAAGCATCAGAAGACATCATGAAGTATGGAACTCTATGCCATTTATTTTCCGTGGAATATTGTTTTCAATTTTCACATGTATCTTCTATATGTTATAGATGAGTTTTGGCCACACCTTATAAATTACAATTACTTGATTATTATGAGCTATTTCCATACCTCTCTTGGAAAGGCTAACCACATCACTAATAAACTACAATTATGGTTAGACCCATAATTATTATTATACAAGAAATTTATATGTTTATCATCAAAATTAATAAATATTATGTAAATAGAAATTAAATAAAAAAAAACAATATCAAAATACCATTGCTATATTGCATCTTAAAAATATGATATAATTATTTGTACTAATATCATATTTTTAAAATGCGACACTAATAAAATATATATGTTGCGTTTTAAATATGTGACATTTATGCATTTACACCAATGTTGCATATTGGTATATTTGTATCTCTATTGCATTTTTAAGATGTGATATAGTTATGATACACAAATGTTAAGATGTAGCATTAGTACATATACATATATTACGTCTTGATTATGTGACATTTATACATTTACATTAATGTCACATCTTAGTATATTTGTGCCTCTATCTAATTTTCAAGATATGATATAGTTATGATATATAAATGTTAAGATGCAGCATTAGTATAAATAGTAACGTCGCATTTTTAAAACACAACATAACAACGGTATTTTGGTTGTTTTTTTTAATATATAATTTATAATCATGTAATTTTTTTCTTAAAACCAATAATTATGTATTGCATGCTTTATTATACCATTCAAAACCTATGCTATTGTAAAGTCACTTCCTTACTGCGATATACAAATTGATATAATATACAAAAATAATTTTGAATCAAACTAAAATATTAGGCAATAATAATACAACAAATTACTATAATAATATGTGAATAAACATAATGATATAATAATAAAAAAACGCCCGTAATCTTCAAAATACTGAACTTACATTCCTCAAGAAATGTTAACACCAAAAACGTGTTCCTCTAGTACAATACCACGTCAACCTTTTTATGTGATATCCGGTTTTAGTTATTCTATGAAGCCAATGTATGATCTGTTTTGTATGGTATAGTGTTGGTGAAACATTAACAAAGCATTAAAAGAAAAACAAATTTTAAATTAAATAATGAATCTACTTTAAAAAAAAAAAAAAGAAAGAAAGGGTAAAAATGTATGCTTACATGAAAAACTGATTTGACATTACATTAGAGAAGAAAATTTTTGGTATGAATGTTTTTCAAAGAGTATAAATATAGTATTTTAGAATTCAAAACATTATGAAATTCTCATATTTTGCATAAGATGTAATTGTAATTTGTTCTATACACAAAAACTTTATAGTTGTGAGAAGTGGATTCAATTAAAGGCAGTTTAAGAGCCTTGTGTACATAATGAGGACATACAAAAAGGGGAAATGGAGAGTAGATTTTAGGGAAGTTGTCCGACTAAACCGTTTCAATACTTAAGTTAGCAATTGTAGGAGAAATCGATGCAAAAGGCACTAAAAAGTAAGAATTTAGGCAGAGAGTGTGTACATGTGTGCAAGTGAAGGTGTGTTATCAATCGATCCCATCTTTCATTTATAAGGGATGAAGTTGAACCAAAATTGAAAGTGGATCCATATATTAAAGGTACATCCCAAAATTTTGTAGGACGTGGCTCGAAACCGTTGTAACTACGATTTCTATCAATTGTTTACATGTTGTATGCCTAGAGCTTCATAGATTAAGCCTTGCTAACTTGGTCTTAGAAGCCCATATCACCAGTGGCTCGGAGACCTTCTGTAAACCAAATGGTAGCTCGAACTGAGGACTTGTAGAAAGTTGGTAAGGCTTCTTCATAGCTTGGTCTTGCTTCTATAAAGAACTCTCAAGCTGGTGGTACATTAGCTCAAAAAAGCAAGTAAAGCGTGAGAGCTCAACCTAAACCTTAAACAGGTTAGTCCGGGTAAACCCTAGTCCAAAATAGTCTACTAACAATATTATACTTAAAATGCTAATTACATATGTTAACAAATATAAATAAGATTTTATCAGACTATTAGATTTTATAATGAATATAATAAATAATGTAGCTAATAGTTTATATTGTAATATTTATTTTATTATTATTTGTCTATTTATGAGTTATTACATAACAACAACATTAAAATAAAATAACTATGTAAGGTAATATGAGAAATAAAGTTATTAAACCATATTATTAAAATTGTAATATATCATATTACTAAATATAAATACTACTTATAAAAATATAATATATAATAAATATAAATAATGCATCATATAATATAATATCATAAAGTAACAACATGATAGTTAGTAATATAAATATGATGTATGATATTAAATAAAAATTAACGATTATTGTATACATATATTTAAATCTAATAAATATTCATTGTCTAATTATAACTTAAGAAATATAACCATAAATTTGTAATTATAATATTACATTAAGTATAAATATTATTATGTATTATTATATGTATGGGAGGATATTGTTGTAATCGGTCAATCATATATTGTAAGCATGATAGTCGATCTTGAAAAAGTCTTGATCTAATAATACATTGATAGATAATGTTAGAGAGAGGAATGGGAGAAGGAATAGGTAAACTAGGATTCTTGAGGCGCATGTGTGATAATTGAATATAATATTCTTGAATGTTCTTAATCTACTTTTAACTTCCTCTTGATGAAGTGTGTTGTTTGATTTTCCATAAAGTAATTCTGATAAAGTAATGATATTTGTATGAAACTTATCAATGCTTCAAAAATTATAAATAAGAGGGATATGAATTTTGACCCTTAATTACTACCATCGAATACCATCGAATCACTTTTGGTAACAGATATTTAAGCCTCATTAAATTTATGGACTCATAGGCTTAAACTTAGATGATGAGCTTAATCAAGCTCAACTCCTTTATAATACTTAGCTCATTTCATACTAAAGAACTCCATAAACCTTTTTAAACCTTTAGAAGGCCTATAAAAGCCATAAAAGGCTCAAATGAATTAAACAAAAAACCCTTTCAAGTTTGCTTTTCACAAGCAAGACAACCAAGGAAAGTGGTAGAGAAACTGTAAAACATACTTAATTAGATCTAGTCTCTTAAATTCTGTTATTAGCTCATTAAATTAGTTTATGGTATTAAATTACATTAATTATCCAATTACTAAAATAGCTCTCTACAGTATTTTAAAATGATAATATTATATGATAATTGCGTTGGAATGGTACCGACCTTGGCATCCCTAGAATTTATACGGATAAAAGTATATCTAATCCCCTACAGCCACCAGAATTTTTGATCCAGAACCGATCCTGTGATGTGATGAATGATACCCACCATGGCATCCCTAGAATTTATACGGATAAAATAGATAAGCCGGTGGATTCATGAACGAAGCACGAGGAGGGAATACTCAGCGCTAAAAATGCGAAAAACACGAGGAGAGGAACCCAAGTGAATCCGCCACATGGTAAAAGACAAACGGCCTGTAATCAATACGCGTTTTGTTAGCCGTTAGTTGATCAAACACTAACTAAACTTCTCCTTAAAATCTCGCTTTGTTTTTCACTTCCAATTTCTCCGGATAATATGTTCTGGTGAATTCGAGGTTTTTCTTCCTATTTCATCGATTTTTCCAAAGAGAGAGTTAACTGTAACCGGCGTGCTTTAACTCTTGTCATGGATTGCTCGAATCTGCTTGACCATAGTTCGACCTTTTTTCTTTCGGTCGTGATAAGTTCCGGCCGCCCTATTACATAATTCAGTTATATATATTTCTATATAATTTAAGCAACTAAGAAAGAGTAATTACCGATCCGACTCCGCATTTCGGAATTTTTTACAATTTCATCTATATTTTTTAACCATCAATTCTACATTTTATCTAATCTTTAATTTAATATTTTTTAAATTTATATCATTAAACTGATTATACTTTTAAACGCTTAAATCTAATAAAAACTAAACTAACCATGTGATAAAAGATTGGATCAATCTTTTAAACGCTTAAATTATTAAAATCACAACCATGAACAGGACCGTATTGCTCCACGTAGAACGACGGATAAGAGCTAAAAACCACCCCAAAATAATGGCCTCAAATATCTGAAACCACCCATTAATATATTAACAATTATATATGTTATTTCACTTATTAAATACTTCTGCAAAGATTTATTAAGATATTAATTATCTTTTACACTGTTTTTCATTTATTGCTTACAGGTAAGGGCATGGTATTTTGTCTTTCACAATAATAATTTGTTTTAGTTCGTGATAGGAATTTGTTTCTGTTCTTTTTAAAGTTGATATCGTTTGGGAAAGATGTTAATAGTATATTAATTATCATTGGCTTTTCAAGCAGGTTTTTCTTTTGGTCACCTCATTGGGCATGATATTTTCAACAATATTATCTCCTTTAAATTGCTTACTAAGGTAAATTTGAAGTTCAATTTTATGTAATTTTCATTTGTCTTTCATGGTATTATTGGTACATTAATTTTCATATGCCTTTAAACTAGGTTTCCTTTAATATCATTGGATTGGGTATTATATTTTTTGTAGTATCAGTTTCTCAACCTATTGCACTACAAAATCTCATTGACGTTGCTTTTATTAGGTTACGTTCTTATGCTAATTTTTTTAATAGAAATTTGTTTTAGCTCTTTTTTGAGTTCATTTTCTTTTAAGAAGGTACTAATAGTATATTAATTTTCACCGTCATATCAAGCAGGATTTTTAATAGCATTGTTTTCTCTAAAGTGCCAACTAAGATAAATCTAACATCCAATTTTAATTTTATGTAACTTTCATCTACCTTTTAACCATTAATTTTCATCTGCTGTTATGAAGCTAGTAAGCTTTGATGCTATTGGATTGAATATTGTATTTTCCATAGCATCAGTTCCTTGGCCATTGCGCTACAAATACTTCATGTTACTTTTGTTAGGTGGCAATGCGCTGTTAATTTTTTTTATTATTGCATAATCATCGGCCGACCATCTGTAAGGGTTGTACCACGGTCAATTTATTGTGTAATCGTAAGGTGTTACATGGACTTTTTTTTTTTTTTTCTAATGAGTATGGTTTTTCAATATGGATATCAATTGAAATGAAAGAATAATACAAAGTTTTGGAAGAATCATTTGAGTTTATATAATTTTTTAGCACACACTACAGTAATTTATATAGTCCGTACAAACAAAATAGAAAGGAATAAAAAAAAAGTCCCCACATGCTACATGTGAGCCTTGGAATTTGAATTATTTTAAAAACAAAGCCAATACATATCTTGATCAAACCAAAATTTACAAAAGCCAAGGTCTATATGCACAACAATCTCTTGATATTATTTTCTTTTTCATCTTCTTGGAACATTTTTAATCCTTTTTTTACTATTACCTACCTACATGACATTATTTTAGGAAGAAGCACGTCTTTTTTACTTTTCCATTATAATTCTTAAAGCTTCATGTTGATTAATTCAACAAAATAAATTTATTAATGGTATGAAGTGTATGAGATAACTACAACAAATTACCCTTTTCCATCGGGAAAAAGAAATAATATTTTTGCAGTCAAAATTTTAAACAACTGAGTGGTGCTACGAGGGAAAAAAAAAAAAAAAAGGATTTATCAAATTTATAAAAGCCTCTCTCCACAACTTCCCAGTTCTCGACATATAAAAACCATTGGTTCCCACCATAGTACTTCATGAACAATTAAGAAATGAGTAAACGAATGAGGCGTAGATTTCATTTTTGAACCTTCAAGTACAAGATATCGATTCAGAGTATCATAAAGGTGCGAAGTTACAAATAAAACTTTAAAGTTCTACCAACTAATTATTTTATTTTATTTTTTTATTTTATAGAGATATTGTTAGTATTACATGTCCGAAGTTTTTAGATTTTTACAACTTTTAAGTTTCGGTAATAACTATTATACCAAAAACTTTTACAAAGTTCATTTTTAAATAGACTAAATAGTGCTAGATATTGTAAAGAAAAGGGGAATGGCAAAGCCTTTACGAATTTATGCGTCAATTTAAAAACAAAACTTACTTATTCTAAAAAAATTCCTTTCTAATATCATCATTTTATTTTTAGAATGCAAGTTACACAAGTGATATTTTGTTTTATAGGAGTTAGTCATAAAATTATGGCCGCATCAAATTGAGCAATATGCTACACATATAATACATATCATTCCAAATATATAATACAATATATATATTTTTTTTTTCCTAAATTTATTGAAGTTGTGTAATGCATCGGGGTGGATTAGGGTATGTTAGCAAAAAAAAAAAAAAAATGTAAATTAAAAAATTTTATTAATATTTACATCATTCAATGAATCTTTTCTCGAATTATTGAGTTTATTATGCATGTGACAAAATAACATGAACTGATTTTATCAACATTTGTTGCTTAGGTGAAAATTGAAAAATGAAAAATCATGGTAAAACTTAGTTTTCAATGGTGGATCTTGGTTAATGCTTATTGCCATTTTATTTGCATATATATGGAATATATGGAATGAGACCTCGGCTCTTTTACTTTCTCATGCTCAATAGAGTATAATTTGTCAACAATACAGCACTTTTTATATTTTAATTCTGTATATTTTATATCCCTTTGTGAGTAAACCCATTTTTTGAAGTGGGGACAAAAGGAACAACTGGAAGCTTTACAAGGGAATGAAACAGATTGAGCTGCAAGATTGCTAAATTTTAAAAGATCATTCAAATGATTTTGTGTTAAGTTTATTTCGGAGTTGTCATTTCTAAGCCTTCTTTTGTTTTATTAAGAAGTGCCATTGAGGAGATTTAATTTTTTTTTTCTCCTTTTCAACCTTAAAAGTTTTACATATTAAGTTAGCTAATTTGGTATTGATGCTTATTTTCAATTATATTTATTCCATTGGATGCACCTCTTATGTAAAATTAAATATTTATTTATTTACAAGTTTTACCATTGGAAGAGTATATTTTATACATCTTTAATACTTATGATGATACATGTATACACATAAACTATATATATATATTATTAGTTCATGTATAATACATACATTAATGTTAAATTTTACTATTGTTGTTTTTCTTTCTTCTTTTTATTTCATAGAATTCCGAACCATTTGTGCATTTTTTTTTATGTCACTCCATTTGATTCTTACACATGTAATGTGAGTGTATTAACTGTTAGTATATAATAGATCTTTTCATTGTACGAGTGTGTCAATGATCTTATAGTCAGTATGGATATTGATATTTTAATATATAAACCAAGTTGGATACTCTTCTAGTGGATAAAATTTGCTCCATGGTTTAGATACTTTGCTTTTTGAGAAAGAAGAATCGAACTTGATTTATCATATTAGAAGATTAGTATGTATATTACAAAAATTTAATAGTCTTGATAGCTAAACTACTTTAGGAAGCGGGGAAAAGATTACGAGATAAGTGTAAGAGAAAAGGTTTATTGAAATTATCCAAATTTGTTGGCGATGTATCTTTTATTTCTTTCCTAATACAAATTAATGTAATTCAATTGGAATTAGTTTTTATTGTACAACTAAATTTCCATAATTTCGTCCAAATTTATGGGATTGCTGTTTTTTCGTCATTTCATATGAGAGTGAGAGAAATTGTGACTTTTTCAAAGAAGGGAATTAAAGAACATTAATGAAACGTTTCTTAAAATATGCAATAACCATAATCTTTAAGAAGTATGGCCGTTATGTAAAACTTAATGGATATAATCTCGTTGTAATACTGTTTTGTTAATCACATTGTTTCAACGATGGAATAAAATATCCTTCACAAACACAACTTACAATGGTATTATTCTATTATTTTGTGACAAGACTATTTTCATCATCTCACAGTTTGAAATCTCACTGGACTAATTACTATATCTATCTCAATGATCAAATGATGTATTGAACATCCTATCAATAGGACAATAGAAATTCATGAAACGGAGATTGGGGTTGATAGTTCTATGTCGACTAGTAATGTCACATGCCTGTGTTTAAATGGGTTTGCTTTTAAAGTTTTTTATTTATAACACGATTTTATTATTATTCATGTTTAATAGCTTAAACATATAACCTAACTTTCTTAAAAAGCATGTTTCTTGTCTGGGGTCGAACCCTTTTACCAAC
This sequence comes from Lumnitzera littorea, assembly GCA_024138015.1. Taxonomy (NCBI): domain Eukaryota; kingdom Viridiplantae; phylum Streptophyta; class Magnoliopsida; order Myrtales; family Combretaceae; genus Lumnitzera; species Lumnitzera littorea. Next base: position 107,551,965 of record JAMXBB010000005.1, on the reverse strand, counting down.
AATATAATCATAACTAGTGAGTCTCCATTTGAAAAATATGTTTCCAAATATCTTTGATTTGCTTAATATTTATGGTGAAAATCACATTGAAAGCTATGACAATGTTTGCAAGTATAACTTTCTATTTATAAGCTAAATTTATGGATAAGTCCAATGAAGAAAATAATAACTTAAAATTTTCCAAATATTGCTGCATAATTTAAGTACTATATTTCTAACTTAAACAAAAATTTTATGGCATAATTGTTTTGTAAATCGATCCATAATATTATGCTATTGACTTATAAAAACTAATGAATACATTCAATCCGGTTTTTACCAAAAAATATTAAGTGATTTCACCGATTAAGTTTTAGGACTTAATATGGCTGATCGAAATGGATATACATGCAAAACTAAAGATTGAAATGCATTAGACGATACTTAAAAAAAAAAATGTTGTAAATTGAAACATAGAAGCAAATGAAAGTTAAAAGTGTTGCTCTTAAAAAGAACAAGAGTTAAAGTGAACGAGAACAACGACTAAAGAGGGTACAAAGAACTAGCGAAATCACCGGTGGAGCGCTAGCAAGCGATGGCACTTGTGTTGCTTTTTTTTTTTTTGGGTTTTAAGAGAGAGAGATGTGCATGGGGAGAAACTACAGAAGAGACTACAGTAATAAAACAATAGAGCATATAATTACATTAATAATGTTATGTATCTCATTCATAAACAGGTTTGCACGTCAGACTTTGACATGTGCACTTGTTTATTAAAAGGGCTTTGCTCATGGATTTAGATGTTAAATTGAATTTGGACACATTTACAAATGGATCAAACAAGTGTGACTCATTTATAAATTGAATTTGCATTTATTAATGTTCATTTATTCTCGTTAGAATCTATTTGAAAAGAACTACCTTCACAAGAGAAATTGAAAGATAATAATCCCGGGCTTATATTTTACATTTTATTAAAAAAAAAAAAGGCACTTAATTAAACAAGCCTTATAGTTCCAACTCATCAAGATAATTTACTCCCCATTTTAAAGGAAAGACCTAAAAGTAGTAAATAAAAGTATGATAAATGAAAAACAACCAATAAATTCCTTCCTGCAAATGGGATCGACTTTCCTTATCTTCATATTTACGAATAATGTCACTACTCGTATTTTCATGGATAATATGCTATCATAAGGGAGAAATATTTTATATTTATCCCTATATTATCTTATGTTATATATATAATTGGATTATATCCAGAAGACAGTACCATAATTTTAATCCTTGTGAATGCATTTGCAACGATTTTCTCAATCTAGCCTCCAATAACACCAATCCAACAACGGTAATAATCAAACCATGAAATTCACTTCGAGAAAAGGCAAAAGTTGATTTCGGAAAAGGAAATTCAATAATTGCTAACATATTGGATGATTTATTATGCTCATTTCCTCTTTAGGAGTAGTGCCCTTAAGACGTAGAGGACCAAAGCGGAAGTTAGGATCTCAATCAGCTGCCATTTGAACCCAAGAAATCCAAGCTTTAGTCAAATAAGAAAGTAAGGGCACTCAATTGCAACGATTACATATTAAAACCTAATTACCATTAAGCGAATGGTGTTCAAAAGTGGATGATCCAAGACGTCAAGAGATCAAATCAAATGCAAATACGATACGAGAACCTGCATCATAAGACAACATGAAATATTGGAACTCTATGCTATGCCATTTATTTTCCATGGAATATTTTTTTCAATTTTCACTTGTATCTTCTATATGTTATGGCAGGGTTCTGGCCACACCTTATAAATTACTATTACTTGACTATTGTGAGCGATTTCCATACCTCTCTTGTAAAGGCTAACCACACCCCTAATAGACTACAATCATGGTCAGACCCGCTATCGTTGTTATACTGTCTGCAACCTACGCTAAAATAAAAGTCACTTCTTTACTGCGATAAAAAAATTTAAACCATAAATATTAATGTATATACAAAAATAATCTTGAATCAAACTAAAAATATTAGGCAATAAAAAAAATAATAATATACGAATAAACATCACTGATATAATAATAAAAAACACCTATAATCTTTAAAATACTGTGCTCACATCCCTCGAGAAATGTCAACACCAAAAACGTGTTCTTCCAGTGTAATACCAAGTCAACCTTTTTATTTGATATCCAGTTTTAGTTATTCTACGAAATCAATGAATGATCTGATTTGTATCGTATGTTGTTGGTGAAACATTAACAAAAAAAGAAAACCTTTAACTTAGATAATGAACCGGCTTAAAAATAAATAAATAAATGTATGTCTTTAACTGAAAAACTAATTTGAAATTACATTAGAAAAGAAATTTTTTAGTATGAACGCTTTTCAAAGAGTATAAGTGTAGTATTTTAGAACTCATAACAGTTTGAAATTCTCATATTTTGCATAGGGTGTCATTGTAATTTATTCTATACATAATAACCTTATATTTGTTAAAAATAGATTCAATCGAAGGTGGTTTAAGAGCCTTGCATGTGTAATGAGGGTTTGCAAAAGACGAAAAGTGTGAGTAGATTATTTGGGAGATTGCCCGACTATACAATTTTAGTACTTAAGTTAGTAATTATGGGATAAATCAATACAAAAGGCACTAGAAAGTAAGAATGTTGGGAGAGTGTGTTCATATGTGTGTAAGTGAAGGTGTGTTATCAATTAGTCCCATCTTCCATTTGTGAGGGATGAGGTCGAAAAAATGGAAAGTGGATTTGCACATTAAAGGTGTGTCCCAAATTTTGTAGGATGTGGTTAGAAACGGTTGCAACTACTATTTCTATCAATTGTTCCCATGTGGTACACTTAGAGCTTTATAGGCTAAGTCTTACTAATTTGGTCTCGACAGCCCATGCCACCACTAGCTTGGAGACCTTCTAAGAACTAAGTGGTAGCTCGAACTGAGGACTTCAGCAAGTTAGTGAGGCTTCTTCATAGTTTGTTCTTGCATCTATAAAGAACTCCTAAGCTGGTGGTAGGTTGGCTCAAAAAAATAGGTCGAACTAGGGTGTGAGAGCTTGACTCCCACCTTAAATAAGTCAGTTTAGACTTGAGGATCCAAATTTAAATAATCCATTGAAAAAATTATACTCAAAATGCTAATTACATATGTTAAGAAATATCAATAAGATTATATTAGTTTATATTATAATATTTATTTTACAATTGTTTGTCTATTTATGAGTTATGACATAACAACAACATTAAAATAAAATAACTATGTACGATAATATAAGATATGAAGTCATTATAACCATATTGTTAATATTGTAATATATCATATTGCTAAATATAAATACCATTTATAAATATGCAATATTATATAATAAATATAAATAATGCATCATATAATAACCATAAAGTAACAACATGATAGTTAGTAATATAAATATGATGTATGATATTAAATAAAAATTAACAATTACTATATACATATAGTTAAATTTAATAAATATTCATTATAAAATTATGATAATATATTGAATAATTATAACTTAATAAATACAACCATACGTTTATAATTATGATATTTTATTAAATATCAATATTATTATGTATTATTATATGTATGGGAGGAGGTTGTTTTAGTTGGTCAATCATGTATTGTAAGCATAATAGTTGATATTAAAGAAGTCTTAATCTAATAATAAGTTAATTGATGATTTTAAAGAGAGGTATGGGCAAACGAATTCTCAAAGCAGATGTGTAATAACTAAAGGAATATGATATTCTTAAATGTTTTTTATCTGCTCTTAATTCGTAAAGTAATTTTGATAAAAAGTAGTGACATTTATATAAAGTTTGCTGATGCTTCTAATATTATAAATGAGGAGAATAAAACTTCTATATATAAACTAGTTAAAGAACCCTGTAATACACGAATAAAATTTTGAATAATATGAAAACAAAAAATGTAAAGTGTCCTAATAATTTTTATGTATGATAAAAAAAGAAATTAAAAATAATTTAAGCAATATAAGGTTTTGAGAATGAATAACTCATTATATATAATATATTTAATATTTAATAGGAAAAAACATATATAAAGTGATTACATGACTATTGAGAAAAAAATATGAAGAATGCAAAACATAGTATTTCTTTTACATACATTTCACATCATAGACCTTGTGTACTTACTATGAAATATATGTAATAGTCGCATAAGGTCTCAAATAAAAAACATGTTTTCTTATATAATTAAATATTAAAGAGGATAGTTAGTTTTATAATAACATGTAACATGAGTATGACATCTGCTAATATACTTATTTATTAATAGAAAAAAAAAAGTAATAATAATAATAATGACGACGACGATGACGACAACAAAATGGTGTTAATATAAGTTTTCTCACTTTAAAGTTGTTAATTAACTTTTGTCATCTCATATTATAGTAAATTAAAATATGTAATTAAGTATATAAAGCAACAATTAACAATTATTATGAAATTAAGTAAACATGTCTTGATTATCTCTTTGTGAGTTATAATGTTATAACAAAAAATTTCTACGAATTAAACAATTCATGGCACATCTAACCTAGAATAAGCATGACATTATAAATTTAGTAAAACCAACTTTTCCTTGTAATAGACCATATATATGTTGAATTATCCTAAGTTTTATTTTTATGTCTCTTCATTGAAAAGGACAATAAGATAAATATGAATAAAAAAACCGTGATACTTTTTGAAATCAAATAAATAATGAGATACTTAAAATACGAAATACAAAAAAAAAAAGAAAATGGATAATAATTTGCTAAATGTAAAATACATGAAATCAGTAAGAGGGGATTGGAAAGACATTGAGTACCTAAATTAAATTAATTATTATCTCTATTAATCATCTCTTTGTAAAAAATGTATTGATTGCTTACCTTAAGCTAAACAATCTATAAAGTAAGAATTTACTTAAATATTAAAATTTTCTTTTATCCATTATATTTCAACCAAAAAAAAGGAAAACTAAATTTGTATATTCCTTAGTTGTTTATTTAAAAATGATACCTTATAGGTAATAAGTTTTTGTAGTTTTTTTTTTTCTCGTAATTTTGGCAAATTAACTAATAGTTACACTTTCAACATAAAAATAAACCCGTGTTCTCTTGATTGTGTCTCTTAATGTGATTAAAAATGATAATAAGGTTGATATGGATAACGGAAAAAAATGTATATACTATTTATAAAATACATAATGAGAAACCTAAAATAAGAAATAATTTATCAATACAGGATATGCAAAATTAGCAAACGAATGTTAGAATAATATTAAGTTCCTTCAAATTACATTGATTCATATCTCCATTAATTATCTCTTTATAAAAATTATTCACATATTAGACTTTCTACAAAAGAAAGCATTGAAGTTCTGATCTTTACTCTTATCCATTAATTTTAGCTTTCTCATATAGTAGTTTCATATTTTAAATTATATCAAATTCTTCATTTTCATATCTTTTTATTGTGATTCAAAATGATAATAATACCGAAATTGATAATAAAATATATGATATATTCTTAGAGAAATGCATAATAAGATATTTAAAATAGATAATATAACAACATTTAAACATAATTCCTAATTTTTATTGAACCGAAAATAGACAAAATCAATAAAATGGAATTTAAAAAGACATTAAATACTCTCTTTATGTAAACTATAAAATCTAGTACAATAATATAAATATGTATATGTATTTTAGAAATAATAGAATACTAATAATAAAAGTAATAGTAAATGATACAGTAAATATAATAATAGAAAAATTATAAATAACCCCTTTAAATTTTGATTTAGGTGTGGATTGACCTTCTAAACTTTTAAAGTGAAGTTTTGAATTTCTAAACTTTAATAATTGGTAAGATAAATGATATTTCTTTCTTTAATTAAAAAAAGTCATACTATAGTCAAAGTTTAACTAGTATTAAAGTATATTTTGATAAGTTTAGGAAGTATCTACATATTAAAATTATAGTTTAAGGGGATTATTCTCAACCTATGGAGTTTTTTTTTTTTGACCAATTTATTAAAATTTAGGGAATAAAAAACTATACTTTGAAAGTTAAGAAGGTTAATCCATCTCTAAATCAAAATTTAGGATTATTTGCATTATCACCTATAGTAATAATGGTGAAAAATATAAAAAGATACTATACACATAAGTAGTAATTTTTTGTGTATGAGTTAGATGAAGGTAATTGATATTTAAAGTCCTATTGAAATAACATAAAAAATCTCAAAGCTACAATAGAAAACTTTATGAAATACTAATATAGTAAAAGAGAAATTTGATGAGTATAGGAGAGATGTCAAAAGCCCTTCTTGCACTTTAGAGCATGTTTATAAATAAGTGATTGGCATAAATACCCACTGTTAAGTAATCTTCTCCCTTTATAATTTACGCTCATGAATAGTTGCTTAACTTGAGGAATGTGCTCCAAGAAAAACCAATTTTTCCCTTTACTTTTTCTGACATAGTTGGCCACATTTGCGATAATTTTTTTTTTTAATACTTTGATGCTCTTGAGTGGCATTTATATGTCTAATGAAATAACTAAATAAAGGTTTATCTTTACTTAAAGAATTCTTAAAGTGAATGGGTGCTTCGATGATGAAGATGAGCTTAAAATACTAACTTAGCATCTAAGCACCTCTTTTAAGAACTTATTTATAAATATGCTCTTAGTATTATAGAAGCAAAAAGAAAAATTATGTAAATAAAATGTAATAATGTTATAAATGTGAAATTTAAACATCAATTGATTGATAAATTTTTTTCATTTTAAGTTAATGATTTCTTTAACTTGAGCATTAGTACCACAATTCAAAACATTAATAGTTTCCTTTTATGTGATAATCTTCAAAATTTGACTCGAGTATGTGTATTGATTTTTCACACAAAGGCAATTCTATCTAAATTATTTTTAACTTAATGTTCAGATGGAATAGAAATATATTTAATAAATGAAACCTCCCTTGAGATAAAGTAGGGTAAAAACAATAAATTAAATTATGCTCATTTAAATATAATTTTACATTGATAAAATAAATTCAAATACAATGTGAAATTGAAAGAACAATTAAAATAATAATGGAATCATATAGTATAACAACGTAATTTATATATCTTCATGATTATAACAAAGAATATAAAATTCAAAAGACTGTTAAAATTAAAATAATGGAATTATATAGTATTACAATTGAATTCATATAACTTGAATAATACAATGGAATTCAATGTTACCAACTTTAATCTTAAAATACATCAATTCTATAGTATTACAATGCAACTTATATTGTTTCGATGTATATCTACATGTGAAATTTAAATAGTTAAAATTGCATTTGCAAACTCTACTATCAATCTTTTTGCTTATGTGATTTCCATAACCTAATCTAGATCTATTCTGTATTCCATTTTCACCTGTGTAAACAAAAAAAAGAAAAGAAAAGAAAATATAATAATTACTTAAGGAAGAGATATCAAAATAAAAAGTGCAAATATACAAAAGTAAAATAAAACAAATTCATAATCTGTATGGCAATAGGTGAAATTGAGACTTGCAACTTGAATCTAATAAAAAGGGTGAAGCTCTAATTTTCAAAACAATGAAGATGGTCAACTTTTGAAAGGAGAAGGAGGAAAGGGAAGAAAAATGGAGAGAATGTTAACCTGGTAATAGTAGAAGATAATTGGAAAAAAAAAAAATTATGAAAAGGTATCATGATATGATAAAAGAATTATCAAAATGCATTAATGATAATTGGGGAAAAAAATGAAAAAGCTTCCGAAACTATATATTTTAATATGATTTTAGCTCTTAATCATAACCATTAAATAAAGTTGAGATAGAAGAATTACTTAAGTCACTAATTATGACCATTAGGTCACTTTTAACGATGATGGATTGCTAAGATTGAAGCTTCCTTAAACTGTGAACTTTGGCTTAGATGATGGGCATATTTAAGCTTAGGTCCTTTATAGTACTTAGCTCATTTCATAGTAAAGAACCCCTGTAAACCTTTTTAAACCTTTAGAAAGCCTATGAAGACTATACAAGGCCCAAATGGATTTACAAAAAGACTTCTAAGCTGACAATTGAGTAAAGTTAATAGTAAAATTTTTGAATTTGTTAAGTTAAATTTTTCTAAAACATCTTAATTAGGTCTTGTTCAATAAATTCTATTTCCATCTCATTAAACCAGTTTATTATATTAAATTATACTAAAAGGCCAATTACTAAAATAGCTCTCTACAGTATACAAAAATCATAATACTATATGATAAATACGCTGGAATACTAAAAGTATATCCTATCCCCCGAAGCCACCAGAATTTTTTATCCAGAGCTGATCGTGTGAACATGTGATGTGATGAATAATGCCCACTTTGGAATCCCTAGAATTTACACGGATGAAATATGCATGCCGCTGGATTCATGAACGAAGCACAAGAAGGGAATATTCCGCGCTGAAAATGCGATAAAAACACGTGGAGAGACACCCAAGTGAATCCGCGTTTTGTTAGCCGTTAGGTGATCAAATACTCAACCAAACTTCTCCTTAAAATCTCGCTATTGTTTTTTATATGTCGGTGAATTCGAGGTTTTTCTTCTCGTTTTTCCTATTTCATCGATTTTTCCGAAGAGAGGGTAACTTAACCGGCGTGCTCTTAACTCTTTTCATGGACAGCTCGAATTTGCTCGACTATAGATCGACCTTTTTTCTTTCGGTCTTGATTCCTGACTACAACGTTCCGGTCGCCCTGTTAAATTATTCTGTTATATATATAATATATTTTTTAATTATACTGATATGAGTAGATGCTCTTATGGTTAAACCGTATGGACATTGATTTTTCAGTATACAAGCCAAGTTGGATCCTCTTCTAGTGGATAAAAATTGCTCCGTGGTGTTGCCGTACTGCCTTTTTTGTTTTTTCTCCTTTACTACTTAAGTATTATAATTTACAATTTTAGAAGAAAAAAATGGAACCTGATCTATTTCATTAAGAGACTAAACAATTATACTATTTTATAAAGGAGGAAAAAAATTATGAGATAGGTCTAAGAGAAGAAAAAACATATAGAGATGAAATTATCTAAAATTGTTGATGTATCTTTCTTTCTTAATATAAATTAATATAACTCAATTGAGATAAGTTATTATCGTATAACTAAAATTCCATAACTTCTTCAAAATTTATGAGATTGCTTTTCTTTATAATTATGAGAAATTGTGATTTTTCCTAAGAAGAGGACTTAAATGATATTAATGGTAAGTTTCCTAAAAAAATGCAATAATCATAATCTTAAAAAAGCATTGTCATTGTGCAAAAAAAAAAAAGTAGCTAACAACTTTCATTTTATTGTCCATGACTCGATCATTCCCATATAATCTCATCGTAATACCATTTTGTTAATCATATTGCTTCAACGATGAAATAAAATATCCTTAACAAATATAAGTTACAATGATATTATTCTATTGTCTCATGATGGAACTATTAATTTCATCATTTCACCATTTTAAATCTCACTATATTAATTCCTATATCTATCTCAATCATCAAATAATGTATTGAGCTTCCTAAGACCATAGAAATCCATGAAATAGAAATGGAGATTACGGGTAATAGTTCATGTCAATTAGTCATGTTTCCTATCTGAGTTTAAATGGGTTGATGTCTAAAATCCTCAACTCGTAATATAATCCATTTATTAGTTGTATTTGAAAAATTAAACCTGTAACCTGACTTTCCTAATAAGTATATTTCTTGTTTGGTGTTGAACCCGTTCATCAATAATATATCATGACTCGAAGTCTCCATTTGAAAAATATGTTTCTAATATCTTAATTTGCTTAATGTTTATGATGGAAATTCCATTGAAAACTATGATAATATTTGTAAATACAACTTCCCACTTATAAGCTAAATGTGTGGATAAGTCCAATGAAAGCAAATAATTACTTAAAAATTCTCAACATTGATTCATATTTTAAATAACGTATGTCTAACTTAAACAAAAATTTTATGCCATAATTGTTTTGTAAATTGATCCATAATATTATGTAACTCACTTGTAAAATCTGGTTAATATATTCAATTCAGATTTTACTAAAAATATTAAGTGATTTCACTAATAAAGTTAGGACTTAATTTGGTATATCTAAATGGATATGCAAGCAAAATTGAAGATTGAAATGCATTATATAATACATTTTAGGAAATGTTATAAATTAAAATATGCAAGCAAATGGAAGTAAAAAATGTTGCGGGCATGAGTCAAAGTGAGTGAGGACAACAACTAAAGAGAGTATGAAGACAACTAGCGAAATTACTGGGGGAGCGATGGCAGGGATGGCAGTGTGTAGCGTGAAAGAGAGAGATGTGCATAGGTAGAGACTCAAGAAGAGGCTGCGGTAATAAAACAATAGAGCATATAATTACATTACTAATATTATATATTTCATTTCTAACTAAGTTTGCATGTCAGACTCTGACGTGTGCAAGAACTCGTTTATTAAAAAGGTTTTGTTGATGGATTTAGATGTTAAATTGCATTTGGACATATTTATAAATGGATTAAACAAATCTGATTTATTTATTAATTGTATCAAGTTTTATTTATATATAATCATGTTATATTGAGGTTAGCAAGTTAACATATTAAATTGCTAACCCTCATGGAGATTTTTATGGTAAGTTAGGGATAGAAATCTTTATAGCAAAGATACTCTTCTCTTTAAATACTAAGATGATAATATGGCTTTCTCTTCAAAGTCAGAATATGAATAAGATGTAATACACTTCTTGTATTATATATATATATAGTATGTAAATAATAATACGGTATTGACATATATAATATGTGCAAATTATATATAGTAATTAATTTAAAAACTATTCCTTTTATTCTTATGTGTGATCTTATTGGTATTTATATATTATATATATATAACACCTAACATATAATATCTATTAAATTATTTTTTTATACAAAATATCTAAAAAACCTAACGTTCAGCGATAGTCACTGTACCCACTTCTAATAGAACTATTATACCATTGAAGCATTGTCCATCGACAAACCTTATCTTTGTGGCAAAAATTTACAGGCACAATTAGAGAATCTATTATATGAAAATCAGTAAAGGGAGTCTAAACATTTAGTTAAGAACAGTTGCCGCGAATAGAAATAGACGATTCCTTCTTTTCATCATCAAGCAAACAACAATTACAAATGTGCATTAATCAGAACATCATGGAAAGAAAGAGGATAAACCTAAATATGCAACATTAAAATGGGGAGAGCAACAAAAGCAAACATACTTGTGTGATATGAAAGCACCAACTAGAGAAGAATGGGATTGGAAGAATTCATTAAGGAGAAGAATCAAAAGGGAAAAACAAAATGGCCAAGTGAAAAGTCAACAGCGTAGTTTCCTATCCTTTAATTCAGTTTAAAAAGCAACAGTGTCTTTATACAAAATAATAATGAGCAAAAGCTATTAAGAAAAAGGTGGTGGCTTTATAAATAATAATAATTATAATGACCAAAAATCATTGGTGAGAGGTATATAATACTGAAAATTCACTATAGTTAAAAAAATAGTTCTAAATTATATATTATTATAGATTTGGAGAAATGACAAATTTAATTCTTAATTATATATACATATATATATTTTTTTCCGAGTTCTCAACATTTAAAAATTTTCTATTGGATTCCTTTCATTAAATCCATTAAAGATTCCTCCGGAGTTGGCGTATGGTAACTCTTAACTGGCTTATAATGACTATTTTAAAAAATATTGTTATTAAACCTACTTGTGATCAAATTATAATAATAAGAAACAAAAAAGAAAAAGCAAAACCGCTGATGGACACCCCAAGCCTGTTCGCCGTTAAGAACCTGAACGGTTTGTTTATTTTTTAAAATTAAATAGATAGAGATTGGGAAATTCATGCCTTCATAACCTCTATTAATAAGAAGGGGTTAAAAATTTAAATTTCTATGTTTGTTTTATGTTTTTTATTGTAGGGAATAATTATTCTAGTATCAATTTTACCTTATTAATTACAATATTAGATTGGGAATTAGTGATAGTGTATATTACAAATATGGTCTTTCCTTGCACTTCTAGTGACCTGGCAATTGTTGACAGTGATGGATCCACAAAAAGTTTCTTATAGCATAACTAGTAAAGCTTCTTTAATGCCTGAGTTAGCAAGGAAAGTATTAAAGAATTTGGATTGAGAGATTACAATCAAAGGTTAGTTAAGGGAAGTTAAGGGGTTGATCTCTTTACCTGAAGTTCTACCTTCTATTTATAGGAAAGGAGAACTGATTTGCTTGGCCATGTGACGCATGAGAATTGGCTTAGGAGCAATCCAACGTGAGGGTATCATGGGTACAAGAAAGGACAAGCACTTTTTAGGTTGTTGGTAGGCCTTGAGAAGTGAGTTTATCACATCAAAGTGAGCGGTTGTCATAGTCTCAATAGCTAAATCCTAAGTTGTACATTAGGATACCATATAACAGTTAATGAAGAGAGGGAAGGGTGAGGTTTTGTTTGGCAAAACATCCTTTGAATGGCATTCTGTGCAACGAAGGCTTCCAAGGTGCTTGGAGTATAGATTCAAAGAGCTTGATAGATTGCAGCTTATAGGAGGATATTCAATTTCCTTCTCCGTCCACCTAAAGTAGGAGTTTGAAGCTCCGTGTGTGCTTACGAGTCACCTACCTCCCCATGCAAACACCTGGTGTAGTGGATGCTTTTAGCCTCCTGGCTTGAGCAGGCTTAGGCATCGGGGGGAGGGAGGTAGCCATAAGGGGGTGAGAGTTCTCTGAAGATGCCAAGCAAGCTTAGTGACTTGGGCTTGAGCCTTTAGTGCATTGGGCCAAAAAGAGACTATGAATAGGAATATAACATAAAATATTAATACAGCCTTATTTGATCTTTTTGAAAATAACTATAAATTATTAAACTTTTCTTGTTTAATTGAGGGTATAATGTATATTAATTGAACTTTTTTATTTCTTATAGAGATTAATATAACCTTATTTGATCTTTTTGTAAATAATTGAAAATTATTTAACTTTTCTTATTTAATTTGAGGGCATAATTATACATTAACTGAACTTTTTTATTTCCTATAAAGAGGGAATAAAAAATTCAATCATAGAGAGGAAATAAAAAAGCCATCGAAATAAAAATTCCCAAATAAATAAGGTAATACAAAGTTTTTTGCAAATAGTTATTCTATTCTATTCTCTTTATCACCTCTAAGTAAATGAGTCATAAAGGATATTTTAGTTACTACTTTTGCCACCTCTTGTTTCTTTTCAAATATTGTTATATTTAAGGCCAGTAAGATATAAGGCTCTATCCATATCCTATTCTATAGGTCCAAGTTTTCAAATTTCATATCTACTTTAACATATGCAAGCCATCTTGGAACATGTAGCACATGGAACCTATAAGGTATCACTATGAAAATTTTTATTACAATTTTATAATAAACAAATTCTTTTTAAGGTAAGTTGTCTAACAACATGCCAAGTTTTCAACAATTTAATCACATTTTTTCATGAATAGTATACATCATGAATCTAATAATATACTCCAAACAAATTTATCATGAAATTTTACCACAAAATTGCAATCGACAAAAGGGATTGGGTTTTTTATTCAAAATAAACAATATCACCGAATTCATTGCAGTATATTTACTAATACAAGAATATTGAACGAAAAACATAAGACAATTAGCTAAACCAAGCTTTAAACAATTTTAAATCAAATGCAATTATTATTCTTCAATGGGCAAATAGGCTTAAGCCTTCAGCATGTATTATGTTAAAAGTATTATATTTTGTTATATTGAATATTATTAATTAAGAATTTTATAAGATGCATATTGGGTATCTCAGAATTTTTACCCTATATATTATAAGGTACAAACTCTAAGATGGACATAGGGTATAAAGAGGTTGTATAACACACCCAACTTCTTAGAGTAGGTTTTAGAAAATTGGATGCATAACATATCATGTGACTTTAATACTCACTTTGAATCTACTTGACCACACTAGGTAAAGTAAGCTTAGGTCCTTATGGGAATACTCATATACCTTTAGTTATAGTGTTACTAACCTACTCATGAAAACTATAACTTATAAAGGGCTAAAACTATTGTTTTAATATATTGGGCTAGGCTCATTGTTTATTGGGTTACGTGATAGTGTCAAGGAGTCCAGTCCACACTTGTGATTATTTGTGGAGATTCAGCTTGATAAACTTGGAATAAGATTCGTTGAATTGATCTATCTACCTTTAACATTTCTCAAGTAGGCTCATGTACTTATGAGAAAAATACTGGCTTTAGGCACTTAGCAAACCATTCAAGATGATTATGAAATGATCAAAACTTCATCTAGTCCATCGATCCCTAAGATAATTTAAAGGATGTCATCAAATTCAAGAGCTTATAAAAATATTCGGTCACTTCTTCTCATTTAATACAACTCCAAAGATCAAAGAAATGATGCTCTAATGTAAAACATCTGCTCTTTAAGACTAAACAAATATTAAGTTAAAGAATGATCTTGTTTAAAAACTGCAATCGACATCTAAGGTTTTTTAGGCTCCCTTGTTCGTCACTTATGCATGCATTCAAGACTTCTGAATTACTTGTTTCTCCTCTTTGTCGTTTTCTTCTAAATCATCCCATCAAGTGTCATTTTTACATCACTTCTCTAAGATTAGATATCCCATGAAACTCGCATAACATGCATATATCATGTGAGACTCATGTATCACGTACATATTTACTCTAGTTAGAGCACCTCAATTACACTACCTTCACTTCCCTTGCAGGTGCATAATTCCAACTTTAACATAAACTTTATATGTATCATTTTTATCCTATGGTAACAATATTTTCCTCTGTTAAAACTTTAGGAGGTAGTTTATAGTGATTGATACTAGAATTTGTGATGTGACAAAAAAGGGGAGTTTGATTGGATATGTATTTGTTGAAAACTTCTCTATTATTGGGTCTAAAAGAAGAAATAATATGGTAAAATTTTCTAAGGTTTTGTCATAAACTACTTTGTTGTAAACATGTACTAAAAAGTTTTGCTGGTTTCATGTCTTATGTATCACATATTTGTTTATTGTTATTGGCTACAATGGAAATGCTTATGTAATAAAATTCTAGTTAGTTGGAGGGCCGGTTGTTAGCCCCATCATCATCCTAAGCATTTCAGAGTCAGTCCTAAAATTGCACGAGCCCTATGAACTAGCTCTTTCGTGTCTGCAACGTTGTACAGTGGAAGGCATTCATTCGAGTATCGAATTTTTCTAATATGTATTATGTTTGGTTGTAATATATGAAGAATGGAATAGAATGATTATATTGTTGAAAATATTGTTAATTATTGTATATTATAATTAGCTTGAAGTTTAAATCATTAATTTTAAATTACTTATATTTAACAAAAGCAAAATGAAATTGTGATTTCACTTCTCAAAATTGTAATCAAGTTTCTCCTTAAATCTAAAATAACTGAGATCTCCTTTCTATAAGTATTTCTAAATATGAAAAGGAGTAGAATTGAGAAATTCCATTTTAACATATTAAACATGACATAAGATTTCTAATTTTTTTTTACTTTATTTCTTTATTTTTATTATATAATATGTCTAATAATAATAATATTAATATTTTATTATATTAATTATTTGGATTAGCAAATGGTTAATATTTGTCAATTTTTAACGATAAGTTTTGAACGAATTTAAGCAAATGATTCAAATAAAAATTTTCAAAATGTTAAATTAAGAAAGTAATAGAAGCACAAATCCAGTACTTTTTCCTATCTTTTCCTTTTCAGAACTTTCCATTAAGCAAGCACTATTGGTGTTTTCTTTTGATACCGAAGAAACGAGATATTCAACTCAAAATACCGGAAAACTAAAAGCAAAAAGCAAAACGAGAAACGACAGATAGAGAGAGAGAGAGAGAGAGGGAGGAGAGGGAGGAGAGAGTGTAAACTAAACGACAGTGACTCATTGAATAATGAATGTTGACTCACACTACTTTCAGAATGAAAGATAAAAAAGCAGGGGTCTCCATCTCATGGCGGAATCTCCAATCCACTTACCCGAATCCAAACATAATCCATTAACCAACAGAGTCCAGTTATCTCTAGCCACTTTATCTGCTCTTTCCTTAAGAGTGACAGAGAAAGAAGGAAGAACAGTAGTAGTAATAATAATAATGGGGTTGTTATATGAAGATGCAGTGATCATTACTCAGTCAGAGAAGCCAGGAGATCCTACTGTCATTACTATAAACTGTCCTGATAAAACTGGACTGGGATGTGATTTATGCAGGATCATACTGCTCTTTGGGTTGAGTATTTGTAAAGGAGGTGAGTTCAGTTTTTTGTCATTGTTGAGTATTGTGTTGTTGGTGCATGTGTTTGATTTTTAAATATTTTTCTGAGCAGTTGCTCGATGGGTTGTTAGATACATTCTATAGGAATAATGGGTAGTGTACTTTTTTTAGAAGAAAAATTCCTTCTTGAATTTGTGGGAATTATCTCGAGGACAAGATTTGACTATGTACGAGGATAAATAGGTAGATGTGAACATGTGTGAATTGCATTTTTGTTTTTGTCTTAGTATTTTTGAAGGGGGATCTCGTAATTATAGAATAGTGTTTTTGTGTGAGTTTTCAATTTGTTTTAGCAGCTTAAATAATGATTCCATAACATTTAGGCAAAATCAATCCCTAAGCACCAAACTTTTTCGTACGCAGTAACTTTTGAAAATATACGCATAACCGGTAAAGCTTTTGGAGATGGTGTTAGCATTTAGTAACAATATGAGATTTGTGCATATTAGAAGTATTGGGAAAGTGAAGTCAATGCCTTGCGAGTTAGGCTTTGCACTTGACCTATAGTCTTGACTAATAGTTTTAGGGTGTATTTGCAATCATCCCCAGTATTTATGTGATTAAGGCATTCGAAGCTACATAATTATATTTATCAGATTGTTCTAGAAATTGAAACAGATTATTTTGATTTACTTGAAATGTCTAAGTATAGTTAACGCTCAAATTTGATCTCTTTTTTTCTGTTTATGTCTTTTTGTTTGCAGATGTGATAACAGATGGAAAATGGTGTTACCTAGTGTTTTGGGTGGTAGGAAAAGCAAATACAAGGTGGAATTTGCTAAAGAAGAGATTGTTGGATGTATGCCCATCTTACTTTTCAATGTCAGGGATTGAGTACTATCAGCCACGGGATGAGCATCTAATGCCCCAGGATGTATTTTTGTTGAAGTTCTGGTGCTCTTGTGACCGGAAAGGGTTGTTACATGGTAATCATCTTGCTATGCCATTGTCGGAATTCATACTAATATGGATATAGTTGTGTTTCCTTTGTGATCTAACTGTGAGTCTTATGAATTCATTTGGATATAGTCAAATCAGGTTATGTAATCTGTTTAATTTATACTCCTTAATCGATCATGGTTTAGTTCTGATCATGAAACTAAGGTAGTGTTGAATATCCTATCAACCATAACGTCATCAAGCATCAATTTCAGATTAAATCTAAACTTCCGATGTATTGTTAATTAGGAAAATACATGAACATCTCCCTTTGTCCTGGACCTCAAATTGCTTCCTTTTCTTCAACTGTGTCACTACAGGATAGGTTGTTTAGAAACTACCTATGGAAAGTCTTCTTTTCAATTTCTGAGTTATAGTATGCTGTTGCGAATGTTACAGAACAGTACATTTGTAAAGTACGCACTCTATGTTCGAAAATGCATTTGCTTTAACTGGAGCTTCTTTTGGAGTTTCAGATGTCACCGAACTTCTCTGTGAGTTGGAGCTGACAATAAAGAGAGTGAAAGTATCCACTACTCCAGATGGGAGAGTAATGGACCTCTTCTTTGTAACAGATTCTCGGTATGTTGTAATGTGATCTGATAATTTTCACATCCTCTCAAGACTATCCTTATTAGTTTTCTATTTATGCAGTTTTGCCACTTCTTTTTTCTTTTCTTTTAAAATAAATTATACGGCCACCGTTCCTCCAACAAAATCCTGCAGCTGCTGCTGCTTGTAGCATATCCAAACAGGTCTACCACAACTGAAAAGCTACATGTTCTCATTATTGGCTTATAGCTTATACATTTGCGCGAAGCATAGACAAGAGACAACTAGAGATATGCAAAGGAATTTAGTAGCTACTACAATTCTCTGTTAGGCAGAAATAAAGTCTTCTGTTTTCGTTTATAGAATCCCTTACATTATTGGATCTCTGGATCTTCCTTTGCATTAAAATTTGTCAAGCTGTATAAGGAAGTTCTGTCTGTATTGAGAAATCCTCTGAGCTAGACATGATTTCCTAGTAAATTGAGTTCATTCATATAAACATCTCAACCTAGGAAAATAGTTTCATGTCCAGACTTAACTTAAAAAAACACTAATTCTTTGTTCATCACTATATCTGTTTTTCAAAAGACTGTTGATCTTATTCAAGGAAACTGTTGAAGCAATTATCTACACCTTTGGTGCTGTTTTTTTTTTTTTCCCCAATTCTATATAAGGTTTGAAGTTCTAAATCCTATAATCAGTTGAACTTTTCCTTAACTACCTTGGTTATCTTCCCTACTCTTTGGCTAATGACGTTTGCCAAGACATCTTTTCAAAGATGATGGAGGTAATAAAATTGATTTAGCAACTTTGATCTTTAGTTGTAAATTTTTATGAGTGAAAATTCAATTGATTGTTGGCCTAATCTTCAAACATTAAGTATAAAATTGGAAAAGAAATACGTTATACATAGGGGTTTTGATATCATCCCATTTTATTGGTGAAATAAAGGTCCTTTTGTGAAAGGATTGCTCATTTGCATTCGATTCTTTTTGTACTGAAATTTTTTCTTCCCTGCAGAGGACTTCTTCATACAAAGCCAAGACAGGACGAAACACTATATTGCCTAAAAGATGTATTAGGGGAAACCCTTTTGAGTTGTGAGATTGAATCTTCTGGGCCAGAAATTGCGGCTTGTTCTCAGGGTTCTCTATTTCTTCCTCCTGAGATAATGGAAGACATGTTCAGGCTGGAGATGTCAAATGGAAACTCCAGTTTTTCAGATCCCATTTCTATTACGATGGATAACTCTCTCAGCCCCTCCCACACACTTGTTCAAATCCTGTGTCAGGACCACAAAGGTCTCATATACGATATCATGAGGACTTTGAAAGACTGCAACATTCAGGTACACAGTAGATGTTCAGATTATATCAATAATTGAAATTGTTTCCTTAAACTAATGTGTCAGCATATTACCATTTAAGGTTTCTTATGGGCGGTGTAGTTCAAAATCAGAAGGAGATTGTGAGGTGGAGTTATTTATCATGCAAACTGATGGCAAGAAGATAATTGACCCCAACAAGCAGAGTGCATTATGTTCACGTCTAAGAATGGAGCTTTGGCATCCACTCCGAGTTGCAGTGGTTAGCCGAGGCCCTGACACAGAGCTGCTAGTGGCTAATCCAGTTGAATTATCTGGCAGGGGTCGGCCTCTTGTGTTTTACGACATAACACTTGCCCTAGAGATTCTTAATATACGGATCTTTTCGGTACTGCCTTACTTCTTACATCTATGAAAGTTCAGTTATTTCCCTATAAACCTACATGTGGTTTGTCCATGTAATTGTGTTAACTTGTTTTAACAGGTGGAAATTGGGAGGCACTTGATATGCAACCGGGAGTGGGAAGTGTATAGAATACTGTTGGACGAGGCGGATTGCTTATACGTGCCTAGGAGGAGGATTGAAGAAGGCGTTCAAAATAAACTGATGGGTTGGGAATGAAATTTGACAATAGTTACTTGCGTTCCTTATGTACAGCATGTTAACCTATTTGTCCAGTGGCACCAGCTCTCCAGGGTTAGGATCTCCTGTTCCTCTTTGGAGTGATACTTGTTTCATATTTAAGCAGCTAACTTTGAAGGGTGCAAGTCATTCAAAGCCATGTCAGGGTCATCATAATTCTCACTAACTTATTGACATGGATCTTTGTTCAGCTATCTGTATAAATGAATCATTCGTTCATTTCATCCTATTTCATTCTGTCCTGTTATAACAATATCAACTTCATCAGAACAAAATATTTTGTCATACTAAAGTATATTGTTCTTGCATTAGGCTTCATATTGAATTGGATTGTCTAATGCGAGAACATATTAAAATAAACACTTCTTGACTGCTACTCAATTAAGGTAAAAACCTAACTGAGTGCAGAATGTTTTGGATAGAACAAATCAATTGCAAACTACACCAGCATAGGTAAATCTCTTTTGGAGAACAGGGACACCAACTGCAAAGGTTTTGCTATGATGTATTTTGTGTAATGCCATACGATAGAATTATGCTGTTCTTAATAGCTACATTTCAATAACATTAGGAAGTCGCATTTACCATTCATGAAAGCATGAAAAAAGAATTTGGATATTTGGCCCCTAATACATGTTAGCCTTCTCTTATACGTTGACCTGACAAAAGCCAAATTAGTATTTTTGGGCATTCAGAGTGCGCTGCCGCCATGATTTTGTACCACCTATCGACCAACCCAAGCATTAAGGGACAAAGACCCAACTTCACCAGTAACGAAATGTGATAAAATCAATATGACTTACACAAGGTTTATATAGAAAGCTTGCACATGGAAAGTGTAAAAGTATAGATACGGATGCAAGGATCACGTGCGTACTGTATGTGATTAGGGAAATAACTTGAGTGATTAGTACGGGATAATTAAGAGAGAAGTGTAAAGAGGAGGAGTAAGTAATCTCGGTAAAACTCTCACGTGTGGTGACAAATGGATAAGCATGATAGTATCAAACTCTAAAATTGATGAATAATAAGGTGAAGTTTTCAAGATGTTTAGGTGTTTGATATTTAAGACAAAATTCTAGCAGAGTAACAGCGTTCATTGGAGTTTCTCTCTTATTCAAATGAGAATGTGAATAAGTATTTATAGAAAATGGTTATTAATACTATCTGTCGAATCACGATGATAATCAATGATTTAAATTAAAGTCTTTTATTAATAGATCTCGAGTGAGCTATCTCAAGGGTTTAAGCTCAAATAAAATTTTTATTATTATTTTAATATGAGTCAAATTAAAAAAAGTTAAATTACACGAAGCGATCCCACGAACCTTATTCCAAGCTCACCATACTTAATCTCCATTTATTATCTCAATAATTTATGGATTTAGCTTTTCAGCTTCTATCATCTTAGCCCGATAATTTAAATCCATTTAATCATTGGATTCAAAGCCTAATATTGAATTTAGCCTTCTATAGAAAGATAAAGGAAAAAAAAAAAGAAAAGAAAAGAAAGAAAGAGAAGATTACCATGATTAGGGCCATAAAAGATTTGATTTAAATTTAAACCTAACTTGAAATTCTAAGGTTTAGACTTAACTTGAATAGAATTTTCGGTTTAAGTTCCACTTAAAATTGCCATTTCATGAGTTAGAATTCAACTCAATTTATCTTTAAAAAATACTTTTATTTTAATTGAAATAACATTATTAATATCCAAATTTGACTCAAAACACAACAAATATTTAAATATGACTTAAGCCAAACCAAGATTATGGCTAAACATTGAGATGGAGT
This sequence comes from Lumnitzera littorea, assembly GCA_024138015.1. Taxonomy (NCBI): domain Eukaryota; kingdom Viridiplantae; phylum Streptophyta; class Magnoliopsida; order Myrtales; family Combretaceae; genus Lumnitzera; species Lumnitzera littorea. The sequence goes on along the minus strand of JAMXBB010000005.1, from coordinate 107,530,205 downwards.
TCAACTTAATAAACTATCCTAATAGTACAAGTTCGAAATTGATTTCATTATTGTCAATCATAACTCGTACAAATATTGGATGAAACTTGAGCAACTCTTATAAGATCCACTCAATTATACTCCTGTTGTAAATTCAAGTTGGTTTGACTTATTGGGCTCATTTATGTATTTTTATCACAAACTGACAATCAAGAGCTTGTCCTCATAATTTTCACGAATCAATAAAGAAATGATATCTATCTTGTCATTGTGATCGTAATTTGTATACCCAACCATTAAGACGAAGAGGGTATACATTTATTGGTTTTTTTTTTTCGCCCAAAACAGGGATCACATTAATTAGATAGTCAAGTGTTTGAGTACATTAGTGATCTCTGAACTAACACTAGAGGAAACAAAATACATACGATCTAAATTAAGAAAATACTCAAGAACCGAAGGCGTGCATTCCAGCCAATCTAAAGGAGATTTCCCTTTTTTAGTACTGTTGCTATATAATAAGCGGCCCCATTTGCTTGACCACGAACGATGGAAAGATCAAAGGACCGGAAGGAAGAAATCATGCGTCTGAATCAGCTATATACGGCCTTAAGTGCCAAGGGGTTTCTCTTGCTGCCTTAAAGCATTGTAGATAACCCCACTGCCGGTCTCCAGGCATACACTACTCTACCCATGACGTGCATCAAGTTTGATTGCATCTAATGCCACTGCTGCTTTCGCTTCCTCAGGACTTCGCACAACAACACACCTATTTTGTTCTTCCATAAAGAGCGCCCTGAGAATCTCTTGCAATAACACCTGTTGCTGCGATGGAGAATCGGAGATCGAATGATCCGTCAAAATTTAGCTTAATAGTACATACTTTAGCAAAAAACCCAGCTGATTCTCTCTTGCTTAATCCCCTATCACTCAGCTGCATAAGGAGCCAACTATCAAAAGTGATTTCCTCGCGGCTGCCCACTCGAAGACCCAAAGTGTTTTCCCAAACCAAAACAGTCCAAGGGCAAAGAGAATCAAGTGTTCAACCGAACTTTCACCATCACAAAAATTACACTTGGCTGAATCTACTATATTCCTCTCGATCAAATTGAGTTGGGTTGGTATGGCATTGTTTAGTGCCCTCCAAATGAAGCGTTTCATTTTTGGCAAGCACGGGCACTTCCATGAGACCAAATCTTCTTTCCAAATGGAGATGTGATGATCTATTATATTATGAGGGCTGAGAATTGCATCTAATAAAGTTGTACGCCGATCTTACACTACATATACCATTCTTCTCATGTGGCCATGTAAGCCGGTCTTCCAAGCTCGTGGATGGGATCGGGATTTTTAAGATTTCCTTGACCATATTAGGCTTAAACCAGAAATTTAATACCTGGACATTCCAGCACTTCAAATCATGATGAAAAAGATAAGCTACATTTATTGGTCTACAAAGGTCACTTTGGTTTTATAAGTTCGAGACGAGCTACTCCTACTAATAATATGGCAAAGTAATATTCTTTCATAATTTCCAAAATTCACGAAAATTATAATATATGTGAATCCATCTTTTCATAAGTAGATACACCTTGTGCATATTTGTTGTATGGATAAATAAAATGGAAAGCTCTCCTTGATCAAAATAGAAAGGAAAATAGGGTATGCATTACTTTATTTCGTATTTATGAGGTGCTCTTATTACTATAATTTTTTTTTTAGTGGGTTCATCCTATTAGATGGGTCAGCACTATTGTTGTAATTCACCTTAATAAATAAGCTTGAAAAATAATTATGTTTTATGTATGTTTGGTTTCTTTTATGACATAGTACCTCGTTCTAATTACTTTCTTTGTTAAGGAATGTACAAGTTAATTTTAACAACACGAAGTCCTAACTTCATTTCCCATTTTGTCTTGGATTCTACTGATTAGTTGGAGAAGAAGAATTAAAGCGAAGTCAGTCGTAAATCAAGAAATCACCGTATTATCTATCTTCAACCCCATTTATAATTGGTGATTGTGGGTATCACAGATATGGTTCTTAGTTGAAATACTAGTGGTTCATCAGCTGTGTATAGTAGTAAACCTACATAAAGCCTCATATGACGTAGTTAGTGAAGACCCTCCACGCTTAAGTTAGCAAGTAGAGTATTGGGATTTAAGTGAATGTAAGAGTAAATAAGTTGAGAGTTCCCAAGAGTGTAAAAAGATCCCCTTACCTAGTGGTTTCACTCCTATTTATAAGTTAAGGGGATTGACCAGTTCAGGCACGTGGTAAGAGGAGTTTGGTTGGTGGTGGCGCTGTTAGTACGAGAAAACTCTTCTACCCTTCTTCTAGTTTGCAAAGGCTTGGAAGATGACCTATCTCATCGGTAGATGGTAACTACCATATTCTAACAACTAGACAATAGGCTATGTATCAAGTAATCATTTGGTATTTAATGAGGAGAGTAAAGGAAGCGAAGAGAGGTGAGCAAGTTCAGTTGTGCAAGACAGCAAGCCTATCTGTACAAGATAGCAAGCTCCTTGAGGGCCATCATAATTTGGAGGTGAGTTATTTCCTTGTAACTAGAGGAGCATGCCCCAAGACTCCAAAGAAAGACCTTTAAAGTGCTTGGGGCTCAACTCAAGCGACACAGCCAATGCTAGGGCTAATGCTAAGCCGCTCTTCATCTGAGTTGAGAGGAGTTCGGTATTATTAGTCAGGCTCTTAGGTAAGCATGAGCCTCTAGAGCTTTGGACCAAAAGTTGACCATCAACAATAGTTAAATGTGCCTAACAAGTCCTATTATTCATATAGAGAGATAGTTACATGGTAGTGAGAATAGTTTAGACATTTTATACGAATACGAATACGAATGCGAATATAAATACAAATCCTTTTCTGAAAAATAATACAGAAAAAGGTCTCATGAGAAAAATATTAAGATTTCACATGCGCTTTCACTTTTTCCTAATTTTTTGCATATGCCTTCAGTATATTAAGAATTATAAAGAAGGCATATGCGATGTATACTAAAAGTGCAGCTACTACTTGTGTCTTCTATGTACCATATATACATAGCCAAATCCGTATGGCCTGGCCTAATTTTCACCATATATATATATTGCTAAATATGTATGAGACTCGATGTTAATGGCAATAATGTGTCGGTCCAGCTACCTCGCGAAGATGGTCCAAGTAAGCCCCATCATTCCACTTATGTAGCAATATCCAACAATCAATTTGAGGATCTTTCACAAATAAATGAGTTGGTGAAACGGCGAGTAAAACAACAACAAATACGTAACATTCGAGAGAGACATTAACAAAATGTGCAGCAACATCAGCACGTTTAATAACTTTAGTGTTGGTATGCATTTCAACACTAAAAAGGATGTCATAAACGCAATGAAATCATTCCACATAAAGAACCATTATGATTTTCATATCAAGATATCAAAGCCAACTGTATACACGGTCCATTGTAAGAAGAAAGAAGAGGTTATAAGTGGAGGCTACGAATATATCTGAAAAAGGTAAAGAATATTTTCAAAGTCACAATTTTAGAGAGATCGCACACTTATGCGAACCCCATGACAACTCATTATACGTAATACATCACCATGACAACTCATGAAATATCAATAAATTTGAGAACCTACGGTACATCCATGACAACTCATTATTCATAATACATCACCAATTTGTTCTAAAAAAAATAGCATATAGTATGGATTATTACTAAAATTAAAAAATATATCACAAATATAAAGCATGAATTATTATCTATTTTAGATGTTTACTAATGTAAAAAAAATAAACAAGTACTTCAACATTGTGTTTCTTTCTGTTTCCTCTGCATTTTAAAAGTTTCATATATAAATATATATGTGTGTGTGTGTGATACATATATGGTATAGATAATAGCTGTGATTTTAGTATATTAAAGGAGCATGCGACATGTATCTTTACTATATTATAATCCTAGTATTTTTCTTATAAAGCCTTTTTTTTTCATATTAATTTTTTGGAAAAGGACTCATATTCGTATAGAACTCGTTAAATTAAGATAGGTAGAAAATGAAGTAACAATGATTTTAAAAGAAAAAAATTGAGGTGGAATTCTTTCTCTATGTTAACTAGTTTATTTCTAGTAACGATAACCGAATTTGTCTTTTTAGAGAGCCCTGATAATCAATCAAATTTTGCTTTATTAATCACTTCCCTCGTTCACCAGTGTGTTTAAGACATCGAAATTGCCATTCCTCCTTTCAATCACTTCTCTCCAAGTCATTCTTTCAAGTATCATCATTAAGCTAATTGTGTGTAGTGCAAGATTCACACCATATACATGTGACGTTATCAATCAGAATGCCACTTCTCTATTTTGGAAACTCTCTTGAGGACGAGAGGGAGAGCTGACAACATCAATCAGATCTCACACCTGCAGCACTTTTCTAATACATGATTACAAATAAGGTTTGTCTGAAAACGATGTCATGTCGAAATAGCCGGTCATTTTCAATGAAGTTAAAAAGGTTACAGCTCTACGATTACTATACTTTGTATTCTTGGGACATTGTCAAAACAAAGAAAAAAAAGAAGAAGAAAAACTAATGACTAAATAGTATTAGTAATAAAAAGGTATAAATTTAGGATATAATCGGATGAATCATAATAAGCATCCGATCTATTCGATCCACTAAAAATCCTAAGGATAAAATCTTAAAAGGTTTAAGATCGAGTTATAGACAATAATTTAAAACCTGATAACAATTAAAGTCAGGTTATTGGATTTTAAAAAAAATTCAATAAAAAATCAAACAAAAAAAAATATATAAATATTGTTTTGATTGTTATTGCTAAAAAAAAAAAGAATGTCTCTATGTTTAATGTAAATATAGAAGACTATTGTTGTATTTTGTTTTTTCCATTTTTTTTATCATAAAATACTATTGTGGTATCTTGTTTAAGTGCAAAGGACTATTAATATGATATTATGATTTGGAGATATTCAAATAATAAAGTATACTATTGGAAAATTTTGAAGTATCATGGAATCTTTTGAGTAATGAATTTTGTTCTTTTAAATATATTGTTATATATTTTAAGGATAAACATTAAGTCTTGGTTGTTTGTTTGTAAAAAATGTTTCATTTTTTATTTTTTTAGACTAAGGCTTTATGAAAATGTAGATTATGGCAAGGAAACATGTATTGGTTTTACAATTTAAAAATCAACCCGTGGTCATGGTTTCAGTTATTATAACTAGAGGTACACTATGATTTATAAATGTTGCATAGATTTTCATAATTATGTCTATGAAGTTAACATTAGCATTTTTTTAATAACAAAAAAAAAGGAAAAGAAAATCAAGGTTGTTCACGGGGCATGTTTCGGATTAGTTTTTTTTTTTTAATAGGAATAAGTCACGAGTTACTCCTTAAAATACTAATTACAATTAAAATCACAATTTTTTTTTAATAATATGAGGTTTTCCACGGGTTTTGGAAAATGATTAATACAACCTGAGCCAATTAAAATACCAATTACAATTTTTCTTGTAATTTTTATTTCCTCATATAACAATAATTTCCCTATAAAACAAACTATTCTCCTCAAATTTCATAATTTCACTTTAAAATGTAATTTTGCCATTTTCTATAATTCATTTCATTGTTCATAAATCTTCTTGTGCTATAACCCATCACTACAACTGAATTTTTTTTTCCCCGAAATTAGTTTGTAATATTTGGTGAGGGTAAATATTAAATAAATCATTAAAAAAATAAAAATTAAATCCTCAAACTTGTGGAAGTCTTTAGGGGAAAAAAAAAAAGACTTAAAACTCAATTTACTCCTACTCGAGTTTAACATGGTATTTCAAGAAATTCGTATCTAAATACCATACATATAATCATGCATAAGAGAAGGAATAATACAAAAAGGATGGACTTTATATAACAAACTACAACATAGAAATAATATTATTGCTCAGTCTTTTAAATCTTTGTATTTGGCAAGAATAAGATATAAAAAAGATGAAAATATATTTTTTTCAAAAATACCAATTAAAATAGTCACTTTCAATATATAAAATATATTTTTTCAAAACTTTTCAATTTTAATATTTCAATTATTATCCTTATCATAATTATAAAATAGAAATAAATAAAATATAGATAAAAAAATTTTTTATATATTAAATTTTAAATAAATACAAATCAAATACATAACAAAAAAAAAAAAAACAAGACAATTTATACTGGTTTATACTCGAAAATAGTCACTAATATAACATCCTTATACCAACTAAACTCATGCATGCACAACCAGATCTAACACTATGTTCTCTGGCCTTATTACATACTTCGAGGCTTATGCCTCTCTCGCATTGCTATTGCTGCCTCTCTCTTATTGCCGTTTCGCAGTTAAATACACACCATACGACACAGCAATAAAATATATAGACAAAGCTGGAGATATCAATCCAATCAACACAATCACCGTACGGATTGCATACTCACTCCCACACGACAGTTTCCCTATCTTAATCTGCACAACATCGACCATTGCCAACAACAGACAACAGCATCCGCTAAAAGTTCCATATATCGACAGAATGAACGTTGCGCGAGTGAGCATTTTTTTATGCGGATCGTTCTTTTCCCTGCTCTTCGATTTCTCGTATTGGTATATGTAGAGGAAAATCTTGGCTGTTTTGGCTAGGAATCCTGAGAATACGAAACAACTAAACGATGCGATTTCGAGCATGACGAGTCTTTTTCTTAGTAGGGTGTTTGAGTTGCAATCAGTACGGTCATCTAGAGACTGGACTTGGCCTGGTGTGGCTAGAGATAACCCAACGAATACTGCAACCGTGAAGAGGGAGTTCAAGCCTACTACGTCGTCCAACACATTTTCGAAGTACTTTCTAACTTTTTCTTCTTCTTCTCCCCCTTCCACTTGGTTTGTGTTACTAAAGAAAATTTGCGACATTTAAACAATGTTTGATATTAGTAAAGGAAGAAATATAAGAGCAATAATGTTAATGTCAGGAAGGAGATGAGTTAGACATACCTCTTTTCTGTGTCAGCCATGAGTAACTAACCGAGAGTTGGTGCTGTTTGTTTTTTGCCTGTTGGTTCCTAAGTTTTTGGGAAATGGATTATGTGACTCGAACTCATTCAAGAGCTCTTTTTATATACACCCAGAAAAAGGTTGGTTTGACTATTATTCAGTGTAGATAGAAACATCCAGTTATAGTCCTACATTTGTTCAAAGATTATTGATCAACTGGAAAAAATCCAGGAAAAGAACAGGCGTCCATTAAAGCGAATCAGATTTATCGATGTGTTTCCACCCAAAAAAAAAAGAGAGGGAAAAATTATCAGTATGGCCCACATATAGGGTACCCAGAACAACCATATAAATATATATATATTTAGAGTGTAATTCATATCTCAAACTTAAAAATACCTTTATGAAATTACGGGTGTCAAAACTTGTAAAATCTTATGTTAATTCATTAGTGTCCTGAGCTTTTCGAGCGTGTGATGCTTAATTAAGGCAAAAGATCTATTAACCATGATGTGATAGAAAGCAATATAATTCTTATCCTATAAACATTATAATTTAGAAGACAATGAATTTGTATCTCCACTCCCGTGAATTTCCCTAGGGATTTTCACATAAATCACTTTGCCTTTATTATTCTTTCCTTTTCTTTTTATTCTTGGTTTGCTGGCATTGTAACATTATTTAAACTTTCGCGTTGACACACAACATAAGCATACCTACTAACTGTGATGATATTTTTTTCTAAGAATAATCACCTCCAGTTATCCATGTCAAAATGCAAATGTGCACCCATTTATCTTTAGCATTTAATCAACTGAGTTAAATGGCTCAACATTGACTTCAAACTCATCTAAAAATTGATCCCTAGCTTGTGTCTAATTGAGATGGAGCTTGGCTTGAAATGAACACTTGACCGTTTGAGCTCAGCTCTATTAAAGCTTGTTTAGCCATTACAATATACACACATACACACTTTCTAGTTAAATTTTTATCGAAACTCAAATTCAACTCAGAGTGGTTTTACATTTACAAGAAATTGCAGTTAGATTGAGCTTAACAACTCACCGACTGAACAGTTTGAAACTTCAACACAAATTAATAAATTACTTCAATGGCTTTATTAACTTAGATAGATGTCAAGTCCAACTCAAATTGTTTGCAAGGAAGTTTGGTTTAATTATAACCCCGGTTTCTCCTTTAAAATGAGACGTGCATAAAAATGATGATTTTGGTTGGAACTTTCTAGAAAGTTTTTACGTCGAGATCTTAGAGCAAATTAAGTTCAGGGTTATGGGTCGCATGTTGTTCAGTATATAGTCTGCAGAGGCTTGTAATGAAACAATTAAGAGGAGAGAAATTCATGTGGTTATAGAAAAAGGACCTTCACATACTCATTAAGATGCTTATAAATGTGTGAATACATTGGCCTAAAAAATTATCGAAATTGTAGGGATGTTTTTAATTTCCAAAAATTTGTGCTTGCCCTCCTCAAAAATATTATTACGGCAAAATTTCCTTTGTAATGTAGTCTTCGATATTAATATAAAACTTTAGTTTTCTCAGAGGCTGACAGAGAGGTTGACTCCTTTCCTTACACAATTGAAAGTTTTTTTTTTTTTTTCCTTTTGTCTTATTTAATATTCTAATTGTTAATGTGGATTAAATAGAGCGATGAAACGGAATAAAAAGTTCATAAACTTCACATTGAATTTTAGAGGCTGACTCCTTTCATGATTTGGAATTTTTTCATCTCATTTAATATTTATTTGTCAATATGAATTAAAAATTGAGTGATGAAAGGGTACGAAAATGTCACGGTAGCGTGTTAACTAATTCGTGTATTGAAGAAGAGACAAAAAATAGTTAGGTAGAAGGGCACATAATGTACAAAATTTCCCTTTCGCCAGAAAAACATGCATTTATTTTATAGAGATGTCTTATAATTTTTATTATTGTTTTAATATACTGATGTCAAATTAAATGTTTGTGTAAGTGGGGCGGGTTTGCCGGGAGTTGTAGGTCAGGCCCGGTTTCGGTCCCTACGTAAAATTTCCCTTTTTTGTGTCCCGTTTGAATTCATGTTGGGCCAAACCATGGAACATGTTTGATTCCCAATTCACTCGCTGGCCTAGTCTCATTCTTGATTCAGCTCCAATGAAGCTTATTTATATGCAGGCATTGTTAAATGCCAGTTTCTTGAAGTAATATCATAATTTTTTACTTTTTTTTTGTTTTGGGGACAAAGGCATAACAAGTACCCAAATTTTAGGATTTTGGGAGTTTAGTGGCTAAACTTTCTTTCTTCTATAATATCTATACTTTGTGACAAAAAAAAAAAGGGAACTTAATAAGAAGAAATGATTAAATAATACTAATACACCACCTGGAACGATAAGTAATGTATAAATGTTAATAAAATTTTGACACATTAATATATAGTTGGTATTTTTCTAAAAAACACATTCCTTCATTTTTAAATATTTAATTATTATCAATACTTATATACCATTCATTAATCTACATGGCATGTTAATACCACTAAATTTTTTTTTCCTCAACAAGTACTTGTATTAGGTACTAAATTATTAAAGAATGAAAGTTTATGTATTAAACTGCTCAAATCCTATAATAGAGATATTTATTGTGCTTTTGGTAATACCTGGTTATAAAGACTTGATTAAGAGAATTGAATAAGATAAGTATAAGAAAGATTGAATAATATAAATTTATTGTATCATGTTTAATTTGTACAATATTAGACATAAAATTTATATTAAAAATTTAATTTTTATATTATAAATAATAATTTTTATAATATTTAATAAAAATAATATTAATTAACTCAATATTATAATATGGAGGGGTATTTTTGAGAATATAAAATAATTTTTTATTTTTATTTAGTGAATTTTATTTTTATACCATAATATAAATAGAATAAAATTTGGTATTTTCATCTAGTTTACCAACCTATTTTTTGTCAAATCAGCAAACAAAATTACAAATAAAATATAAGATTAAATTTTTTGTTCAATCTAATATCATAAAAATTTTACAACCAAATACCATCTTTATTCCCAATTCTTTTCATCTTCTTTTCTTTTCGCCAACAACATTACACATTATAACTTAAGATAAAGAAGATCTAAACTTAATCTATTCCACTGAAATATTAGGTTGATTTTTTGTGAACCAGGAAGACTAACGGTTAGGAATGTAGGGTAGTGGGTCTTTTCGAGCAAAATTTCAGGCATTGTCTTTTTTCTATTTACTCCCAGGATCTATTATTAAACGGTACAAGTGGGACGTTGTCTTTCTTATCTAAATTTTTTGTCTAATAATGTGTTCCGATCTCTACCAACCGGATTCAATTCATGCAACTACGTTGACGGACAGTTTCACATTGTTTAGAGAATGCTATGTAGGGGCGATTTTTTTTTTTTTCTTTTTTTTTGCCATATTCGGTTTGGTCACATTCCAATTCTTTCGTTTTAATAAGTTAAACCCAATCTAAGCTTGAGGATTGACTAGATATCCGATAACAGTTTATTTAGAAAAGGATTACACTCAACTAGATCTCACTATTGTGCTCTCCTATCAATTCCATTTGTATTAACACAAAAAGTTTCAATAAGTTTAATCAAATATTGCATTCTACCTCAATTTTGGAAGGTGTAGCAACCCATCATGTATAGGGTTGACAATTCATATTATCATATCATGTTTCGTACCCGTATTAAAACAGTTTATATATGAAAATTTTCAACTTGCGATACCATCTATTTATTAACTGTGTCTGAATATTTAAAACCGTAATTCGATCTGTATAATAAGTGTATCTCATATCCATGTTCTACTTATTTATCGATTAAAAAATTATAAAAAATTTTATAAGACACTCGCACGTACAAAAGATAAATAGACAATAATAATATTTAAATTCTATAAATATAAATATCGTAAGGTTTTAACACTTAATATAATATTATAATCTAAATAAAAGTTTTAGTAAAATAAAGCCTAATCAAATTATAAGGAATCCCATAATTTCAATTACATAACATCACCGTAATCACCTCACTTATTTTAAGATGTATTAAAATCAAAACTACTAATTCACAATTCTGATATTTCCAGTAAAACTTTGGCTATTAGCAACCAAAGAATGATTAACTTCTTACTATAAAAAAGAAATCACCTTAGTAATCAATGCTCTCTACGTTAAAGATTATTTTAAGAAACAGTTGTGATATATTGCTATTTTACTATTTGTAACCTATTTTTCTTATAAGGAAAAAAAATCCAATCGTATCACAAAAAAAAATACAAAAAAATAAAATGACTCATTATTTTCTTATAAGAAGTTCTAATGGATAATTTCTAAATCAAGTTCAATAGTTTAATACATCATTATTGTGACACAATAAAAACTGAAAAAAATTAGAAAAGACTATAAAGATAAATAACAGGTGAAAAAAAAAAAGGTAGAGAAGAAGACTCGAGATTTCATACTTGGCTTAGTGAGTTATGAATATCAAATCAGAATGTGCTTGGCTTGCAATTAGAACTTAAAAGGAAGGAGAAAGAAAAAGAAGAAAGATAGAAGGAATCTTACTTAATGAAAAATGTTTATATATTACCAATTTATCCTTGTCAATTATCATACAGAGTGTGAATTAAACTAGACCATGTGTATTTTCCTTTGCTCTCTGCTAAAAATGAAAAGAACATAAATTTATTTATAATAAACAAATTCTTAAGTTAAATCCGTAACCTTTTTACAAGACTTATTTAATAAACGAGTTTATAAATAGATTTAAAACCCTAATTCGAACATGGTCACAAATTCAAATTTGTTTAAATGGATCTACCTTTTTATATTTTGGTTCGATTTTTTCTATATCCAAACCAATTTAAATTGTATCATGTCATATTTGAGTTTAGTAGGTCCAATCCCAAATTACAAGTCTTAATCATGTGTTATTATTGACTGTAAGGACACAAGGCTCTATAATATTGCATTCCACCTCGATCAAATTGTATGTTGCCGTTGATTAACCAGGAATATCTTCTATCTAATTGCCGAAAAAGTAGATATTCCCTACTAATCTATGCCAACATACATTTCATCTAAAAGTCTTGTACAATGTATAATGATCAAGCATCTTTTTATCTTGTTAAACTTCTGCATAAATGTAGAATTCCTAGCAACAAACTAAAATTTTCACGATTTTGAGTCTAATTCTCCTAATCATAAAACTTAATAACACAACTATCTATTAAATACCATCAACCACTCAATCATGAATTAAAATCTTATGAGAAAGATCGGCAGCAACAACGTCGAGTGGATGCGCATGAATAGCCTCCTATGATCCTTCATCTGCAACAAAAACAAAAAATACCACAAAATTCAATCTCAAAACCCTAACAAACCATAAAATCCCGTAGATCGAAAATTAACTACGATCGCCTAACAATTCTATATCAATAAATAAAGACATCATCTTCATACACAATTGAGGACGAGAGTATCAAGCAATAACCTGGGATGACAAGCCATTTAGGGTTCCATAAAGCAAGCATGTCTATGCCTACTGATCGAGCTCACGGTACGTATGAAGCACGCATAGCAATTATGGCATCGCGACAGGAGATTACTGTTTGATTATTGAGTTGGTCGGGTTCCATTCTCGTCCATTTGAGTGAATGGAGTGACAGTGATGCCCCATGGTATACCGGACTTCTCCTGAGCATCAACGTTGATTGGGAATCAATGGAGCGTGGCGCGAAACGCAATGGAGATTTTCTCTTCAGTTTTCTTTCATGTGCTTTTGTTTATCTTGGGAAATAAGCGAAGAAAGTAAAGAGAGAGTGAAGAGTGAGTTCGGACGTGGAAGCTGACTTTGCCAAATGTGAATCACGAGCTGTTATTCAAGGTGAGCCCAGATTTTTCTGGCCCGAAAATAAACTTGTGAACATTTAGGTTAGTCTACTCAGCATTTGCTTTAATATAAGTATATATTCTCTTTCACGACATCGAAAAGGTCGCTTGCTTCTAATGGATGAAGACATCCTTAATTGGTTCTCTGCCAACTGTGATAATACTTCTGCTTCAATTCGACGTCATATTGAGCTCGCTTTGTGTCGTCTGGCACAAAATGGTAAGCCCTTATTGGTTTAAATATTACGATCGTAACAGTTCAGGAAAAATATTCGAGCATGCTAAGAATTTTGTTTCTACCTTAGGTACCTATTATGTGTAGTCGTATGTATGACCTCACGATTAGTCCATTTTAAGGATTTGGTAGAGCAGAGGGTTTAAGGTATCAATGAGTATGGCTATGCTGTTTATTAGCTGAAGTTGTACGTATAAAATGATAAAATGTATCCTTAGCGCTATTGCTACTGGTGCTGTGATGTGTGGTTTTCCTTCCTACCTTCCTAAAAATTCTAATTTCAATGGAGAAAGCCTTTCATGTAACACTTGTTAGTATCTGCTGCTGCCGAGCATCATAGTTAACCAAACATGGTTTGTTGGCTTTTGTTGCAAAGGACAACGCAAAATATTTCATATCAGATGGTGCTGTGAAAGAACTAGTAAGAATATCAGTTGAATCCAATAGAGGAGACATCTGCAATCTAGTAAAGAAGACTTTGAGATTGATCCCTGCATTTCAGTTAGCTATATAATGTGAATAGGTGCTCCTTTTTCACCTTAAACCAAAACAGTTCCTCGTATTAATCATCTTATTCATCAGGATGAAGATGATCTCTTTAAATTTAAGATAGGAAACAAAAAGAGAAAAGTTCACATAATATTGTTTTCAAATGCTTGTAAATCTGTTAAAAATTTGCAACTTTCCTCTAATTTTGTTTTGTGTTTTAGCTTATATAATTACAATTCCCTTTGAAATTTGTAATTTCTCTTGTAACTATTATTTCCTCATATAATATAACTATAATTTCCCAAGAAAACTAAATTATTCTCAAATTTCATAATTTCACTTTAAAATATATTTTTCCCATTTTCCATAATTCACTTCAGCATTCATATATCTTGTTCCATCACTACAACTGATTTCTTATTTTTCCAACCCCCGAAGATTCGTCATGTTTGGTGAGAGTAGATATCAAATAAATCATTAATAAAAGGAGAAAAGTTAAATCCTCAAACTTGTGGAAGGCTTTTTTTTTTTATTATTATAACCCCCTTTCCTTGAGTTTAACCTGGTATTTCAACAAATTCGTATCTAAATGCCATACATATAATCATGCATAAGGGAAGGAATCATAAAGAAAAGGAAGGACTTTATATCACAAATTACAACGCAGAAACGACATTATATATGAAAACACTCACCAATATGATATCCCTATACAAACTAAACTCATGCATGCACAACCAGAACTAATACTACGTTCTCTGGCTTTTTCATATACTTCAAGGCTTGTGTCTCTCTTGTATTGCTCCTCTAGCAGTTGAAAACAGACCGTACGACACAGCAATAAAATATACAGACAAAGCTGGAGATATCAATCCAATCAGCACGATCACCGTATGGATTGCATACTCACTCCCACACGACAGTTTCCCTATCTTAATCTGCACAACATCGACCATTGCAAACAAAAGACAACAACATCCGCTAAAAGTTCCATAAATCGACAGATAAAACGATACGAGCGTGAGCATTTGTTTATGCGGATCCTTCGTTTTCTTGTTTTGGTATATGTAGAGGAAAACCTTGGCTGTTTTGGCTAGGAATCCTGAGAATACGAAACAACTAAAGGATGCGATTTCGAGCATGACTAGTCTTTTTCTTAGTTGGATGTTTGAGTTGCAATCGGTACGGTCATCTAGGGACTGGACTTGGCCTGGTGTGGCTAGAGATAATCCTACGAATACTCCGACAGTGAAGAGGGAGTTCAAGCTTACTACGTCGTCCAACACATTTTGGAAGTACTTTCTTACTTTTTTTTCTTCTTCTCCCCC
Organism: Lumnitzera littorea; assembly: GCA_024138015.1. NCBI lineage: Eukaryota > Viridiplantae > Streptophyta > Magnoliopsida > Myrtales > Combretaceae > Lumnitzera > Lumnitzera littorea. Next base: position 107,515,165 of record JAMXBB010000005.1, on the reverse strand, counting down.
TTCCACTTGGTTTGTGTTACTAAAGAAAATTTACAACATTTAAACAATGTTAGGTATTCGTAAAGGAAGAAATATAAGAGCAATAACATTAAGGTTAGAAAGTTACCCAAAAGAAAAGACATTAAGGTTAGAAAGGAGATAAGTTAGACATACCTAGTTTTTGTTTCGGCCATGAGAACTGCTGAGTCGGTGCTGTTTGTTTTTTGCCTGTTGGTTCCTAAGTTTTTGGGAAATGGATTATGTGATTCGAAGCCATTCAAGAGCTCTTTTTATATACATCCAGAGTGGTTGGTTTGACTATTAAATAGTGTGGATGGAAACATTCAGTTATAGGCCTACATTTGTTCAAAGATTATTGATCAACTGGAAACCATCCGAGAAAAAGAAAAAGAGTCCATTAAAGTGAATCAAATTAACAATGTGTTTACACGAGAAAGCATCCAATATTATTGGCAAATTAACAATATGTTTGAACCGAAAAGGATGTAATATTATTAATACATTATATGAATGGATAAATAGTATAGAGGTATCAATAAAATTTTAACATATAAATATCAATTGATTTTCTTTTAAAATATATATTCTTTTATTTTTAAGTATTTAAATATTTTTTAATCATTACATGCTATATATCAATCAACCATATAAAGTGTTAATATTATTAAATTTTTTTTTTATTTTCACTAAATGTGGCCCGGATATATGACACCAACAATAGCCATTTATATATGTTTGGGGTATGACTCATATCTCAAACTTAAAAGATGGAGTAAAATAGTAATAACTTTATGGATCATGCGTGTTGGAGTTTGTAAAACCTTATGTCAAATAGTCAATGTCTTATACTTTTTGAGCTTATGATGGAAAATTAAGCCAGCGGACTATTAACCATGATGTGATAGGCAGCTTGCAGTGCGCCGCCAAGAAGTTGGCCAAATGGGATATAGGTAGTAGTCGATCACTAGCCTTAGTAGTCAAACAAGGATGACTTAGTTGATTGTTGGCTCAATGACGATTGACCACACTATTTAAGACAGTTCACTATATTTCTTTTTATTTTTCGTTGTGAATATATTTCACCTTAAATTTACATAAGACCTGTTACTGATACTCCCATAAACTTAATATGCTTTGAGGTTGTAGAACTCAAATGTTATATCATTAATTTTTCAAGCTATTTAGAGTTTGTGATTGTTTATTGAGGGGATAAACCTATTGACCAAGGTAGAACGAGAGGTTAGACATTAAAAAGCAAGAGTTCAGTTGAAAAGGAGATGGTCAATGGTTTATTAAATAAATTTCTGATTATGTAAATAGAATCCAATGATATAATAGATGGCTTAAGAATATTGGATGTTAACTACAGTGTGAATTTTCCAATTAAGTTTGAACCATATAGGAGAAAGAAAATCTAAGCTGTTATAATTGATGTGTTACTTTATGTTGGTTAATAATTGTCTCTATTATTTGAACCATTATATCTATTGGTTGATTTGAGTTGTGATAATTCATAATGGTAGTTTAGTGGGTGGTTTAGTGGGTGGTTTAGATCAATTTATAATTATTTTATGGATGATCTAATAATTGGAAAAAAAAAGGGTTAAATGATTATGACTTTATCAACTTATAACTATTTTAAGAAAGAGTCTAACTCATGAATTTAGTGAAAATTTATAAAATATATTTTGGGTAGAATTTTTTATATGACATTTTACACATTTTCTTCTTAATTTTCTCTCCCTCTCAACCTTGTCAACAGTACATAAATAATCTTCCAAATATTATGCAAATTTATCTAGTCATCAAGAACAAAAGATTACTATTTTTGTTTATGATAAACACTTAGTTGTATTTGGAAAGAGTTATGGATTCATTAGCAAACTTGTGCAAGACTTGTAAAACTCGTTGAGGAAAGCATTCTTGTGTACGTTTTCAATGCCATTTGTTTCCCTCATTTTCTTACAATTTTCTAACACAATCTAATGGGGGATGATCAACCGTTCACCTTCATAGTTGATAGGGATGGCTTGATCTATCACTAGCCAAGATGAGCCAATTTCTATTTATTCCCTCCTATGAATGTCTATTGCCCTAAGTTTATACGGGCCTTAATAGATTTCTAATGGAGTTTCTAAGTACTTAAGAGCCAATTCTTGTACTATAAACATTACGATTTAGAAAATAGTGAATTTGCATCTCTAATCTTGTGGTATTTCTTAAATTCATATGGAGTTTTCACATAAATCACTTTGCCTTTATTATTCTTTTTCATTTTTTTTATTTTTTAAGTTCTTGGTTTACTTACATTGTAACATTTTATCCATTTAAATATTATGATCCTAACAGTTTTGGAAAAATATTTAAGCATGCTAAGAATTTTGTTTCTACCTTCAGGTACCTACTATGTGTAGTTGTATGTATGACCTTATGATTAGTCCATTTTAAGGAACCGGTAGATCAAAGGGTCTAAGGTTTCAATGAGCTTAGCTATGTTGTTTATTGGCTGAAGCTGTACATATAGAATGATAGAATATATCCTTGTGCTATTGTTATCCGTGTTGTGATGTGTCCTCTTCCTTTCTACTTATTTATGATCAATATATTATAGGATATTTTTTGAACAAATCTATTTTTATGTAAAAATATAACTTCTTGTTAAAGTTTTTTTTTTAATAATGATTTTTAGCACATCCTACTGGTTTTTAAGAATCCATTCATGCAATATCTTAGATATTAAGGAAAATCCATTTTAGCTTTTAAAAAATATGACTCTTATGAGCAATAAAGGGAAATATTACCTTGTCAATTTATAGCAATATCATTTTTACATGTGATCTCAGTTAAGAAAGATTCATATAAACTAATTTTGTAAGTATTCTCTTTATTTTGGGGGCTATCTTTCAAAGATATGAATAAATTCTTCAGAGGTATTGAGTCAACTATTAGAAAATTCATTTCTAATAAATAATGCTATGAAGAAGTTCAAGATAGTAGATCTATTGGATCATTGTTTAAAGTGAAATTTTGCAATGCATTTGGGCATTCCATTAGTAAGACGACCCAAGTTGATTTGTCAAATTTTGATATCATCGACTAATTTGCCTGTATATGTGGAAATCTTTCTCATTGTCACAGTGGATCCTAAAAAAAAATGAGTTTATATTAAATAAAATATATACTTCAACTTTCTTTTGTTAAAACTTTGGCAAGCAAATATAGGAGTACTATACGCATTTTTTTAAAAAGATTAGGTTCAAAATTATTGGAAGAATTCTTTACAAAAGAAGAAATTGTTCTTTCTTTGATCTTCCAACGATGTTATTCTACTTCGCGAGAATTATATAGAAGGAAGATTTGGTATTTTGATATTACTTGTATTAACAATCTAGTTAATTATGAATGAGATTGCTTATTATATCATAAAAATGTAAATTACTCCTAAATGATCAAATGAAGAGATCATTTTTATATAAAATGCTTATGTAGAAAGAGTAAGAGTTGATTACTTGAGTATTTAATTTTTCTTCGAGTTTTGTCTAGATAAGAAACTGAGTTTTACATTGATACATAGGTAAAGTTGTGTGTAATGAAGAATGCAAGCAAAGTCTGGAGAGGAATTTTTGTTACCAATCTCTTTTTATTTTAAAAGATCGATTTGTAAAAATTCTAATTTTAATGGAGAAAGCATTTCACGTAGCACTTGTTAGTATTCGCTGCTGAAACAGTCCGTTGGCTTTTGTTGCAGAGGACAATGCGAAAGATTTCATATCAAGTGGTGCTGTGAAAGAACTAGCAAGAATATCAGTTGAATCCAATAGAGAGGACATCCACAATCTAGCAAAGAAGACTTTGAGATTGATCCCTGCATTTCAGTTAGTTATATAGTGTGAATATGTGCTCCTTTTTCACCTTTAACCGAAATATCTTTCCCCTCATATTAATCATCTTATTCATCGGGATGAAGATTATCTCTGTAATAGTAAGAGAGGAAACAAAAAGAGAAAAGTTCTCGTTCAGCAACTTAAATTTATATTATGTATATATCATTCGCGTGAGTCTAGCTTCAATTATTAAGTAGAATGTGCCTACATCGGTTTGTGAATTCATTTAGTAGCCGGGTTTATGTTTCCTAAAGCATACGCTTCCAGGATTTGAATATTATTAATCATGCAATATCATAATTCCTATTGAAGAACTTGCTATTTTATCTAAAAAGAAATAATTGCAAATTTTTCTCGAGGTCTTTGTGCGAGAGCTATAAAAAATTGTACTTTACATTAAGATTTGTAATTTTCATCAAAATTCATGAATAACTTTATATTTTAAAATATATTGAGATTTTGTAATTTTCTTTTATGGTTTGTGGATTGTTGTTAATCGATAAGAAATTTGATTTGATACTATAGCTTTTATAAAAATCCTGTAACTTGCTTCTTTTGAATTTTATTAGATTTTATAATCACTTTTCACATTTAGTGATTGTTCTTTCAAAATTAAATTTCATAATACTTATTGAGATTCATAATAAATCTCTAGAAATTATAATTTTCTTTTGAAGAGAAATTTTATAATCATGATTTATATTTCTTAGGTAATTGTACTCAAGATTTATAATTTTCTTTTAGAACTGCTAACTCCTCCTTAGATAATGTACTTTTACCTCTATGTATTTATAATTTTCTTTGGTTAACTAATAATTAAATAGTCTAACTTGTTTTGTGAATAATAGGTTAACTAATAATTAAGTGGGAAAGGGGGGAGAAAGTAATAGGTTAGTTTGACCATCGTTACGATAATGCTATATTGTTAGCATTATCATAAAAAAATCCTATTTTCAAATCCTTGTAAATTTGTAATCGATTTGTAACATTTGCTTTAATTTTCTCTTGTATTTTTTCTTATATAATTACAATTCCCTTTGAAATTTGTAATTTCTCTTGTAATTGTTATTTCCTCATATAACTATAATTTCTTTAAAGATTTTTACGAACCCTACATAAAATTTGTTAAGGAATTCATAACTCTTCTCAAATACAATTATGTTTGTAAGAAAAACAATAGTAATAACATTTTATTCTTGATGCCCATACAAGTTTACAAAATCTTTAGAAGATTGTTTGTGTATTGTTGATAAGATTGAGAAGGAGAGAAAATGAAGAAAAAAAGTATAAAATTTTGTGTAAAAATCACTGTCTAATATGTATGTTATGACTTTTCATTAATTTGATGAATTCTGGCTATTTCTTAAAATAGTTATTAGTTAACAACGTCATAACCATTAAGTAGGGAATTTTCATAATCATTAGATCATCCTTATAATAATTATAAATTGATCTAAACCAATCACAACTCAAATTAACCAATAAAACAATGGTTCAAGTAATAAGGACAATCATCAACGAGCATAAAATAACACATCAATTATAACAACTTGGATTTTCTCTCTCCTATTTAACTAAGACTTATTTAGAAAATTCACACTTTAATGTTCTTCTTCATTGCCCTCTTGCTTTTTAATGCTTAGCCTTTTATTAGGTCCCTCACCTCAATTGAATATCACAATCTCTAAATAGCCCAAAACACTAATGATATAACTTTTTAAGTTGTACAACCTCACAGCATATCATTTCGTAAGAGTATAATGATAGCCCTACATAAATTTAAGATAAAATATATTCACAACAGAAAATAAAAGGAAATAGAGTGAACTATGTCAAATAGTGTGATCAATTAATATTGAGCAATGAAGCCATTCCCATTCAACCATTAAGGCCAATAGTTAACCACCACCTATGTACCATTTGGCTAACCTCTTATTAGCGCAATGTCGACCTCCTATTACATCATGGTCAATTGGCCTCTAGCCTTAATTAATTTATTTCGAATCCATCCCAATTACACCCCTATATAAATTGTAGAAATTAGATATTTATATATTAGTAAAACATTAGCAAATAAAGAGGAACAAATTTCAAGAACTTCTAAAATTATATAAATTTACAAGGATATTAAAATCACAAATTATACTTTGTGTATTTTCTTTTTCAAATTTACACTTAAAATTCGAATTTACTAAATATCAATCGAACTTATTAAATTTACTATCTTATTAATATTTCATAACCATACTCCTTGGCCTATGAGTACTCACCATGTCATCTGTTTTAAGATGACGAACGTTAATAAAAATAATAAGTATAAAAGTTTATTTAAAAGTAACATTAAATAATTTTAAATAAAATATTTTTCCGTGTATTTAGCCTCTTATATTAGAAAACCACGGCAGTTAAGAGCGGCAACCAGGCCGGCAGGCCCACTAAGGAAGGAGCCACCATGTACGTGCTTAGAGGAGAAATTATTGATTCAACGATTTAGTTTGAGCGGCTAACTTTCGGATATGGATAAAGGACTGATCCAATTACAGCCAGGCCAACGATTACCTTTAGCCCTAAACGAGACGGTTGCCTCATGATTGTCTGCTCGGTGCGTTATAACTTTCTCCAATCAAAAGCTGACGTCGTGGTGGTGATCGTGACCGTGGACATGAGTAAGCAAGCGGCAAGGTTTGGCAGGGTCGTAGCTCGCTCGTACCTGAAAGGTCAAAAATCCATAAAGCAAATGTGTGCATAGTGGCAACTGGCAGTGGCATAGATACGCATCATCCACGTAGACTAGCTTACGCCAGTCCCTGTGCATGGATGCCACGTTCGCCCTCCCTTCAGCTTCCGCAGTGCTTCTGGCCTTAAAAGGAAATCTCGCCTTAAAAGGAGAACAGAATAAATAAATAAATAAATAAACTACTAGTCAATTAATCATAACATTGAAAAGGGAAACCGGACCATTCTTATGCGACTTTATTTAATCTGTATATTATATATTTTAATTAGGATATTACTAAAATAGGTAGACGAACCGCAATCCATCACCATTATTTAATGATGTCGTTGAAACGAAAAATTAAATTGTAGTGCTGTGTCTACAAAAACTATTGACATTTGTGAAATTCTTAACTGAGTATTGCATGCACGTCAGTAACTTATTAACAAACTAGCCCATTTTTCCCTCAAATCACAACATAAGCCTTGCTTTTTCTCTCCAATTTTTCTTCTTCAAACTATCTTTAAGCCTTAAAAAGAAAGAAAATTACCGGATTATAATTTTAGTCCTTTTCAGCAAAAATATTTATCGTATAAATTTTTATTTTCTTTCCTTTAACATTTTCAACAATACTTATATATAATCTTTTTTGAAATTGTGAGTCCTTTATGTTATGTAGTTCGATTGAATATTTGTTTCACAATCTAAATTTTACTTGTCCACTAGATTTAATTTATACGTACACAAACGCTTTGCGTGCTAGATCATTAATAAATTTTTATTTGGAAAGAAAGGGAAATAAATAAACTACTACTCAACAATGTTATAAGTTGTAATTTCTTCTATATTTGTTCATTTCAATATATATCCAATCATTATAATCTAAATGGCAAGTTTATGCATTAATCATAATTAGTTAAGTACAGAAAATTTGGCTTGAGTCGAGTCTATTCGATTAAAGCCATTGAAAACCTAATTATTCGATTTTGTTCAAGTTTCGAGTCGTTTTAATCTCATGGACAATTCAAGGTTTATCTTAATTTATAATCCTTGAACCGAATCACACTCTACTATTTGAAGTATAAACCATAAACTTAATTTCGAACTGAGCCGATTGAAAAATAAGGCACGAAGACCCATAAAAAAAAAACGTAAATAGTGGAGAATATACTTGAAAAAGAAGATATGTATTTTATTACACATAGAGAATTCGTAACAATATTAAATTAATAATTTGTATTATCAAATCGTGATTATTTTATATCGAATTCATTATAGTGTAAAATATTCATAAAACTAAATAAGGGCTATAAATAATTAAATTATGTTTTTTCGTATTTAATGTGTTCTTTAATCGTTGGTGGAAATTGCTAGTCCTGAGTACGCACTTAACAAGTAACCAATAAACAGGGCGTTCATATATATCGTCCAATGTATACGTAGGTTTATACTCAATCTATATACATCCCTAGCCCCGGGAGAAAGATTAACGAAACGATGATCCCAAATCGCCCTGCTCTAACATGCACCCTGGTGGTGTTCACACTCCTAACCTACACCCTCATCACCCTATGTTCATCAACTCCACTACAACATGATCATAATGTCCAAGAACACCCGAACGTACTCCGTCGAGTCACAGACGACGTGTACTACTCAACCGACAACCTCTTAGACACAGAAAGACAGTTCCGAATATTCATGCAGAAGTACGAGAAAAGTTACCCCACGAAGGAGCAGTATTTGCGCCGGTTGGGTATATTTGCTCGGAACATGATGAGGGCGGCGGAGCACCAGGCTCTGGACCCAACAGCGGTGCATGGTGTCACGCCGTTCTCTGACCTCACGGAGGAGGAGTTTGAGAGGTTTTACTTGGGGCTGACGGGTGGAGAAGTTGGGACGGAGGGTGGGGTGGAATTGACGGTGGCTAAAAATAGGTTGGAGGTTGAGGACTTGCCGGAGAGCTTTGACTGGAGGGAGAATGGTGCTGTCACGGAGGTTAAGATGCAGGTCTACCTCAATCAACTGCTTTTGTAATCATGTATTGTATAATTAAAACTACTTCCATAAAATAGCATAAGAGTTGCTGTGGTGTAGTGGTTATCACGTTAGTCTTACACACTAAAGGTCCCCAGTTCGATCCTGGGCAGCAACAAATTTTGAATGTTCTTTTATTTACTTAACTTGAACATATTCATTTTCAAAATTTTATATTTTTTTATTTACTTAATCTCAACACTTTCTTTTACATTAACTTGAACACAATCATATTCAAATTTTTAGATTTTTTTATTTACTTAACCTGAACACTTTCTTTAGCATTCATCTTCCTGAGAAGTGGGATTAAACTTTTTGGTATTGTTATATTAATGCAGGGTACATGTGGATCATGCTGGGCTTTTAGTACCACAGGAGCAGTTGAAGGTGCCAATTTCCTTGCAACTGGGAAGCTCCTTAATCTCAGTGAGCAGCAGCTTGTTGATTGTGATAACAAAGTCAGTTTATAACATTCTTTTACCTATATTTATTATTTGCAACTAGAAGTTGCTCTTTTGTTAATAGTTATGTGCATGTTAAACAAATTAGTTGATGGCCAAATACATTGTTTTTCGGTGAAGTGTGATTTGAAGGAGAAGACTGCTTGCGACAGTGGGTGCCGTGGAGGACTTATGACGAATGCCTACAGGTATTTGATTGAGGCTGGTGGGCTGGAAGAGGAGAGTTCATACCCTTACACCGGAAAACAAGGCGAATGCAAGTTTAAACCAGAAAATATAGCCGTGAAAGTTGTTAACTTTACTAGCATTCCTTTCGATGAGGACCAGATCGCAGCTCACTTAGTCCATCATGGTCCGCTCGCAGGTTAGTCCTCTGAAACCTGCATCATTGCAGCATATTTAGGAAAACGATATCCCTAATTTGTTTTATGATGACATGCAGTCGGCCTAAATGCAGTCTTCATGCAAACGTACATCGGAGGCGTGTCGTGCCCACTTATTTGTGGCAAGAGATGGGTGAACCATGGGGTTCTGCTTGTGGGTTATGGTGCTAAAGGCTTTTCCATCCTGAGACTTGGGAACCGCCCATATTGGATCATAAAGAACTCTTGGGGCAAACGTTGGGGAGAGCACGGATATTACCGTCTATGCCGGGGGCATGGGATGTGCGGAATGAATACAATGGTCTCTGCTGTTGTAACTCAGGCATCCTAGGATTCACTTCTATCGGTGGAAAGGTGTGTTCTGGTGATGTTTTCTTTTTCTTCGACTGGGGATGAACTTTGCCTTTGGGATGTATACATAATACACGTCCTTTCCATTTTTAGCAAGATTCGGGAAGTTCCATCTTTTAATTCTCTAGTTTAAAATAATACCAATCGTGCAATGTACAATGCCTTAGCGTTTTCACATCGTGATTGACGTGCCAAGAGGATGTTATATATGTGATATGTTCATTCTGGCTTCGCTTCGCGCTTAGATAAGTAAAGACCACGCCAGATAATAGTAGAGAAAAAGGAAAAAACATACAGAGAAATGACTTATCAATTTAAACACAAAAATGGTACCTATGTACCATTTACCTTGTAGGGATTTTCATATTAGGTGCAGATGATAATGATTATATTGTGGATCCTTATGGTGATAGATATGATTAGCATGGTTTCAATGAATCGAATGGGAGTTTGGCTCGCTAGATATGCCAGAGTTATATAATTGATGTAGAGAATGTACTTGAGACATAGTTTCGGATTTAAGTTACTGAGAATTTTGTTTTAGCAATCTCGAAAGTTTTATTTAGAGATTTTGATTTAGTTGCATTATGTATTTGGAGAATGTTATGTTTTGAGAGTTTATGGAGATTCATATGACAATTAAGGTATTTAGTAGAAATGTCGCCTTTACATATCTAAAATACCAAGATGTAAATATATGATGGAGCGGTTACATCGCATACGTGGGGCTTGAGTCTTGACTATGCAAGTCTCTAGAGTTGGAGGAAAAAAATTACACTTTACATTCTGATCTAAGGAATAGTAAACGCGGAAGAACATGCTTATATGGTAAAGAGAAATTAATTAGAAAAGAAAAGAAAAAAAAAAATTAGCTCCCTCAGCATTGGTGGACAGAAAAATTGATAATTATACTCATTTGATATTCTCTAAAAAATGCCGACGATTTAAATGCATCAATAGAAATATGTGGGCTAAAAAGCTTTGAATTATCACGGAGCACATCAACTTCTATTAGTGCAAATCATTTTCCTTATCCACATTTGGCTTGGGCTGGGCTGGGCTATACCATAACAAATTGCAGTTTAAAATTCTCTATATATATATTTGCTAGAATATTATAAATAGGAGTTGCTGTGGTGTAGTGGTTACCACGTTAGTCTTATACATTAAAGGTCCTCAGTTCCATCCTAGATGGCCCTATTCCTATCATGTCGGGGATTGGTATTTAATTTGGCCAAGGTGGTCCACTTTGATCGTCACGATTAACATTTGGTTAACTTTTACCAAGATCGGAATTCAACAACTTACTTTTTCGATTTATTTTTACGTTTGGTCCATAAAATTTCACGAAATCATTATTACTGTGAAATGAAAAATTGTGATTTTTTTATAAGACTAAGAGAATATTTATTTTTTGATTTTTTAAAAATAAATTTTCGTTTCTATTAATAGGACTTCATATGAATTGTCAATTCTTTAAAAATTATATTTTTATTGCATTCTGTAAATCAAATATGTCATAAAAATTGAAGTTAATATTGCATTTACTATTTACAATTTATCTAATATTATAATTTATTACCTAAATCTTGAAAAAGTTAATTCACTACCTGATAAAACTTTTCATCATCGTCATTGGGAGCTCGCTCAACCCGTTAAAGTCTGTCATCCCTGGTGATATATGGACTCAACACATGCATTAACGGTGAAAAGATGGTTATGTGTATAGCTGGAAATGACTCTTAGTCAGCTTTTTATCGAACGTGTCAAAAATCTACAAGTCAGCTCCCACGCCCGAACTCGCTCTTCACTCTCTCTTTACTTTCTCCGCTTATTTTCCAAGAAAAATCAAAGCACCTAAGAAAAAAAAAAAAAAATTTGAAGAAAAAAATCTCCATTGCAGTTCGCACCACGCGTCCTTGATTCCCAACCAACGCTGATGCTCAGCAGAACTCCAGTATACCATGGGGAATTACTGTCACTCCATTCACTCAAATGGACAAGAATGGAACCCGACAAACTCACAAATGAAACAGGACTCTCCTGTCGCGATGCTATAGTTGCTATGCGTACTTCATACGTACCATGAGCTCGATCAGTAGGCGTGGACTTGCTTCCTTTGTGTTTCCCTGAATGGCTTGTCATCCCAAGCTATTGCTTGATACTCAGGTCCTCATTTGTGTATAAAGATTATTGATAGGATTTTTCAGATACCAACCTTTCAAATCTATCCAAATCTAACACGTTTTGTCAATTGAGTTATTTTTGCTGTAGACTCAAGTCCTAAGTCGAAATTGATCGAATTCAAAGAACCCTTCAACTATTAGAAGTCATAAGATAAGAATAAAAGACTAAGTTAATATTACTTTCGATATATATGGGACACATTAATAGCACGATCCTATTATATTTGATTTTTAATTTTACTTAATGACTTGATAAAAATTAAGTTAATGGACTTGACAAAGATTTTAAATTTTATCTTATCTAAATAGTAGTACAAAAATAAAATTTATTAGATAAAAATAAAAAATAGTTTTGCATTCTCAAAAATATCTCTTTAGACTATAATATTGAGTTAATTAATATTATTTTTATTAAATATTATAATTTTTTTATAATATAAAAATTAAATTTTAAATATAAATTTTGTATCTAATACTATACAAGCCGAACATGATACAATAAACTTATATCATTCAATCCTTCTTGTACTTATCTTGTCCATTTTCTTTATCTAGTCTAATCTTTACAACAAAATGCTACTAAATGCACAATTTTTAATAATTATAGGATTTGAGCAGTTTAGTACCTAAATTTTTATTTTTTAATAATTCAGTGCCTAACATAAGTGCTTATTGGGGGTAAAAAATTCAATGGTATTAATAAGTCATATAAATCGATAAGTGGTATATAAGTATCAATAATAATTAAATACTTAAAAATGAAGGAATATGTATTTTTGAAAAGTACCGATTATATATCTACGTGTCAAAATTTTATTAGTATTTATATACCACTTATCGTTTCAAGTAAAGTATTAATACTATTGAGTCTTTTTTTTTTTCTTGTTGAGCTTTATTACACAAAGTATAAATACTAAATTATAAAAGAAAGAAAGTTTAGTCACTAAATTATCCAAATCTTAAAACTTGGGTACTTGTTGTGCCTTTGTCCCATAAAAAATTGTGATATTACTTCAAGTAACTGGCAGTTAACAATGCCTGCATATAAATAAGCTTCAGTGGAGCTGAATCAAGAATGAGACTAGCCCAGCGATTGGATTGGGCAATCAAACATGTTCCATAGTTTGGCCAAACATGAATTCAAAAGGGACACAAAAAAGGGAAATTTTACGTAATGGGGATCGAAACCGGGCCTGACCTACAGCTCCCGGCAAACCCGCCCCACTTACACAAACATTTAATTTGACATCAGTATATTAAAACAATAATAAAAATTATATGACGTCTCTATAAAATAAATGCTGGTGTTTCCGCCGAAAGGGAAATTTTGTAACTTATGTGCCCTCCTACCTAACTATTTTTCGTCTCTTCTTCAATATTCGAATTAGTTAACATGACTTTTTTGTACCATTTCATCACTCAATTTTTAATTCATATTGACAAGTTTGAATTTGTGATTGTGCTCATATTAGGGTCTCCGATTCATTTACAAACCTGTTTATTAAATAAATTCCATAAAAAGATCATAGATTTAATTTATAAATCCGTTTACTATAAATAAATATACATTCTTTTCATTTTTAACAGGGAGTAAAGGAAAATGCACATAGTCTAGTTCGGTTCACACTCTGTATGATAATTGACAAGGATAAATTGGTAATATACAAACATTTTTTATTAAATAGGATTCCTTGTATCTTTCTTCTTTTTTCTCCTTCCTTTTAAGTTTCAGTCGCAAGCCAAGCACATTCTAATTTGACATTCATAACTTAAGTTTAAATCTTTTCTCAACTACTAAACCAAGTATGAAATCTTGAGTTTTCTTTTTCACTTTTTTTTTTTTCAACCTATTATTTATCTTTATAGTCTTTTCTAATTTTTTTTCAGTTTTTATTGTATCATGATAATGATGTATTAGACTGTTGAACTTCATTTAGAAATCATCTGTTAGAACTTCTTATAAGAAAATAATGGGTTGTTTTATTTTTCTTTACTTTATAATGTGACACGATTGGATTTTTTTTCTTATAAGAAAAATAGGTTACGAATAATAAAATAGTAATATATCACAACTGTTTCTTGAAATAATCCTTAACGTAGAGAAAATTGATTGTTAAGATAATTTCTTTTTTATATATAAGAAGTTAATTGTTCTTTGGTTGCTAGCAAACAAAGTTTCATGGGAATTATCAGAATTGTGATCATAAGATACTAATAGTTCTGATTTTAATACATCTTAAAATAAGTGAGGTGATTAGGTGATGTTATGTAATTCAAATTATGAGATTTTTTTATAATTTGATTAGACTTTATTTTACTAAAACTATTATTTAGATTGTAATATTATTAAGTGTCAAAACCTTATGATATTTGTATTTGTAAAATTTAAATATTATTATTGTCTATTTACCTTTTGCATGCACAAGTGTCTTATAAATTTTTTTATAATTTTTTAATCGATAAATAGGTAGAAAATGGATATGAGATACGTTTATTAAACAGGTCGAATTATGGTTTTAAATATTCAAATACGATTAATAAATAGATCATGTCATGAATTAAGACTTTGCATATACGAACCGTTTAGATACGAATACAAAATATGACATGATAATATAAATTGCCAACCGTACACATGATGGGTTGCTACACCTTCCAAAATTGAGATGGAATGCAATATTTGATTAAACTTATTGAAACTTTTTGTGTTAATACAAATGGAATTGATAGGAGAGCACAATAGTGAGATCTAGTTGAGTGTAATCCTTTTCTAAATAAACTGTTATCGCATATCTAGTCAATCCTCAAGCTTAGATTGGGTTTAACTTATTAAAACCAAAGAATTGGAATGTGACCAAACCGAATTTGGCAAAAGAAAAAAAAAAAAAATCGCCCCTACATAGCATTCTCTAAACAATGTGAAACTGTCCGTCAACGTAGTTGCATGAATTGAATCCGGTTGGTGGAGATCGGAACACATTATCAAACAAGAAATTTAGATAAGAAAGACAACGTCCCACTTGTACAGTTTAATAATACATCCTGGCAGTAAATAGAAAAAAGACAATGCCTGAAATTTTGCTCGAAAAGAACCACTACCCTACATTCCTAACCGTTAGTCTTCCTAATTCACAAAAAACCAACATATCTAGGGAGGAAAGGATTCACATGGTAACTTAATAATATAAATACTAAGATTAAGTTCAAATCTTCTTTTATCTTAAGTTATAATGTGTAATGTTGTTGGACAAAAGGAAAGAAGATGGAAAGAATTGAAAATAAAGGTAGTATTTGGTTGCAAAATTTTTATGATTTTAGAATGAATAAAAAATTTTATCCTATATTTAGTTTGTAATTTTACTTGGTAATTTGACAAAAATTAAGCTAATAAACTAGATAAAAATGTTAGATTTTATCTCATCTACACTATGGTATAAAAATGAAATTTATTAGACAAAAACAAAAAATATTTCGCATTCTCAAAAATATCCCTCCATATTATAATATTGAGTAAATTAATATTATTTTTATTAAATATTATAAAAATTATTTTTTATAATATAAAAATTAATTTTTTAATATAAATTTTGTGTCTAATACTATATAAATTAAACATGGTATAATAAATTAATACTGTTCAATCCTCCTTATACTTATCTTATTCAATTCTTTTTACTTAATCAAGTCCTTGTAACCAAGTATTACCAAAAGCACAATAATATATCTATATTATAGGATTTGAGCAGCTTAATACATAAACTTCGTATTTTAATAATTTAATACCTAACATAAGTACTTGTTGAGGAAAAAAAGATTCATTAATATTAACATATCACGTAGATCAATGAACGGTATACAAATATTGATAATAATTAAATACTTAAAAATGAAGAAACATGCTTTTTAAAAAAGTATCAACTATAAATCAATGTATTAAAATTTTATTAACATTTATATATTACTTATTATTCCATGTAGTATATTAGTATTATTTAATCCTTTCTCCTTGTTAAGCTCTTTTTTTTTTTTCACAAAGTATAAATATTATAGAAGAAAGAAAGTTTAGCCACTAAACTATCAAAATCCTAAAATTTGGATACTTGTTATGCCTTTGTCCCCAAAACAAAAAAATAAACAAAAAATTATGATATTACTTCAAGTAACTGGCATTTAACAATGCCTGCATATAAATTAGCTTCATTGGAGCTGAATCAAGAATGAGACTAGCCCAGAAACACGAATTCAAAAGGGACACAAAAAAGGGAAATTTTACGTAATCGGGACCGAAACCGGGCCTGACCTACAGCTCCCGGCAAACCCGCCCCACTTGCACAAACATTTAATTTGACATCAGTATATTAAAACAATAATAAAAATTATATGACGTTTCTATAAAATAAATGCTGGTTTTTGCGCCGAAAGGGAAATTTTGTACCTTATGTGCCCTCCTACCTAACTATTTTTCGTCTCTTCTTCAATATACGAATTAGTTAACATGACTTTTTTGTACCATTTCATCACTCGATTTTCAATTCATATTGACAAATAAATATTAAATGAGACGAAAATATTCCAAATCATGAAATCAGTCTCTAAAATTCAATGTGAAATTTATGAACTTTTGATTCCTTCTCATCGCTCAATTTAATCCACATTAACAATTAGAATATTAAATAAGACAAAAGGAAAGAAAAAAAAATTACTTTCAACCGTGTAAGGAAAGGAGTCGGCCTCTACGTCAGCCTCTATGAAAATTAAAGTTTTATATTAATATCAAAGACTACATTGCATATGAAATTTTGCCGTATTAATATTTTTGAGGGCAAGTGCAAATTTTTGGAAATTAAAAACATCCCTGTAATTTCGATAATTTTGATAATGGTTTAGTAAAATGTATTCACACTTTTACAAGCATCTTAATTTGTATGTGAAGCTCCTTTTCCTATAACCACATGAATTTATCTACTCTTGATTGTTTCATTACAAGCCTCAGCAAACTATATACTTAGCAACATGCGACCCATAACCCTAAACTTATTTTGCTCTAAGATCTCGACATAAACACTTTCTAGAAAGTTCCAACCAAAATCATCATTTTTATGCATGTCTCAGTTGGAAGGAGAGACCAGGATTATAATTAAATCAAACTTCCTTGCAAACAATTTGAGTTGGAGTTGATATCTATCTAGGTTAATAAAGTCATAGAAGTAATTTATTAATTTGTGGTCAAGTTTTAAACTGTTTAGTCGATGAGTTGTTAAGCTCAATCTAACTGCAATTTCTTTTAAATGTAAAACTACTGCCAGCAGAATTTGAGTTTTGATAAAAAAAAAAAATTAACTAAAAAGTGTGTATGTGTATATATTGTAATGGCTAAACAAGCTTTAATAGAGCTAAGCTCGCTCCATCTCAATTAAACACGACACGAGCTATAGGAAAAAATTTTTAGATGAGTTTCAACTCAATGTTGTGCCATTTAACTCAATCGATTAAATGCTAAAGATAAATGGGTGCACATTTGCACTTTGACGTGGATAACTGGAGGAAATTATTGTTAGAAAAAAAAAAAAAAACATCACAGTTAGTAGGTATGCTTATGTTGTGTGTCAACCGAAAGTTTAAATAATGTTACAATGCCAGCAAACCAAGAATAAAAGAAAAGGAAAGAGTAATAAAGGCAAAGTGATTTATGTGAAAATCCTATAATAAATATAAGGAGAACCATGGGAGTAGAGATACAAATTCACCATTTTCTAAATTAAAATATTTATAGGATAAGAATTGGCTCTTTAATGTATAAAAACCCCACTAGAAATCCATTAAGGCCAATATAATCCTAGGGTAATAGACATTCACAATAGGAACTAAAAGGAGATTAGCTTATCTCAGCTAGTTATCGACTAGGTCATCCTATCAACTATTCAGGTAAACAATCAATCATCCCCTATTGAACTGTGGCAAGGAATTTTAAAAAATGAGAGAAATAAATGACACTTAGAGGCACATAAAAATATTTTCCTTAAAGAGTTTTACGAGCCCTACATAAAGTTTGTTAAAGAATTCATGACTCTTCTTGAATACAATTAAGTGTGTATGAAAAACAATGGTAATAATATTTTATTTTTTATGACCATACAAGTTTATAAAATATTTGGAAGATTATTTGTGTATTGTTGATAAGATTGAGAAGGAGAGAAAACAAAGAAAAAAAGTGTAAAATTTCGTATAAAAATTTTTCTTTATATGTATTTTATGACTTTTCACTAATTTCATGAGTTCTGGCTATTTTTTAAAATAATTATAAGTTAATAAGGTCATAAACATTGAGAAGGGATTTTTCTTAATCATTAGATCATTCTTAAATAATTATAAATTGATCTAAACTACCTATTATAAATGATCACAACTCAAATTAACCAATAACACAATGATTTAAGTAATAAGCATAATCATCACCTAGCATAAAAATAACACATCAATTGTAATAACTTGGATTTTCTCTCTCCTATTTAGCTAAGACTCATTTGAAAAATTCACACTTTAATTAATTTTCAATATCCTCAAGTTGTCTGTTTTTCTTCCACTAGCCTCTTGCTTTTTAATGCTTAGCCTCTTATTAGATCCTTCACCTCAATTAAATATCACAAACTCTAAATAACTTAAAACACTATTGATATAACTTTTTAAGTTCTACAACCTCAAAATATATTATTTCATTGGAGTATAACAATAGTCCTACATAAATTTAAGGTGAAATATATTCACAATAAAAAGTAAAACGAAATAGAATCAACTATCTCAAATGAGATAATCAATTAATATTAAGTCAACAGTCAATAAAACTATTCTTGTTCGACCATGACGGCCATTGGTCCACCGCTATTTTATATCTCATTACTTATATATCATTGGGCCAACCTCTTGCCGGCGCAATGCGGCCTCCTATCACATCATGGTCAAGACCTCTGATATCCACAATTGCATAAAAGTTTCTTTTAAGTTCGGGATATAAATTACACTCTAAAAATAAATAAACATATGTGCGTTGTTGTAGTTACAATGCACGTGGGCTACACTGATTTTTTTTTTTTTTTTTTTTTGGGTGGAAACACGTTGATAAATCTGATTCGCTTTAATGGACGCCTGTTCTTTTCCTGGATTTTTTCCAGTTGATCAATAATCTTTGAACAAATGTTGGACTATAACTGGATGTTTCTATCTACACTGAATAATAGTCAAACCAACCCTTTTCTGGATGTATATAAAAAGAGCTCTTGAATGAGTTCGAGTCACATAATCCATTTCCCAAAAACTTAGGAACCAACAGGCAAAAAACAAACAGCACCAACTGTCGGTTAGTTACTCATGGCTGACACAGAAAAGAGGTATGTCTAACTTATCTCCTTCCTGACATTAACATTATTGCTCTTATATTTCTGCCTTCACTAATATCAAACATTGTTTAAATGTTCTAAATTTTCTTTAGTAACACAAACCAAGTGGAAGGGGGAGAAGAGGAAAAAAAAGTAAGAAAGTGCTTCGAAAATGTGTTGGACGACGTAGTAAGCTTGAACTCCCTCTTCACGGTTGCAGTATTCATTGGGTTATCTCTAGCCACACCAGGCCAAGTCCAGTCCCTAGATGACCGTACTGATTGCAACTCAAACACCCTACAAAGAAAAAGACTCGTCCTGCTGGAAATCGCATCGTTTAGTTGTTTCGTATTCTCAGGATTCCTAGCCAAAACAGCCAAGATTTTCCTCTACATATACCAATACGAGAAATCGAAGAGCAGGGAAAAGAACGATCCGCATAAAAAAATGCTCACTCGCGCAACGTTCATTCTGTCGATATATGGAACTTTTAGCGGATGCTGTTGCCTTTTGTTGGCAATGGTCGATGTTGTGCAGATTAAGATAGGGAAACTGTCGTGTGGGAGTGAGTATGCAATCCGTACGGTGATTGTGTTATTAGGATTGATATCTCCATCTTTGTCTATATATTTTATTGCTGTGTCGTATGGTCTGTATTTAGCTGCGAAACGGCAATAAGAGAGAGGCAGCAATAGCAATGCGAGAGAGGCATATGCCTCGAAGTATGTAATAAGGCCAGAGAACATAGCGTTAGATCTGGTTGTGCGTGCATGAGTTCAGTACTTATAGGGATGTCATATTAGTGACTATCGAATGTAGTGTCTGTTTGGATTTTTTTTTTTTTTTTTTATATTTGATTTGTGTATGTATTTAAAATTTGGTATATGAAAAACCGTGTTGTCTATTTATATTTTATAATTATAATGAAAATAATGATTAAAATATTAAAATTAGAAAATAAAAATATATATATTTAAAAAAAAAGTTTTGAAAAAATATATTTTATACATTAAAAATGATTATTTTAATTAGTATTTTTTAAAAAATATATTCTCATCTTTTTTATGTCTTATTCTTACTGGACACAAAAATTCAAATAAATAAAAATAAGATGCCGATAAAACAAAAAATAGATAAACCAAACGAATCCATAATGATCTTTCTATGTTGTAGTTTGTGATATAAAGTCCCTCCTTTTATGTATTATTCCTTCTCTTATGCATGATTATATGTATGGCATTTAGATACGAATTTCTCGAAATACCAGTTTACACTCGAGTGGGAGTAAATTGAGTTTTATATATATATATTTTTTTTACCTAAAGCCTTTCACAAGTTTGAGGATTTATTTATTTTTTTAATGATTTATTTAATATCTACTCTCACCAAATATTACAAACAAATTTCGGGGAATAAAAAAAAAAGAAATAAGTTTTAGTGATGGGTTATGACACAAGAAGATTTATGAATGATGAAATGAATTACATAAAATGGAAAAATTACATTTTAAAGTGAAATTATGAAATTTGAGGAGAATAATTTGGTTTTCTTGGGAAATTATAGTTATATGAGGAAATAACAGTTACAAGAGAAATTACAAATTTCAAAGGGAATTGTAATTATATAAGGAAAAATACAAAAGAAAATTAAAGAAAGGTTGCAAATTGTTTGCACACTTACAAGCATTTATAGACAAGATTTTCTATGATAATACTAGTAATATATCGTTATTGTAACAATGATCAACCTAACCTACTAACCACATGCTATCTTGCTACTTTCACCTCCTTTCCCATTTAATTATTAATTGACCTATTATCGAGCTAACAGGTTACACTATTATGAATAATATAGATTAAGTTTCTATCAATTAACAGTTTAAATTGATCAACATTACGATAACAATATTTTGCTAACATTACCATAGAAAACCTCTTGAAAACAAATATGAATTGCAGCAAAGTTGCAAGATTATAGGCAATCACCAAAGAAAATTGTAAGTACATAGAGATAAATATACATTATCTAAGGAAGAGTTAGCAGTTCTAAAGAAAAATTATAAATCTTAAGTTGAATTACCTAAGAAAATATAAAGCACAGCTTCAAAAGAAAATTATAATTTTTAGAGATTTATTATGAATCTCATTAAGTATTAAGAAATTTAATTTTAAAAGAACAATTACTAAATGTGAAAAGTGATTTTAAACCTTAATAAAATTCAAACGAAGTTAGTTATTAGATTCTTGTAAAACCTACAGTATCAAATCAAATTTCCGATCAGTTAACAGCAATCCACGAACCATAAACGAAAATTACAAAATCTCAATATATTTTAAAATATAAAGTTATTCATCAATTTTGACAAAAATTAAAAATCTTAATGTAAAGTATAATTTTTTATAGCTCTCGCACAAAGGTCTTGAGGAAAGTTTGCAATTATTTCTTTTCCAATAAAATAGTAGGTTCTTCAATTGGAATTATGATATTGCATGATTAATAATATTCAAATGCTGGAAGCATATGCTCTAGGAAACATAAACCCTACTGCTAAATGAATTCAGGAACCGATGCAAGCACATTCTACTTAACAATTGAAGCTAGACTCACGTGAATGATATATACATAATATATTTAAGTTGCTGGATGAGAACTTTTCTCTTTTTCTTTCCTCTCTTATAATTACAGAGATCATCTTCATCCTGATGAATAAGATGATTAATACAAGAGGAAAGCTCTTCCGGTTAAATGTGGAAAAGGAACACATATTCACAATATATAGCTAACTGAAATGCAAGGATCAATGTCAAAATCTTCTTTGCAAGATTGCGGATGTCCTCTCTATTGGATTCAACTGATATTCTTGCTAGTTCTTGCACAACACCACTTCATATGAAATCTTTCACATTGTCCTCTGTAACAAAAGCCAACAAACCATGTTTGGTTAACTATGGTGCTTGGCAGCAGCAGCAGATGCTAACAAGTGCTACATGAAATGCTTTCTCCATTGAAATTAGAATTTTTACAAATTGATTTTTTAAAATAAAAAGATATTGGTAACAAAAATCCCTCTCTAAACTGTGCTTGCATTCTTCATTACACATAGCTTTACCTATGTATCAATCTAAAACTCGGTTTCTTATCTAGACAAGACTCGAAAAAAATTAAATACTCAAGTAATCAACTCTTACCCTTCCTACATAAGCATTTCATATAGAAATGATCTCTTCATCTGATCATTTAGAAGCAATTTACATTTTCATGATCTAATAAGCAATCTCATTCATAATTGACTAGATCTTTAATACGAGTAATATCAAAATACCAAATCTTTTATATAACTCTCAAGAAGTAGAATAACATCTTTAGAAGATTAAAGAAAGAATAACTTCTTCTTTCGTAAGGAATTCTTCTAATAATTCCGAACCTAATCTTTTCAAAAAAACATGCATAGTACTTTTGTGTTTGCATGCCAAAGTTTGAACACAAGAAAGTCGAAGTATATATTTTATTCAATATAAACTCTTTTTTTTTTTTAGGATCCACTGTGATAATGAGAAATATTTCTACATATACGAACAAATTGGTCAATGATATTAGAATCTGACGAATCAGTCCGAGTCGGCTTACTAATGGGATGCCCAAATACATTACAAAATTTCGCTTTAAACAATGATCCATTGGAACTATTGTCTCAAACTTCTTCATAGCATTATCTATTAGAAAGGAATTTTCTAATAGTTGACTCCATACCTCTAAAGAATTTATTCGTACCTTTGAAAGATAGTCCAAAAAATCAAGAGAATACTTACAAAATTGGTTTATATGGACCCTTTCTGGTTAAGACTACATGTAAAATTGATATTGCTATAAATTAACAAGGTAATATTTTCATTTATTGCTCATAAGAGGTGTATTTTTTAAAACCAAAATGGATTTTCCTTAATATCTAAGATACTACATGAAAGGATCCTTAAAAACCCATATGATGTGCTAAAAATCATTATTGAAAAAACTTTAACAAGATGTTCAATTTTTCCATAAAAATATATTCATTCAAAAAAGATCCCATAAGATGTTGGCCATAAATAAGTAGAAAGGAAGAGGACACATCATGACCTGGATAGCAATAGCACTAAGGATACAATTTATCATTCTATATGTATAGCTTCAGCCAACAAACAGCATAGCCAGGCTCATTGAAATCTTAGACCCTCCAATCTACTGGTTCCTTAAAATGGACTAATCATGAGGTCATATATACAATTACACATAATAGGTACCTGAAGGTAGAAACAAAATTCTTAGCATGCTTAAATATTTTTTTGAAACTGTTAGGATCATCATATTTAATGGGATAAAATGATACAATGCAAGCAAACCAAGAACTTGAAAAATAAAATAAAATAAGAGAGGAAAGAATAATAAAGGCAAAGTGATTTATGTGAAAACTCCATATGAATTTAGGGAAAACCATGGGAGTAGAGATGAAAATTCACTATTTTCTAAATCGTAATGCTTATAGTACAAGAGTTGGCTCTCGAGTATTTAAAAACCCCACTAGAAATCTATTGAGGCCCATATAAACTTAAGGCAATAGACATTCACAAGAGGGAATAAACAGAGATTAGTTCATCTCAACTAGTGATCAACCAAGCCATCCCTATCAACTATCAAGGTGAACAGTCAATCATCCCCCATTGGATTGTGTTAGAAAATTGTAGAAAAATGAGAAAAACAAATTTCACTTAAAAGGCACACAAGAATGCTTTCCTCAAAGACTTTTACAAGTTTTGCACAAGTTTGCTAAAGAATCCATAACTCTTTCCAAATAAAACTAAGTGTATATCAAAAACAAAAGTAGTAATCTTTTGTTCTTGATGACCAGATAAATTTGCATAATATTTGGAAGATTATTTATGTATTGTTGATAAGGTTGAGAGGGAGAGAAAATTAAGAAGAAGATGTGTAAAATGTCACATGAAAAATTCTACCCGATATGTATTTTGTGACTTTTCACTAAATTTATGAGTTGGACTCTTTCTTAAAATAGTTATAAGGTGACGAGGTGATAATCATTTTACACTATTTTTTTTTTTTCAATCATTAGATCATCCTTAAAATAATTATAAATTGATATAAACCACCCACTAAACTACCACTATGAATTATCACAACTTAAATCAACCAATAGATATAATGGTTCAAGTAATAGGTACAATCATCAACCAACATAAAGTAACACATCAATTGTAATACTTGGATTTCTCTCACCTATTTGGCTCCAACTTATTTGGAAAATTCACACTTTAGCTTACTTCCAATTTTCTTAAGCCGTCTATTATATCATTGGATTCTATTTACATAATCAAAAATCTATTTAACAGACTATTGACCATCCCTCTTCAACTAGCCTATTGCTCTTTAATGTCTGACCTCTTGTTCTACCTTGATCAATAGGTCTGTTCCCTCAATAAACTATCACAAACTCTAGATAGCTCGAAACGCTGATAATATAACTTTTAAGTTCCATAACCTCAAAGCATATCATTTCATGGGAGTATAATAATAGACCTTACATAAATTTAGAGTGAAATCACAACGGAAAATAAAAGGAAATAGAGTGAATTGTCTCAAATAATGTAGTCAATCAACATAAAGCTAACAGTCAATCAAGCCATCCATATTCGACGACTAAGGCTAACCATCGACCACCACCTATATCCCATTTGGCCAACCTCTTTCCAGTACAATGCTAGCCTCCCGTCACATCATGGTCAATAGTCCCCTAGCTTAATTAACCATCACAAGCTCGAAAAGTCCAAGACACTCGTGATTTAACGTAAGGTTTTACAAGCTCCGACACGCATAATCCATAAAGTCGTTGCTAGTTTACTCCTTCTTTTAAGTTCAGAATATGAATCATATTCCAAATATATATACATGGTTGCTATTGGTACCATATATGTAAGCTAGATTGCTAATTTTTCCTTTTTTTTTTTTCCAGTGGAAATCGAAAGAAAAATTTAATGATATTAACAATCCACGTGATATGCAAGAATCAATAATATTTAAATATTTAAAAAATATATATATATTTTAAAAAAGTTTTGATTATATATTTATATATTAAAATTTTATTAATATATATATATATATATCATTTATAGATTGACGTAACATATTATATTAATAATATGGGATGCTTTCTCCTGTAAACACATTGTTAATTTGATTCACTTTAATGGACGCTTTTTCTTTTTCTCGGATGGTTTCCAGTTGACCAATAATCTTTGAACAAATGTAGGCCTATAATTGAATGTTTTCATCCACACTATTTAATAGTCAAACCAACCATTCTCTGGATGTATATAAAAAGAGCTCTTGAATGAGTTCGAGTCACATAATCCATTTCCCAAAAACTTAGGAACCAACAGGCAAAAAACAAACAGCACCAACTCTCGGTTAGTTACTCATGGCTGACACAGAAAAGAGGTATGTCTAACTCATCTCCTTCCTGACATTAACATTATTGCTCTTATATTTCTTCCTTTACTAATATCAAACATTGTTTAAATGTCGCAAATTTTCTTTAGTAACACAAACCAAGTGGAAGGGGGAGAAGAAGAAAAAAAAGTAAGAAAGTACTTCCAAAATGTGTTGGACGACGTAGTAAGCTTGAACTCCCTCTTCACTGTCGGAGTATTCGTAGGATTATCTCTAGCCACACCAGGCCAAGTCCAGTCCCTAGATGACCGTACCGATTGCAACTCAAACATCCAACTAAGAAAAAGACTCGTCATGCTCGAAATCGCATCCTTTAGTTGTTTCGTATTCTCAGGATTCCTAGCCAAAACAGCCAAGATTTTCCTCTACATATACCAAAGCAGGAAAAAGGAGGATCCGCATAAACAAGTGCTCACGCTTGTATCGTTTTATCTGTCGATATATGGAACTTTTATCGGATGTTGTTGTCTTTTGTTTGCAATGGTCGATGTTGTGCAGATTAAGATAGGGAAACTGTCGTGTGGGAGTGAGTATGCAATCCATACGGTGATCGTGTTGATTGGATTGATATCTCCAGCTTTGTTTGTATATTTTATTGCTGTGTCGTACGGTCTGTTTTCCACTGCTAGAGGAGCAATACAACAGAGACATAAGCCTTCAAGTCTATGATAAAGCCAGAGAACAAAGTATTATTTCTGGCTGTGCATGCATGAGTTTAGTTTGTATAGGGATGTCCTATTTGCGAGTATTTTCAAATATAATATTGTTTCTGCGCTGTGATTTGTGATATAAAGTGGCTCCTTTTCTTTATTATCCCTTCTCTTATGCGTGATTATATATATAGCATTTAGATACGAATTTCTCGAAATACCAAATTAAACTCAAAAGTGGGAGTAAATTGAGTTTTACAATATCTTTTTTTTTTTTTTCCCTTAAAGCCTTGCACAAGTTTGAGGATTTAATTTTTCTTCTTTTTAATGATTTATTTAATATTTACTCTCATCAAATATTACAAACTAATTTTGATGCAAATCAGTTGTAGTGATGAGTTATGACACAAGAAGATCTATAAATGATGAAGTGAATTACAGAAAATGGCAAAATTACATTTTAAAGTGAAATTATGAAATTTGAGGAGAGTAATATGGTTCTCTAGGGATTTCAAGGTTATACGAGGAAATAACAAGCATAAGAGAAATTACAAATTTCAAAGGGAATTGTAATTATTGAAGATAAAAATACAATATAAACTAAAGGAAAGTTGCAAATAATTAGTAGATTTACAAGCATTTGAAAACAATTATGAATTTAAGCAGAGTTGCAAGATTTATGGCAATCGCCAAAAAAATTGTAAATATGTAGAGGTAAAAATACTTCTCTCTAGATTATGTACTTTTTATGAATGTAAAGGAAAATTATGAATCTTGAGTAGATTTACCTAAAAAATAAGCGTATTTACAAAGTTTATACATTTGTTAATAAAATATAGAAGTTTGCAACGTAACATAGCTACAAAGTTTATCTTCAAACGGAAAATAACAAAAAACTGAAGATTTATGAAAATAAAATTTCTCTTCAGAAGAAAATTATAGTTTTTAGAGATTTATTATGAATCTCATTATGTATTACAAAAGTTAATTTTAGAAAAAGTAATTACAAAACATAATAAAATTAAGCAAAGCTTCTACAGAAAGTTATGAGATTTTTCTAAATACTACAATATCAAAACAAATTTCCCATTAGTTAACGATAATTCACACACCATTAAAAAAAAAAAATTGCAATATCCATCTGTCTATTTTTAAAACATAAAGACATACGTGAATTTTAAGGAAAATTACAAATCGTATTGTAAATTATAACTTTCTATAACTCTTGTTCAAATCTTTGAGGAAAACTAGCAATTATTTCTTTTCAAGTAAAATAGCAGTTCATCATTCAGATAGTTGTTCAATGGGAATTATGATGTTGCATGATTAATAATATTCAAATCCTGGAAGCATACACTCTAGGAAACATAAACCCTGTTGCTGAATGAATTCAGGAACCGATGCAGGCACATTCTACTTAACAATTGAAGCTAGACTCACATGAATGATATATACATAATATATTTATGTTGCCATCTTGATGAATAAGATGATTAATACGAGGGGAAAGCTCTTTCAGTTAAAGGAGAAAAGGAGCACCTATTCACACTATATAGCTAACTGAAATGCAGGGATCAATCTCAAAGTCTTCTTTGCTAGATTGCGGATGTCCTCTCTATTGGATTCAACTGATAATCTTGCTATTTCTTTCACGGCACCACTTGTTATGAAATCTTTCGCATTGTCCTCTGCGACAAAAACCCAACAAACCATGTTAGGTTAACTATGGTGCTTGGCAGCAGCAGCAGATGCTAACAAGTGCTACATGAAATGCTTTCTCCATTGAAACTAGAATTTTTACAGAAGTAGAAAGGAAGACGACACATCATGGCACGGATAGCAATAGCACTAAGGATACAGTTTATCAATCTATATGTACAACTGCAGCCAATTAAACAGCAAAGCCAGGCTCATTGAAACCTTAGACCCTCTGATCTACTGGTTCCTTAACATGGACTAATCATGAGGTCATACACACAACTACACATAATAGGTACCAGAAGATGGAAAGAGAATTCTTAGCATGCTCGAATATTATTCCTAAGCTGTTATGATCGTAATATTTAAACTAAAAAGGGCTCACCATTTTGTGCTAGATGACACAAAGCGAGCTCAATATGACGCCGAATTGAAGCAGAAGTATTATCACAGTTGGCAACCAACCAATTAAGGATGTCTTCATCCATTAGAAGCGAGTGACCTTTTCGATGCCCTGAAAGAGAATATATACTCATATTAAAGCAAATGCTAAGTAGACTAACCTAAATATTTTACAAGTTTATTTTCAGGCCAGAAAAATCTCGGCTCACCTTGAATAACAGCTCGTGATTCACATTTGGCAAAGTTGGCAATACCTCTAGCAACCTGCGCTATGACATCATTACTACCAGATCTGACCATTCCTATGAGTGCCTTAATTCCTCCATGCTCTATCAGCATCATGTGCATCTTTTCTGTTAATAAAGCTTGGAAGCATTAGTATGATGAAGATGTCCATTTGCAGCACCAGAGCAAACAGCACAAATCTCAGTTTCATTTCTTATTTCCAGAAGACAGGGTCCATAATAAATTGGTTAATACTAGAAAGTAGCTATCTAGTGTGTTTAAGCTGAATAGCTTTTCATATAACGGCAAACCATAAAAGATATATTGCTTCCTTTCAACAGAATATGTAGGATAGCATTTTGACGGTCCTTTCTTCCAACTTCTGCCTAAGCTGATAGCAGAAGACACCAATATGCTTTCTTGGACCATTTAGAAGACCTAATTATGTCGATGAATTATATCACGGGAAAACCAGCAGAATAATATATCAGTTGGCAAAGACTCTTTCCTGCAATATGCGATAACACCAGGCTTACGTCATAAGAAGCAACTTCTGAATGAAGATGAACTGCAAGAATGATTTCAAGTTACCATTTCCACATAAGTTAGCAAGCGCACCAGCCACCATCCTAAGAGTCTGCAAGTCATCTGTTTTAAATGCTGTATTTGCCAGTAACTGAGCACCTCCTTTGCTCATTATCAGGATTTGATTGGACTCTGATGCATAAAAGTATGATCTCTTAGAGACAGGACAAAAGAACGAGCATTTCATAACAGAATCATATATAGGAATAAAACAGTCACACAATATACCAATCAATTTTGCATTAAGTGTTGCTTCTTGCAATACGAGTCTAGAAAGATATGCATTTCACATTTACCCTATCATCCTCTGCGTTTTTTTCTTGAAGAAAACTCTGTTGATGCACTAAGATAACTACCTGGTGACAACATCGCACCGAAAGTATTGTGACCCTTCAGATATACGTGCAAAAAGAGTGAAGGCTGTCTCATATTATGTAAGAACATTCTAGCTCGAATGCTATTCATTTGAGATTAATCTAAAAGAATCGGCTTTCAGTAATTGGATTCTTGGGCACTCAACCACTATCTTAGTGGCAGAACAGGAAACTGTCAGGAATACATGTCAGAGTTTATACACCGATGAGAAAAGAAAGAACACTATTACCATTCATTGCCAAATTCGCAATTGCACCAGAAGCCACTCTAAGTACAGTTTTACTCTTTGATGACCTTAACAGCATAAGAAGTGCATCTAGACCACCTTCTTCTATTATCTTCTCTTGATGAATATCTGTAAAACAAAGTCAAAATCTAGACTAATTGATACAACTTGTAAGTAGTGTCTCAAGAACAAAGGATGACTAACTATAGAAGGAAGAAAGAACGAAATAGCAGACGTCAAAGATGCAATATCAGATGCTATGAAAAAGTGGATGTCACAGAGACAAAATCTAGATTATCTTCTGATACAACTATTGTTAAGAAAAGAAAGCATGAAGAGAGAAATTCTTGACTAAACCTGTAGAAAAGCAGAGTGAAGCCATTAATATTGCCTATTGGTCAATGTTTCACTTTATTCCTTAAGTTGAATATGGAAGTTCAAAGAACTTTGCCATGTGATATAATCGGCAAGATTCCAAGAATGTCCTACTAAGTCATGCATCTAAACAACATAAGAGTAGGCTCAAGAACAATTTTCATGTGGGTATGATAGCTGCAATTCGCATAATCTGCATTTATTAGGTTGATACGCAACAAAGCAAAATTTGACAACAAACTTTATTTCTTGCTATATATTAGATCATCAAACTTGGAATAGATCAGATAGATCAGTGTGGGTGAGAGCTTCGAAGGATCAATGTGTTCAAGAGTTCATGATCAAGTTAAGGCTCCATTTAGTTTATCTTTTTTTGGTTATTCTTGATGACTTGTTGTTTGTTTAAATCTTTATATTTGATAAAAATAAGATACCAAAAAGGTGGAAATATATTTTTTTAAAAATACCAAATAAAATAATCATTTTCAAAGCAGAAAATATATTTTTTTAAATTTTTTTCTCTTAAAAGTATGCGAATTTTTATCTCCCAATTTTGACACTCTAATCACCAACTTCATTATCATTATGAAATAAAAACAAATAAGATAGTTTTCTAAGTACCAAATTTCAAACAGATATAAATCAAACATGAATCAGATACATATAAAATATAGACAAAAAAAATACAATCCAAATAGAACCTAAATTGGTCAGCATTTGCACAGCTCCCAAGAGACAAACAATTCAAAAAGTTCTATGTCTAGCTCCTTCTCATGGTCCACTAAAAATGAATTTAGATAGGATCTTGACAAATGGCAAAACTTCTATATTTATTACTTAAGAAATACAAATAACTTTCCCAATAATTCAGTTTTAGTACAACACATGAGGATGTAAAAGGTAATGACTACAAAATATAGAACTAGTCTCCCCCATTTGTGAGGTTTGTTACCATGAAAAGGAAAAAATACACAATAGAATTTCTATTAATGGATCCTCCCATAAGAATTCCCTTCAAGTAAAGATGCTAGGATTTCCTATATCATTTAACCAAGAGTTTCAATAGTGTTGAGTAATAAAAACAAAACTCATACAAAATCTACAAGTTTTTAGGTAAGATAGATGTGATGCCAATCACTATAGTATAAGAGCTTTTAGATAACATCCCTAATACGATGCTACATATAGCTCACAACCATAATCTACAAGCTTAAACTTTTAGATAAAATAGTTGTGGTACTAAAATCAAAATTGAGTCAAAGCAAAAGGTCCTAGATCAAATCTCACTTCTTCGTTCAACCCTTATTTAATTAAACTATCCATGTCATGGGCTTTACTTGGAACACCAACCTATACTGAGGGAGAGAATCAAGTAATAACCATAAAACCTGGGCGATCTATAGGTTTAAAATTTTAGGTAAGATAATTATGGTGATATAGGCTTGAACATAGAAGAGTAAGCAACAAAAACACATAATGTGGAGGAAAATTGAAGTACCTTCAGCAGCTAGATTTGCCACAACTTTCACTGCATGAATCTGTACATCCAAATCTTCAGATCTTAACATTGCTAGAATCTTCTCAAGGCCAACTTCAGGAAAAGAAAACCTACACTGAGTAAGCTTGCTAGATTGAAAGTTCTGACCAGAATAAGCAAAGCCAAGCTGCTATCTTGCCTTCTTGACATATCTTCGCTATTGTAGTTCTCTGGCCCACTTTCATATCTCTCAATAGATTCGATTTCTGGGAATTTGTTGACATATTTGCTGGAGAACCTTTATCAACATTTTCCTTCAAATATGTATGTTTGTCCTGTATAAGAGTATATGATAAGATGAAACAGCTGAAATTGTTCTGATAAATTAAATGGCAAAACAAACTTGCCTCATAATCCATTTGGGGATCTGGCGTACTCTTCTTCCTTGAAAGAAGTTCGTTCTCAATGTTCTTTCTCTGCCTCTCTTCAAGTAGTAGTTTTTGCCTCAAAGTATCAAGTTCTTCATGCAACTTTGCCTAAGAAAAGTTCAATCAATTATAGCACTGTCACACGTCACACATCCCCGCTGAGGCAATCTGATTCTATTTGAAATTAGCTACTCAATTAGTGCCGAAAATTCTCTTTTTTTTTTTCTTTTGGAAATCATCATTGCACCAGTAATACCTTCTCTTCTGAAAGATATTTGTTTTCTGATTTCAAAGAGTTCAGTTCACTGGTGTTACTTTCATAAAGCTTGGTCATGTTGTTTAACTTGTCACTGAGTTCTTCAATCTCATTTTGCCCCTGATTCACAGTAGACAGAAAGATCATCAGATGCGTAATCTAAGAGAATGTATGGACAGAAGAAAAACTTTCTTCAGAAAAATAAGCTTAAGAAAAAATCAAATTTATGAATTGCAGACACTGGCCTTAGTGGCTGGAAAATATGGATATATCTAAAGTAACATCTGCACCTAAAGATTTGTTCATGTATAAAGATTTGATGCAGAAGGAAAAAAAGTTGGCATGCTCTCATTTTGTTGATTACATTAAACTCCAGCCAGCAGTGCCATTCTTTTTGCATTAGTAAGACCGCCATGCTACTAAAATTTAGAGACAATATCTAGGATTGCATGACTTGATGAAAGTCATTGCATGAGAATGCAGGCTATCATGAAAGAGCAATCATATGGATCAGCAGGTCTGTTAAGAAAATTAATGCCATATACAAGGAAAAGATAACATAAGATGCTACATCTTAAAGTGTCAGCACAATAATATGAAGTGGCTCATCAGGGCTCCTCAACAATATAAAATTCTAAGTTTCCCTCTGATGCCATTTTAAATTCTGATATCACAACATTATCTGACTGCTATGCAAATGTGGTGTCATGTCTACATATGGACCTAATCATCCTGAAATCCATGTAGAAGCCCACGAGCATTTATAATCTTCTGTTCAAGGATGAAAATCAAAATTCTAAATTTCATTTGCCATAATCTATGCAAAATATAAAATTAGCAGTGTTCAATGTCGATATCGAATAATAATCTTGTGGAAGGAGTAGAGATAAGCCTGACATACAATACATCGAGGACATGATAATAACCTTCATAGAGTTCTGATGCTCTCTTAAAAGTTTCTTAGCCGAGTCTAACTGCTCTTCAACACATTTAGATTGCACACGTGCATCTTCTAGGTGTTTTGCTAGCTCTGCTATATTCTTCTCATACATCTCAGAAGTTTCCAGTAATGTCATCTGATAAGTAGAATGTTCCCTTTCATATTGCTGCAGAAAAGATATATAAAGCTTTTGAATGGAACCAAAATTGATTTGATATGGATATCTTAATGAAGGCAATCAATCACTAGAAAATTTTAAATGTAAGACTATCCAAAGTACAAACCTGAATGGATATCTGATGGTCAATTAAGAATTTCTTCATAGAACCTAATTGTTCCTCGGCATCTGCAGCTTTGGCTCGCTCCTCCTCTATCTGCTTAACTAATTCTGCTATTTTCTCCTCATACATTTGTGTTGTCTCTGCCAATACATTTTGATATGCAGAACTAAGCTGCTGTTGTTCCTAATAATTGAAAGATAGTAAAAGGTTAAAATATGCCTGGTATATCCATTACAAGAAAAGTGCATGTAGCTTTGCCATAAATGTATTAAGCAGGCCAAAAGAACGGAAGCTTTCCATAGTAGCAAAGAAAAGGGTTTAGAAAAATAGTGTGTCAGTTGGAAAGATGGAATTCTTTTCGAAAGGAAGGGTTCATCTTATCATCAAATTCATGCCAGTTTTGCAGCACACGAACAGCAGACACCAAAATTTTAATGGGATAAAGGGTGAAATTCTTGACAGGCTGATGCAATCTGGTATGAGATCAGATAAGCAGAATCTCTGAAAACTGTTACAAGTGACAATGAAAAACTTTGACTTCCATGGAATCTCAAACAAGGGACCCTTTCCAAAAGAAAAAAATCTAGTGCCTAGAAGTTGAGAAAGGGTTTTGACAGCAAGTCATTTAATGACCCCATGTTTTGATACTGGTTTTGAACTGAATGTGCAGAATCACACCTACATTACCTACCAGAATTTCAATAAAAACCTTGGTTATATTACTAAAGAAAGCCATCCTGTGGAATTGGTCATTGTTACAAAAAGAGCACTCACCTACATCCTTGCTAAAGAAAAGGAAATATAGATATTAGCTGCTTGTAAAACTTGATAAACTATATACATCCACGAAGTCTGCATATCAAAATAGGATGATTAACATTTTTCTGTTGTAATGATGAAAATATTTAATGGGGGGTGTCAGGTTCTTTTCTGAGGTGTGATCAAGAGATAGGTGTTATGGAAATTTTTCATAAAATAATTAAGGATACGAAAGTTAAAAACTGACTTAAATCATAAAACAAGCTTGACTTTATCTAAAAAACTGCTCAAATTGATGATCATTATGGCAATACAACTTCACAAATCAAGAATAAATGAAAAACTAAGCTACCTATCTAGAGTTAAGGAAATGAATAAGTACATGATATTTGAGGGGGAAAAAGAAAAACAAAGAAGATACTTGAAGACAAATATGAATGAGATCGCAAAGCACCTGACAGTAGTCCCAATTCACTTGCAACTGCACAATCTTGCTATGCAATAGGTCATTCTGATCCTCCTTGTGACTTAGTTCAACTAAAACTTGCTTCATTTCCGACTCCAGATGAACATTTTCCTCCTCTAAGAACTGCAAAAGATAAAAAAGCAGTTAAGAGTAGAGATCTACATGCCATTGCAATGAAAATGTATTTTGATAAAAAAAGCCAGATGATATATGAAGAATACCAGTCAAGCCAGGACATGAAAGGAGATATGATGCAAAAAGACATGAACAGAAAAAACTTCAAGAAATAGAGTCAACTACCTCGGACCTTTTTCTTAGATTTGTTTCAGTTGCAGAAAATGCGTCTTGGCACTCCTTAAGCTTTTTCTCTAATTTGCATTTATCACTTTCTCTCAACCTTTCTTGCCTCTCAATTTCTTCAGTAAGCTCATGTACTTGACTCTCAAGCTGACGACATAAGCCTTCATAGTCAACTTCTTCCTTAAGTTTGACCACATTTACAACTTTCATTGCCTGCAAAGACACAACATCAAAAATTCCTGACATACCCTTAAATTTAGAAAAGTTCCCTCTTGATTCCATAGAGTAAAGTGAGCTTAGTACAAAAATGACAATACAAAGGATTTGAAAAGTTTCAGCAAGAGATAGTTGTTTAATAAAATTGAGCTTCTATGAATCACTAATTAACAAGTGAATAGACACCAAAGGCACTCATCTAATTAGAATTTATAAGCATCATGAAAGCCCCCAATGGTACATAAGCTATTTATCAACGTGTCAATAACTAGGGAATAATTCCTAAACTACAGTTTTGGAAAACCCAAGGAAGACATGATAAACTTAAATTAACAAGGTCGTAATTATATGGACATTCAGAAAGCTAGACTATGATATGACTAGGAATCTTATATTCATTGGTAATAGCTTATAGTTGTTTGGATACATAAGAATTATGTACCTTTATCCACAGGTAGCAGAAACCCTTATCAACTGCTATTAGGATCTTCCAATTGTAAATGAGAAGATATTTTGAATCAGCCTTAGGTGATACTATTAGTCATTCAGCAAGGAAATGATATTCCAATAATTACCTTTCGGTGACAAAGGGCAGATCCAAATCACCAAAATGTTATTTATTTTTCGTTGTTCAAAAAATGCCACATATAATCCTCATTCATGCAAGAAATTATGAATTTACATTCAAAAAAGTATCCTGGATAGTATGTCCTTCCTATTAAAGAAGAGTGATAATATGATGCCATGACCATCACATAAGCAAATCAATTAACTTTTTCCTTGATGAGTGAAGAAGATATATATTTTTCCTTATTTTATTTTTTCTTTGGTTAAAGCCATTAAATCGTTTAAGTGCAGTCAGCGTGTATGTTGATTTGTTTGTCAGTGTCTATGTGTGTGTCGTTTTTTTCTGATTTGTTTAATTGGTTTAGTAGATATGGTTGGACAGATTTTTCTGATATGTTTAGCTGGTTTAGTAGATATGGCTGAACAGATTGGCTTGTATTTTAGACGAGGATAGATTATCCTAGGTCACTATTATTTAGGGATTTGATATCTATCCAAAATGTACTACAACTTGTATATATTTTTCTGTTCAGCAATGAATCAAATTAGAAGAGTTTTTCCCTAAAACTTCTTCAATGAGATAACAAAATATTTTAGTTCATGCAAGTCATCATCCATTTATCATTCCTAATGATGAATGCTCAGCATTAGCTGCATTAAACATAACATGAATTGGAAGGATATTACTCATATAACGAAATGGCAACTCACCCGCAGTCCAAACATTATTGTACTAGTGGTCTCTGCTTGATATCGTAGAGATGGCCCAATTGTTATGATAAGAGAAGTCCTTGCAGAGCCTTTTTTGACAAAAGATAATGCTGATCTTAGAAAGAAATTCTGAGAATGTGGAATAAAGTAAAACCAAATTTTGAAAAGTCATGGTAGGTATATTCCAAGCTCATTGTTCATTCATGAGTAGGTACCAAAGGCTCATGAACAGCAGTCAAGCCATATATCAACAACATATTAAATTTGAAGCATTTCTAAATCTCTCTGAGGTGAGGATTTAACCAACAAGCAATGCGATTTGAGGTTATTTTATATAGCTTTTCAAGGAAACAATACTGACACCAGTGACAAGTTTCATATTTACACAAGGAACCCAACCTTTTTGTGTTGCAACCCAAAATAAGATGCAAAAGTATACCACATTCCCATTATGCTTGAGGTGGTTGCGAAATTTATGGATTTTCAAAATGCTCCAATGTCATTGAAAATATATTCTACTGCACAACAGCAAAAAGAAATAGCATGGTAAGTAGAGAGTAATATAACCTCCAAATGAATCACGAAGCAATCTTGTCAGCTTCGAATCTCTTGTGGGGATGTGCGGACTGTTTTCAGCCAAGGCATTTATGCACTTGCCAAGGGAAGTCAGGGAAAGATTAATGAATTTAGCTTCTTCAAGCAAGTGGCCTTCAGTACCTTGACAAGAGATATGATAATATATCAGTAAAAGAGAGAAGATAATTTTTGTTGTAGGTTTTATGGGAGAAGGATCAATGCTGATGAAGAAGCTGGAAAATAAGCTCATCTAAATTTTGAATTAGGGTTTAGCCATCATAGAACTTTTAATTTAAAAAGTCAATAGCAATAGTAGTATCTATAGGAATAGTAGTAGTGATAGCAGCAATCAATAGCAGCAGAATAAAAATAAAACTCAAAGTCATTGAGGATTTATCTACAAATATATAACAAAATTGGCAAACCTGATTTGTCTATCCTCTCAGATCCAGCAAGATCCACTATCAGCAACTTGCTTTTTCGAACTACAGGGATGCCACCATTACGAGTTATTTCAGTTTCACCTCCATCATGAAGATCCATTTCATCTTTTATGCTAACGGATCTTCGAATATATACCTTGAATGAAAAATGACATTCAACAGACTGAGGGGTCAATTCATGCAAATCTCCCAGAAAATTAAAGATCTCCTTAGGTAATATTTGAAAAGATATTCACCATAAGAATTGCATGACTACGTGAAGATTCAGTATTCAGTTTTGTATTAGCTGCATACCGATTGCTCTCACCAATTTGCAACAATTCTAAAAAATGACTCAAATCACGAACCAATACTCTTGTTGCACCCAGTAGCAACACTTCCCCAGTTTTAGGATCCTCATTGATGTGAATGTTATTCTTCTCCGGGGCAAGCAGATCTTGTATGGATTCCATATACAACTGGATAACCATTGTAAACAGAATCTAACTTAAGATAACAATTTGCAATAATCTATTCAGTCAGCATATTTTAGCAGAATTGTGAAGCCCCACAAAGATGGGAGGCAGATGAATAGCACAAGAACAAGTCACCAAAATGTAAAGGAACAAGGCATCAGTTCTTTTCTTCAAACAGTAATATCAATAACTATCACTTTTGAGCACTCAGAATTGATGTCTGAAGTTTATGTTGCCACATAGAAGGGGCCAATATGTCCTTAACTGAATACATGGAAAGTAATTAGCACAAAAAAAACAGATACCCCCAGTATTAGGAAAGCACAGGAAAGGGATAGAATTCCAGAATACTTTGTGATAAGACTAGTTTTTGCTTCTTGCTAATTACTTCAGCAATTTAGATGAGAGGCTATGCAGCTTGATCATTTAACTACCTGCAGATAAGATACTTCCACACTATCTGAAGCACAAGATATATGAGAAATAATATCCTCCAAAGCCCTGACCATAATACCACGCTCAGCTGCATCATCTTTGCCCAATCTACCCAGTGTGTATGTTTTACCTGTTCCTGTTTGACCATAAGCCATAATCGTCCCATTGTATCCATTCAGGACACTCTGCAGAAAAATTTGATATAAATAAATATGAAGAAAAGAAATAAAGTTTGAAAAAAATTATTGGAAGCATAATTAAGATTCTTCCAAACTTATTTATGATCCATATTTTTTGCGACAATAAATAGAGTACAAATTTCATTTAACATCTTAAACATGAAACACCCAGGATAACCTTGTAAGAATTTATCTAAAGTCATTTTCTATATCAATCACAGTACTTTTACTGTTTAAATACCTTTTGATCCTACTTAAAATCTTATGCTGTTATAAAATCTTCACACAAAAATTTGAAGTTTTCAAAATACTTGCCTCAACCACAGGTCTTGCAACTGCTTCATAAACACGTTTTTGGGAGACAGTTTCTGCAAAGACCTCATCAAACCTATATGATTCAGAGCTCCAATTATTTTTTCTCAACTTCAAGCGCTTCATCTGCATAAAATGTAAATCGTACATCACATCCAAGGCTCTGATAGCTCCTTGTAACAGATAGCGCAAGTACAAAAGAGAAGAGGAAGAAAATGAGAACAAGGAAGTTGGATCAAATAGGTGTAGTAGATAAAGAAAGTACAAGCTCTATGCAACGGATAATAAGAATGAGCTCCAGAAAGAATTCATAGTTTCTTACCTCTGGCTGCAGTTCTATGCAATCAGCAAAATCATCATCTGGAAGAATAGCCTCCAAGTTTCTTGGCCTAAGCCTGACAGCAACTCTCACCCGACAAGAATCTGCACATCAATGGAACTAATTTTAAAGAGAAATAATTATTCGAAATAGTAGCATATTGTGCAGATGGATGGTACATCCAATATTCACAAGGAAATAATAAGTTAACACTGTGCTATTATTTTCTCTTCTCCAGATAACATTTACATTTAGGGAAGTCACATTCTTCAACTAATAAGCAAATGGTAAATCAAACTCCTAGTTACAGAACCCATGATATAAAAAAAATCCTTGGAAGATCCAAAAAATAGATTCCTATTTATCCATTGGGTAGACTTTTCAATGGTTCCATACAACTTTGATTCTCAATCTTTTCAGAAGGCATAAAGGAATGAACGGTATGGAAGATCTAGACAATGGACCTGCTCATTTTGATTCTAAGGAAGAGTCTCTTCTAAAAGAAACTATTGCTTTTCGCTTATGAAAACAACTGGCCTCCCATTTACTCATGTTCCAAACCAATCTCAAATTTGTTTTTTCCATTTGGAATAGATAAATGTAAACTTATAATTCTTAGACAAAGAGTTTTGCAGACCACGTGAACATCGAGTTACACTTAATTCTACAAATGTTTCCATGCAGACAAAGCAACAGTTTAGCAATCCATTAGATTTCCCATAGCACTCATCACCAATCCAAACCAAACAGATAGTCATATCCAAGACGCTTATCCAAATATCTTGCAGTCATGCTATAATTTGTACTTTAATATCAAGAGATATATGAATTAAATTGTTTATCCACATTTAGGAGTTACAAGTATTTAATTTAAACTTTAAACCGCTCCATGCTAACTTAAACCTATATGGATAAGGACACAAAAACTTTACTACTAAATAAAAAATAACCCCGCCAAATTGTAATCTTAACACCGCATCCAAATTACATACAATAGTCTGCTAGTTCAATTTTACGTTTCTAGCTCCCTTTACATGTGCACTAATACATTAACTAAGTCAATCTCATGGAACTGACAAAATAGATTTCAAATGATAATACAACATCTCATTCCAATGCTGTATAAAATTTGACGTCACAATGAGAGTTGGTTTTCAAGTGAACAAAAAATGGAATTGCTCTATACCAAACTTTCACGTTCACATATGCAGATCAAGCAAATGGCAAAATGATGCATAAATTACTATAAGTAGGGCTCCTCTAAGGCTTAAGAAACAGAAATTCACCGTTTCTAAAATGCCTTAACTAATAATTCAGACCTAGATGTCATAATGTCAATCATGAATTTCACAACACATCAAAAACATGAACTTTTAATACGATTTTTAGGACTATCATATTCCTTCCACAACAGGCCACTCAAATTACAGTACAGAAAACACTCCATACAAAACAGAAAATCTTCCTTCCTTACCAGTAAAAGAACCATACACTTGGCTCTCTAAAAATAAAAAATAAAATAAAAGCATTATTATTGTATCCAATAACGGTGCCCCAAGAAACTGGTTAAATGCTTAAAAAAAAAAAAAAAACATTTTCATACTTTTAAGATTGATTACACATTTTGCAAAAAAAAGAAAGCTAAAACTTAAAAGGCTGAAATATTTCTTTATATGACGTATTAACAAGCGCACAAGATTCATATATGAATGTGTGTCTGAGAGAGGAGAGAGAGAGAGAGACATAGAGGACCTTCATCAACATTGGAGTTGGAGTGAGAGCGTGAAGTAGGGGTAACGGAGCGCTTAAACGTCGTAGCTCTGGTACGATTGCTGTTGTTGTTGTTGCCACTCGCTGCATTTCTCGAAGAAGACGATGACGATGACGATGACGATAATGAAGAGGAGGTAGAGGAAGAGAAAGAAGAGGAGTGGTGATGATGATGATGATAAGGAGGAAGAGGTCTTGGCTTTGAAGAAGCCATCGTGGTTTCTGGTGTCGTTCTGCTACCTTCAAGAGTTCAGAGATGAAAGACGAGAGATTTGATAGAAGCTTCTTCTTGGTTTGAAGAGAATTGACTAGTTCTTGTAAAGACAAGAGATTGAAAGATGGACTTGAGGCACTTGTCATTTAAGGCCGGCACGATCTCTTTCAGACAGAGAGGCGAGAGAGAGAGAGAGAGAGAGAAGCGTGGGTTCCCGCGTTTGTGAATCATTTGATTTTTTTTCTATTAAATAATTTTTCTTTTGGCCGGAGATATTTTTTATAATCAAAATTATGGAATGCAAGTGGTGTTCAAGCACCGTACGTATTCATGTAACCTGTGTTTTAAGAAATAAATATGTTAAAAAAATTTAGTTAATTGAACTTTTAAAAAATATATGTATAAGACATATATATATTATTTAAGTTTTAATCTTTTAACATAATTATATTAATTGGATAGTGTTCACAACTAATTTCATGGGCCTGACGACCCAACATAGCCCGAACAGAAGGGCCAGACGCATTCCAGCCTTGTGACATCAAGGGAACGCACCTCCGCTATCCAACCCCTAAAAGCTACGCCCAAGGTTTGTGCATTCACAAGTCGAACAACATGTTAGTAAGGACATGATAAGGTTCGCGCTACATTAATTGGAAAATGACCTTTCCACGACCAAAAATGGCTTATGCCATCATAATATGCTTACCTAATATCTGGGGCCTAACAACCCAGGGGAAAAGCTATTGGCTAATGGAAACTCAGCAAGCCAATTTATAAATATTAGATCAAGCTACGTACACAGAATCAAAATTGATTGTCTCAAATGGTACTTGTATCTCATATAGAGAAAGTTACACTAATATTCATGAATAAGTTCAAATAGAGGATTTATGTTTAAAGAAATTCAAAAAAAGAGATCAATATTTAATTAAGTGATTCAAATAAAAGATCCATTAAACCATCACTATAACAACTTAACCTCGATCTGACATGACATATTATTACTCCATTGGCATTAACCAAGCATTAACATAGCCTTGATTTATAATAGAAAAGGAAAATGGAAAGGTATATAAAATTTGAAAAATGAAAAGATAAAGAAAAAAAAAAAGTGTAAAAAAACATTATGCAATTTTGCTACAGTAAATCCTTCTTATAACAACATTTATAAAGAACAACAATCAAATTACTAACAAAACAAAAAAAATTGCAAAGCAGATCTTTTAGAGAGTTTCTCAAAAGAAGAAATCGTGAAAAGAGGTACCCCTAAACTTATTATGTTTAGGAGGCTATGAAGGCACATATATAGTATATGCCTTCAAGTTCAAATATTTCTAAAGAAGAATGTGCAGTGAAATGTGCACCTTTGGTTCTTTCTTTAATAAAAAAAAAGTAAAGAAAGGTGC
Organism: Lumnitzera littorea; assembly: GCA_024138015.1. Taxonomy (NCBI): domain Eukaryota; kingdom Viridiplantae; phylum Streptophyta; class Magnoliopsida; order Myrtales; family Combretaceae; genus Lumnitzera; species Lumnitzera littorea. The sequence goes on along the minus strand of JAMXBB010000005.1, from coordinate 107,472,221 downwards.
ATAAAGGAAATGCGTCTTCCCTTTACCAAACTGAAGGCACACCGTTCTATGCACCTTTAGTTTTGGAAGTCACGAAAGCACATGCGCCTTCATTGTCACTAGATTCAAACTCACAATAACAGTAACACAATCTCCCAAAAAAACCTATGTAATAAGAATATCATCTAATAGAACAATTGAATCGATCAAACTAATGAATTCCCCACTTTATACCGTACCTTACATCCCTAACTCCATATGCTACCTCATTTCCCCAACTTCAAATAAAAAATACGTATGCAAAATTCAAAAACCAGGTATCATTCCCATCACCAGTCCATACTCTAATCTCCAAACAACAAGTAGAGAAGATCTCAATGAAATAGATACAACTAAAATTACAAACTCAGGAACATGAAAGAAAGATTAAATTACATAAGTAAGGTTTATGGATAGTAAGGTTTACGTGACGCTTGATGTGATACATTTTCACAACTCTCGTAAGGTTTTTCTTAGTATTAAATCTGATACCTATACTAAGATCATCTTTACTTATTGGTTAATACATTGTAGTGCTCGACATTCACAGTTCTCGTGTAATTTATATAATCATCATCCCTACTAACATTACAAAAGGGGATAGAATCCTTGACTGATGATATAAGTCTCGTAATCAATTTTTTAGGGTTCAGCTAGTAAAATTTAAGGTGATTAGGTGAGTTGTCCGATCGAGCCTAAGTTTTACTATAAAGTTATAAATATTAATAAAAATAATCCTGTAAGTTTGGATTTAGTAAAATAAATAATAAGATAATTAAATATTATAATATTAAATTATATGTATATTACCTGTTATTTATTAAAAATATGTGAAACAAGTTTCGATAACTAACAAATAAATAAAAATAAATTATATACCAATTGAAAATCATAAAATAATATAAATAATATTTAAGAGTATTTAATTATATTATATATGATAAAAATACATAAATTACTTAAAATACCTTAAACATATCAAAATAATGCTAAATAATTAAGGAAAATTCATAAAAATTAAATAAAAATCAAGGAAAATATGAAAAAGTGAAGAAAAGTCCAGATTAAGGGTGTGGTAAGCTAGGATTAAAGATGAAAAGGTTTGCCAATTCAATCAAGCTAACTAGAAAGTAGAAAAGAAGAAGATAAGGAATACTTGTCAAGTGAAAAATTAAAGAAAAATACCAAATAATACTATAAATTCAACAAGTCCCTACTGTAATTCATTTTTGTTAGTTACTAAGCTAAAAAATCAAAGAGAGAATAGTTAATAATTTTACTAAAAATTAGAAAAATAGTGTGCAAATGAAGATTATAAAGGGGAATCATGTCCAACAACCACCTGGGGAGGGACGACCACCTCCACTGGATAGCATCCTCACTGCCTAAGGTTGCTGACATAATGGTAGCCACCGCCAGTGGTTGGAGACCCATCGAACAGTGAGCCCAAGTTTCCAGTCTAATTTTGTTTAACACGTTAAAAATATAAAAAATATTTGAAAAATTATGAAATTTGGTATTCTAAAGTATTTTTGAATGTAGATTTAGGAAAAAATATCAAGTTAATAAATTTAGGTCTCGTGATATACAATGCTTGAGAAACCCTTAAACCTGACTTAGTTTTAGATTTCGATTTAAATAACCTTAATAATATAGTTTTGATCTTAAAATTTTTATGTATACTATTTAGAATATATATAATAGTGCTATGAAGAGTTTTTATTAAATTTAATTTTCTAAATTTTTACTTAATTTTTAGAACCTAAAATCATGCATAAAAGGCAATATTTGAGCTTAATTTTGTAATTTAATGTTAAATTTAGTGAAAATACTGATTTAATATATAATTAGGTATCTTAGGATGTTAATTGTTGATTTAGGATGATATTTTTAATGTTTAAGGTGTTAGATGTAAATATTATGTATATTATGTAGTAAATATGTAATAGGTAAAATGGCATATTTTAAGTTAATTATGTAAATTAGGGTAAATTATGCATAAATTCTGATTTAATATATAATTGACATTTTGATATGTTACTGGATGATGAAGGATGATATATGTAATGTTAGAAATATTAGATAAGTGATATAAGTGTATAATATGTAATTAACACATAATTTGTATATAGGAATTAAATGGGTAGAAAATATTAAGTAAAAATTAATAGTATTATAATAATAGAAATATGATATAATTTTGATTTTAAAGGTGAATTTACGAAATTGTATAAAAAATGTAGGTTATTCTCACATCGAGAGCTAATTCGGTAGTTAAATTGGAAATATAATGTACCATACGGATCAAAATATTAGTTAAGGCTAAATATAAGATTTAAGATACCCAAGTATAATGTGATTAATTGCACATAATGGTTCAGAATGAGTTCCTAGAGTTTGTGTATAAAACCTGTAATCGAAAACTGAATTAGAACATAATTTAGAAACCGATTAAAACACTGAATTAAAACCTAACCTAAATTAAGAATAATTATAAAAGATTTAAAAACCTGAATAATTAGGTATAATAAAACCCTAAACTAAAGATAATATAAAGAATTACGAAATAGACCTTAAATAAGATAGTTATACGAATACTAAAATAATATTTGTATTATAGGGATTATTGATAATGGCTTGTGTGAGTCGCACCTTGAGTGAGTAAGTAGGAAATACAAGTAAGTTGGGATCAATACTTTACTGTATTTTGGAGTACTATTTTATAGTACTAGGAGGCTTGGGATTATATTTGATTATGTTTGTTAGATAGATAAATGTGTGTGTGTTTCTAAACTTGATTATATGATTCTGGTTTGATGTTTTGAATTGAAAGTTGTGTAATTTATATGAAATGCTTAACCATCTCAAACTGGATCTAACTAAATATATGACTTATAAGTCTAAAATGGACCTACATAGCAACTCAATGGATGAAATGTTTAGGGTTCTCTAGCTAAATACAGACTCTTTCGAAAGGGATAGCACTTAATAGCATAATGGGTCACTTCTTCATCTTTAATCAAACTAAGTCATAAGAGAAGAGGTTGCGGTAATGGTGAAGTCAATGGTTTGAAGGTAATCGCAAGATAAGCGATGTTTCCATTGCACAAGCTTGAGTTTGGTCGTGAGCTATTGATATGTACACTAAACTCCTTAACCCAGATTACAATGAGTAAAATTTTTCTAATCTCACAACGAACCAGATAATGTTGTGTGATAGCATTTGCTTGAACATGCATTATATCTAACTAATTTAATTGATAACCTTATTTATATTTGATGTATAGTTTTAAGTTTCTATCGTTAGTTATTCACATCCCTACAAATATTATTGCAGGTGCTAGGTAAGAAGAGTTCATATAACTACCCTAAAGCTAGCAACTACTGGATCTTGGTGAGTAAGAATATAAAACTGAGGATCAATTACATTATCAAGTTTAGATATTATCTTTAAAGTTTTTAGTATCAATTTATGTATTACTTAAGTAAATTATGATTAAGTTACTAAATCTTGTAAACATGCTCAGGTTATTTTAGTGTAAATATGTATTTTTTTATAATTTTATTGGTAAATAATATGTTTAACTTATACACTGTTTACTTTAAAGTAGATTAGTCGCGAACGCTTTGTGTAAATTGGGTCTAAGATAGCAGTTATAAGGTCAGCTTCTATCTTAAAATGGTTTGTACGGTAGGACTATTACGACGTTGTTGCTTCGGGGTGTAACAGTTCTAAATTGGTATTAGAGCGTAGTTCTAGTGAACTCGCTTTGAAGTATAATAATTAAAAGAAGTAGATATTATAAGAGCATATTGAGAGTGAGTAATAAAGGAATGTACTATGAAATATAGAGTAAGAAATGATTATAACATTGAATGAGATAAATGTTAAATTGATCTTAGATCCAGCTATGAGATCGTATGGTAGATTGATAGTTAGTTAAAATGATTTAGGTAGAATAAATGAGAGTCTTTTATCTAATACAAAGCTAAGATGTGAAGATTTTTGTTAGAAATAGTTAGTTGGGATATGTTGAATATCGTGGATGGGATTATTAAAAAGTCCATTGATGAGATGTGAAGTAGTTAATGAGATTTGTGGATATACGGAAATTAATTCGAGCTCTCAGTATAATAGAGATGCTGTGACTAGTTGATTTAAGACAAACGGAAAATAAGGGACTACAACTTATAGAACATCAGTGAGATACTTTTATTAAGGATAGAAAAGAGAGACCTTACCTTGTTAGTACAACTTATAATCTGACTAGTATATTATATATCTTCAAACGATTACCCTTAGAGGATTATTTATTGGTTTCCATATATCTTAGATCAATTAGAGTAGATTATATACAGAATGAAAATGCAGTATATGAGGTAATAGTTGATAATAGTATTAAAAAATTTAATAATGATAAGTTATATGGAATAATTACTACTTCTAATCTTTTTTTTTTTTTTGAAGTATAGAGTATTGAATCAATAAGTGGTGATGATAATGAATTAAATTGGAAAATAAATGTGGTAGAATTCTTTTAAACAAAAAATTATTATTGGTGATTTAAATGATGGATAATATGATAGCACTTGGGAATATGAGAGTTTGAGAGAAAGGGATTTATTTTCGTGACAAAACGCAAGCATTTTGTTTATGCAATTCTATTTAAATTTGAGGTCTAGGAAAAGTGCACATTGGGAATGTACTTTCGCTTTGGTATTAAATAAAAAGTACATTTTCTGCATACGCCTTCATTTATTCATTTTTTTTTTAGATGTACACCTTTGTCTTCATAAAATTCGGCAACATGAAGGCATACATCAAGCCCCTTAAACATAATAAGTTTGGGAGCCCTTTTTGATTTTTTTATATTTTTTAGTGCATTTCTCAAGTCTTTTATTATCCATTTTTCGTAGATATCACAACTTTTTTTAGCAAATGAACAGGTCATAGAAGTAGCAATAAATTCAACAAACATAAGACACCAATTCAAGAAGCAATTTGGTCTGGTCCACTATCGATAAATACAAGATTTATTCATTAAATTGATAGTTAATTGTATGAAGGTGTTTTTTTTTTTTTTTTTAATGAATAAGTCGCGATACATGTTGATGGTGGATTGTTATAAATTGCTTCTTGAATTGTTGTTTTCTGTTTTCTATGGACTTGAAAGTTATTCATACAATTAACTATTAGATTCAAGAAAACAAGGTCAAGAAGCTATCCTTTTAACATTTTACCACCAAACGAGATCACAATTTACTCATCAAATTAAATCAGTAACCAAATTCAGCTAAACAACATAAAAAATTGAAGATGAGAGATTTAAAATTCTTATTAAAAAAACCCCTTTATTTCATCAATGAAACTTTAGAAACCAATAATCAAACACAAACCCATCAAGAAATTAGAAATAAAGGTGAGAACTTGAAATTGAATTTCATGAATCAAACACAAATCATAGAAAATTGAGTCTATCGAAATTCAATCGCAAATGCAAACCCTAATCCTAACTTTGCACATATCTCTGAGCGTAAGGGAGAAAAAAGAATAAAAAGGAAATAACCATTGAGATCAATATCCGACATGCTAGCGCTTTGTCAAAACCTTACAACAACTGAAAGGGAAAAAAAAAAAATCAAACTTAAAGGGAAAAAATTGAAAAAGAGAGAAAAAAAAAAAGAAAAAGGGAGATATTCATGACCCACAGCTAAGTAAGGTTGTTATCCACTCCTTGGCCTTGGGATAACCCAAAGTATTTTTTTTACCTTTCACTAATTTCTTTTCTTCTTGAATGTTTAGTTTTTTTTTTTTTTACATTTTATTTTTTATTTACTTTTTTTAATGTCGTTTTTTTTTACAATTTCTTATTTTTCTTTTTCTTATTTCATTTATAATAAAAGACTACATCAATGCTTCGTTAGTGCCAACGGAGTGATAACATGGCACATCAAATAGCGGTTTATGGTTTCATAATGGCAATTCAATAGACCCCCTTGTTTGAATCACTTAATTTATATTTGAATTTTTTGAAATATTAATCTAATATTTAAATTTATCCCAAACATTCATTTCATCCTATAATTTATATAGAGGAAAATTACATCACAAAGGATAAACGTTTGCAGGTCAATGCAAAGGAGGAATGAACGTTTCAAATAGTTCATTTAAGGGACAAAGGTTTGTTTATATAGTTAAAACAGGAGATACCGTAATGGAGAAGTATAGCACTATTGATTGTTGTTGACGTGTCATGTTGTATGAACACGTATGCTGTTGACATGGTATAACATAAACATTTGGACAATTAATTTTGTTGCGTGATCAAGAAGAGGAAAATAGAAAAGAAAAAAAAAGAAAATCCATTGAAAAAAAAAAATTAAACAACATAACACATCAGAAAACAAAAACCCTTTTGTCAAAACAAGTAAATTAAATACTCTCTTATCCAAAAAAATTGCAGTGTTGGTACCTTAGCCCATGTTGAAACGCTAACCCACGAACCGTAATCGAAATCCATTGAGGAAGCTGTTTGACGTGTTAGTATTAAGAAGCCTTGTGGAGATACGTATTGTTTCTTGTTCCTCTTTTGTTTCCTAATTTTTGTTCCTCATTTTGTTGATGATTGTCCCAATATGTACCATTCTAATCGTAGCATTTGGATTTAGTATCAGTGTCCATGCCTCTCTTTTTTTGGTATTATGTTATTGGTAGTAAAAGCATGTAGCATTATGTCCACTGTGAAACATTGTTGTTTTTCTATAAAGTTGTGAACTTTTGTATTTTTCTTTTATTGTTGGTCTTAGAATAAGGAATTTTAGGTCTTTAGGTCTTATTTGGGTGCCTTTTATTGTTGGAAGATGTTTCCGGTTCTTATATGAAGAATACCCTTTTCGGTCTATGAGAAGTCTTACTCTTGTTGGTGTTTGAATATATTGTCTCTTGTTTTTGTTAGCACACATAGAGTGAATTAAAAATTTTGTGTACTTCAGTATTATACATCAATACCACTCAATAGTGTTTAGTTGTTGTCACATGAGCTTGAGGTCATTTTACCCCCTTTTTTTATTCAACCATGGTCTAAATTGATGGGTCTTTTTGCAAATTGAAAAAGACAATGCGTGCTCTGATTGATTCAATTTAATTTATTGGACCCATTTCACATTCTCTATTGAAAACCCATTTTATAAGTATTAGCTATTAGTTTAAAGTCTAATTTCTAAAACCTGCATAATTAAGTGAGTGTAATGGCATACTTTATTAGGACTTCTTAACAAAAAAGAAGAAGGTATATTCAATATTTACCTTAAAGGTTTTAAATAATATTCATACAATGTGTGCTTACATAAACTCTGAAATGAAAAAATATTTTAAGAAAAATGGCATATCCTTAGTGTTCCGAAACTAAGTTCAAAGCATATTTTGATTAGCATATGGGAGTTGATTTCCAATGCAAAAAAAAAAAATGTTGGAAAATGGACCTTTTTTTTATAACTTTTTTGGAACTTGATTTTGGCTTAAACCCTTTGAAACAGGTAGCATTACTCAACTTATAAGTTTGGAAGCATAAATTGTCTCTACTTTTAATTGTGCTTTATGTATTTATACTCAATTGAAGCATAGAACATATTTGTCTCTAAAATATTTTTGTGCAAAAATACAGAACTTAGTTTTGTTATAATCACTAGTTTTGTTGTAAAGTTGAGTGGGTGCATGGAGTACTTTAATAGGACTTCTTGACCCAACAATATTATAAGTACATGTGTGTGTATTCAATATTTATCTTAAAGTTTTAAATAATATTCATATAAGTTGTGCTCATTGTGCTTTTTATATATGCATTGATAAAAATATATATAGCTACATCTCATATGTAGTCTTATGATATGCTGTTTTATTTTATGGAAACTATGTAAAACTTTGTTCTATTTTTTTTTTTTTAAAGGAGTTGTGATGTATAGCATTTTTTTTTTTTTTTTTGGTCACCAAATGGTAGAGAATAAAGTACACATCACAATCAATTATGGAGGTTTTTTAGTTAGTAATGACCTACAACCCAAGTATATTAGTGGAGCGTTATTTGTTATATTAGTTCATATCAATCGAATATCATACAATGATTTTGTTGAAGACATACGCATAGGGCACAATCAAACATATGTCAATAGGATATTGTTCAAAGCCTCCAACAACACATCATCTTATCTATTGGTCTACTACGATTCTAATCTTGCAAACCTTATATACCATCACCTTAATAGAGGAGTTGACAAGATTTTTGTTGAGCATAACAACCTTAATGAGGTTGATGTGGCATCCAAGCCGCAGGTACTTACAAGGGAGGATTGTGAAGCCAATGTGGTTATAAATGATAAATTACACATTAATTTCGATTTAGATTGGAGTGGTGTTGATGGAAGTGAAAGTGAAGATGTTGATTATGAGAATGAGTCTAATGAAGGCTCAAGTGTTGGATTAGAGTTAGCTAGAGTGGACGAGGAAGGAGCATGAGACTGGGATCAACCAATAGAGTATGATGATGATGATGATGCAATAGATTATGCTAATATGGGTGATGAGCTCAAGGAATCTAAGGACTCTAAAGGTCAAGAGTGTGACAACTAGCTACACACTAATGGTAGGAAGCATAAAAGAAGAAGGCATCATAACTTTCTTCATTTTGATTATGAAGCGAACTCTCTTGTCTTTGCCGTATCCATGATCTTTGATGATGTTCAATAGTTTAGGGATGCCATTGTTCGACATTCCATCTTAGTCCAAAGAGATGTTTATTTTTAGAAAAACAAGTATACATATATTAGAGTTAAGTATAAGGACAAAGCTTGTCCTTGGAACATCACGGCATCATTCAGCAAAATGATAGGTGAGTTTCAAGTGAAGGTATATGATGGTAAGCATGTATGCCAACAGGTGTACAGAAACAAGCAAGCTAGGTCTAAATGGTTAGCTAAGGAGTTGAGGGATACCATTGAATCATCTCCAAGTATAACATAAGGTGAGTTAAACGAGTTAGTGAAAGGACGTTTAGGGTTGAATATCACCTTAACTAAGAATACGAGAACTCGAGAGTGGGTACTGGTACAATTAGAGTGTGACTATAAAAAAGAATATGAAAAATTGTGGCATTATATAGAAGAGCTAAGAAAGAGCAATACAATAATGGTACTTGATATTAATGAGGCAGATGGGCAACCAAAGTTTGAGTTCAAATGAATGTACATATGCTTTAATGCATATAAGCGAGGATTCTTAGTAGGTTATCGACCTGTGATTGGTGTTGATGGGTGTTTTCTTATAGGATTGACTAAAGGCCAACTATTGTATGCGGTTGGTAAGGACACCGACAACAGGATGTTTCCAATAGCTTGGGCAATGGTGTTAGTTAAGAATAAGATAATTGGGCTTGGTTTCCCAGCTTGTTGAAGATAAAGCTCTAGATTGAAGGTATGGGTGAGGAGTAGACTTTCATTAGTGATCGACAAGAGGTATGTGTTATGTTTATGTTCTTTGTTTCCTTAGATGTTTAAGTGATTGTTAAAATTAACCAAAACTCATTAACATAAGGACTAGTTGAATCTATAGGGAGGATCTTCATGAATGTCGAACATCATTTTTGTGCCGGACATCTTAAAGTAAACTGGCAGAAAGTGTTTGCTGGTCAAAAGCTAAGGAATCTCTTTTGGGCATGTATTAAGAGTTCACATATGGCAAATTTTTGGAAACATATGAAAACAATGCAAGCTTATTCCCTTACAGCGGTTGCCACCCTAAAAGAGGAGGATATTAGACATTACGTTAAAGCACACTTCCAGACACATGCCAAATGTGATGTTGTGGAGAATAACATGTGTGAGGCCTTTAATGGAAAGATTCTTTGACTTAAGAGAAAATCTATCATCACTATGTTTGAGGGTATAAGGTCATATGTGATGAATTGTGTGCAAAGGTAGAGGGGTGAAGTTGTGAAGTGGACTTGTGAATGTTCACCACAAGCGTTGAAGTTGCTAGGAGAAGCAAGATACCAAAGTAGGCATTGTAAGGTGAAGTTCGTTGCTAACAAAGGTTTTGAGATAGAGTAGAACAATAATATTTATGTTATAGATGTGAATGGGAGGAGCTGCACTTGTAGACTTTGGCAATTGAGAGGGATTTCATGCTAGCATGTTGTATTGGCTATCCATTACCTTAAATAGGATATTGAGTCCTATGTTGATGCCTTCAACAAGAAGATTGCATTCATCTTATCCTATGCGTTTGACATGCCTCTTGTTCAAGGCATACAATTTTAGGAAAGTATTGGTCATGTTAGTCTTAATCCACTAAGCCATTGCAAGAGACGTGGTCGAAAATAGGTGAAGTATAGAAAAGAAGCACATGAAATAGCTAGAGGTAAGCTATCTAGAAAAGGTTAAGCTCAAACATGTACCACATGTGATGGAGAGGGCTACAATAAAAGGAGATGCAAAGGAGTAGAATCCTTAGTATCTACACTTTAGGTATTAACAAAACTCTTGTCATATTCATCTTATAGCTTTATGTTGTTTAGATCTCCAATTTAGAAGAATTGCATTGTAGGTTGATAAGGGTAGACAAGAGCAACAACAGCTTGCGAATCTTAAGACAACAAAGGGTCTATATGGATTTGGAATTTACTATGATGATCAAACGCAAAGATTGTTACTTAATGTGAGTATGGAACAACCTTAAGCCTCATCTTCATTAAGGGATAATATATTGGCACTAAAATGGAAATGATGTTTGATATCAACCCAGGACAAGAAGTGAGAAAGTACTTAGTAGTGGTGAGGGAACAAGTGATAATGTTGGTGTAAGTAGAACTATAATTGATTCAAATGATCTACAAGGTATGAATTTCATTCAATGAACTTCTACTGAAAACTTATAGACTAAAAAATATAGGTGATTGTAGCATATTGTTTTGATTGCTATAACAAAGATGACAATCTTATTTATATTAGTAGTTGCAGATGCTACTAAAGATGTACTACATAGTAGCTTTTACCATTAGAACTACATTGATCTAGTTCATTACCCTTCTTTTTTTGGTGCTTTAATTTGGATCACATGTTATGTAATTTATATGGCTTAGATTATATACTATATAACGGGATAGCTTGTTACCTTACCTTTGTTTATTTACATTAGGAGAAACCATGTTAGTCATTTTTCTAGATTCACATATTGTTTTGAGGAAAACATGGCCCTACTCCGGCACTTGTTCTTGGACTAAAATTATAAACTAAAAAATATCCATATATTGGTAAGTAGTGTACGAAATTACTATAATGTCACTACACTACTTGATGTACTTGGTCCATCATATGAGCTTTCAACTTTAAACTGCTACAAATCAATGAAAGAGATAAAAGTTAAATTTGCTTTTAGCTAATATATATTATAGGCTTTAAAGAAAGAGATTTGTAGAAATGTCTTAGCCGAAACTCTTTTCAAATGTCTTGTAGGTAGTGATATGGGTGCACTTTGGTATTATAACTCAAGAAAATGCTAATCCATCAACAACAGCTTGTTCGACACCGATAAGAAGGACTAAGCAACCAATTAGAAGAGGTCTTACCAAACTAACAAATAAGAGTCCTATAACAACAATAAGGAAGAGTCAACGAATTTTGAATGCCAGATTCGCATGTTCTCAAATTCAAACAGATAAGAATGGTCAACCTAAGGTTGTGAACTTAGAAGATTAAGCTGTATACTTTAGAGCTTTGTTTTTGTAATGGTAGATTTGCATATATAAAACATAGTACATTTTGATTGCAGTACAGGGCACTTTTTGTTAGAAAACTCCTGCCTTTTGTTACAAAAAATCCAAGTACTTTTGTTACATCAAGATCTTTGCTATCATGTTATGCCTATGGACATAATAGAAATCTTTTTGTTAAGATTTATTTGCCAACTGGCAGCTTCAACTTTTGTAATAGAAATGTTGGTAGCCAACAGTATAAGTACAAGACAGAGATGCAACTTTTTTCTAATAGTACAAGAATAGCTTTTCTACACTTGGTTCTAAATTTTCGATTCAATAAGCTGACAGGATGTATTATTTAATCTAAACTTTAATAGGTGTATTAGTCACATTAAATTGAATAGTGCAAGAATAGCTTTTCTTGATCTCCGATATTAAATTTTTCTTTACAAGTAATGCATGTAAGCCGATATTGGAGACTCAATTGTATTATTCATATATGGATCTCCAGGTTGTGGTTCCACTGGTGGTAGCATAGGTGGTAAAGGTTAGGCATATTAAGGGGGCCTAGCAAATGTATTGTTATACCGAACCAGTGTCGAAACTAAAGCAAGAGGGAAAATGAGGTATCTTTGGAAATTATATTTAGTCTTCCGCATTGTATCATCTTAAAGGTCCTTCAAGAATCTGCTTATTTATGATGTCTTGTTAAACTTTTTATGGAAAATGGCTTGAAGATAGATGATATACATGCTGCTTATAGATCCATGCTTGATCTGAAAGTTGGTTTGGCCTAGTCATACCTGTTCTATTTATACTTACTTTACTCTTATTCTATTTATACTTACATTCAAATCATTCTCGAAAAATCAATAAAACACAAATCCCAATCTTTCTTAGTAAACACCAGATCAAGCTTGATCATGATTAATAAAAGCTGCATAGTACTGTTAATTTTAAAATAATTACAATTTGATATAAGTTCCTAACAAAGCCATTGTATTCTTGAACTGATTAACGAACCACTATGATTTAGCATCATTACAAGGAGCACAATAGCAAATATGCAAAAAAACAACCATAAAAAGGCCAAGCAATAAGTTAAGAACATTATCTTCTTCTTCCCTAACTTCAAACTTTTCTTTATGTGAGCTAGTTATTCCTTCATAGCATTCAACTCGATTTCCATTGAACTTCGTTCTTTGATGTGGTCATTAGCACTTGATGAGACATTCACATTAACTAGTTTAATGTCACCTAACTGTTGACGAAGTTCCAATATCACCTCTTTTGCACAATCAGGCATTGGTGGGTCAACCCACTTAAAGAGAGCATAATGCCCTTCACCTTTACAACGTGGACAATTATGAAACCTCTTCCTTAGATTCCTTTTTGTCTAATCGGTTTGCAGGGGTGAGTATAGATCATAAAAACAACATTTAACATGGCTACTACTATTTGATGAATTTCCAATAGACAATGAAGCTTGGACCACTTCAGGGGTTGTGAAGTTAAATCTTGGCCTTCTTCTCCCCTCTATTTCATCTACCATTTAGTTGGATTTGTAGTACCTTACGAAGTTATAAAACCTATTTTGAATTATCAAATAGTCAGCATATAAAAAATACATAATGGAGATTTTAATACTAATAGTAAAAAGCTTCACTTTCAGTTAATTGATACTTCTTCCATTACAATACTTATAATTTAATTTAAAATATATTTCCTTTGAAATACATTAGAACTATAGCAAGATTTCCCTACTGGAAAGAAAAGGACGGATGTCAAACCCTTAGTAAAATATTTTCTAAAAGAAAATCAAGTTCTAACCCCCACTATGTATTTAACTTATCTTAAAGCATATATATGTACATTTTGTAATGGTCTCCACTGAAAGTAGGTATTTTTACATGAATGACATCACAATACAACCACATCAATCCAAAAGCATAACCGAAATTAGTATGCCTCAACATGAATGTATACATGAACTTTTTTACCATTTAAGGAGACATAATATTGGGGAAAAAAAAAAAGAAAACTATTAGTATTGAAGAGAATTTTTAGAGACCTATACAAGTATGAAGAGAAATCGACCAACAATCAGTAAAAATAGGCAAATAGCAAATCATGACTAAAAAGTGAAAAAGGAAGAGAAAACTTAACAGATTGTCGCACGACTCCTTGCGCCTGGTGCTCCAATTGTGATTTATATGGGCATTCAATTAAGGATATAGTTAGAAAAATGTGAGTTTGAAGATTTAGGGTTTCAATTTTGAATAGTGTTCTTCAAATCTTTTTGCATTTGGGATTTCAACGTGTAAGGTTTTAATTTCTAATAGTATTCTTTCTCTCTCAGTTTAGGAATAAAAGATTTAGGGTTTCAATTTCTAGATGTGTTCTTCCTTTCAATTTGAATTTAGGGGTTTTAGTTTCAGAGATTTAGCGTTATTGGCATTTAGATTAGCCATCGATCTCCCTTTTCAATGGATTTTCTTTTTTTTTTTTCTATTTTCCTCCTAGTCATGTAATAAAATAAATTGTCCAAATGTCTATATTAGGCCATGTCAGTAGTATACGTATCCATATAACATGACACATCAGCAACAATCAATGGTGTTATACTTCTCCGTTACAACATCTCCCATTTTAACTGCATAAACAAATGTTATTCCCTTGAATGAACTATTTAAAACATTCATCCCCCATTTGCACTAACCCCCAAATGTTTATTCCTTGTGGTATAATTTTCCCAATTTATATAATGATGTTTTGCAAAATGAAGTAAGATGACTGCATATTTGTTGTTGTTTATTAATAATATATGTTGAATTGTTAATTATGTTGTTTTGAGAGTGAATAAAGTCTAGGATGATAGGGCTGTTCATCAAACTGAATCAAACCCAACCGAAAACCAAATTAGACAGTACTAAACTGTAAAATATGGTTCTTTTGTGTTTTTGTTCAGTTTAGTAGTGCACAAACGATTCTCAGTTCGATTTAGGTGCTTAAATAGAACCGAATCACTTCTTATTAAAAAATTAAAAAAAAATGATCTTTTTTTATTTTAAACCCTGTTGATATTTTAATCTATCTTAATTTACCTTTTTCCTCTTTTTTTTTTTTGTCATTTTTCATTTTCCTCTTAACCTTCACAATCCATTCATTTTCCTTCACAATTGTTTCTTATTTTTAGTTAACCTATACATACCTTCACTATCACAAAGATGAAATGTTGTTGTACAATGTTATGTGATTTTAATTCATGCATAATATTCCTTAATTCAAACATCGATATTAATTGAAAACTTCAACAACTATTATTATTACAAAAAAAAAAAAAAGAGACATTCGAAAAGCGATTCAAACCGAATCAAATCGAACTAAACTGAACTGCATTTTAAGCAGTTCGATTAAAAAAAACCATTGGAAGAGGTTCAATTCAATGAACGTTTAGACCAAACTATTTCAAATGCAGCTTGGTTCAGTATGGCCTCTAAATCTAATCACAAACACCCCTATGGGATGATCCATACATGTTTAATTCTAATTCTAAGCATTGTTTTAAAATTTTCTCCTCAACTACCATTTGAATATCTTAACAACATATTCTACTGACATATTTATCTACTTCATATAATTCTTTGAAGAACAAGCTTGTGTTATCTCTAACCTATCTTGGACCTTACATTTTAAAATCAAGAGAATTTGATATGTCAATTGAGAAGTGAATATGTATCAAACAAATTGAATGAGAAGGCAAAAGATGCTATATCAAATCTTCTCTCATTGGAACCAAGACATATTCATAACATATATGAATTAAACTTGCATGTTATATTAGTTTGTTATTTTATATAAAACTAGGTAATGAGTCCACACAATGTGCAGATAAAAGTTTAAATAATTATTACAATTTTTTTAAAACAACCAAAATAAATATAATCAAAATTAATAAATATGAAAATTCAAAGCAAATCAATATTATAACCTTTTTTGGCCAATAAATATTATAAATTTTTAAATTCTTCATTATGTAATGTATATAAAAATGATAATAAGGCCAATATGCATAAGGAAAAAAGTGTGATATATTATGTAATTTGAATACATAGTGAGATTCTTAAAATGAAAAATAATTTATTGAATGTGAAATACACAAAAGTAGTGAAAGAGAGATAGAAAGACATAAGTTCATCCAAGTTACATTAATTCATATCTCTATTGATGATCTCTTCATAAAAATTAGGTTAATTAATTTTCATTATTTAAATTGTCTCCGAGGAGAAAAAAAAAATCAAACTTCCAACCTTTTTCCGTATCCATTATCATAAAAAAAAAAAAGGGAAAAAATTGTCAAGCTAAAATAAGGAGATATAAGAGGATATAGATTAGGTAATTTTCTATTACCAACTTTCTCATATAATAGCACCATTTTTTAAAATTATTCTAATTTTTTTTTTTTTTGTATCTTTAATGTGATTGAAAATGATAATAGTACCAACATTGATGCTAAAAATTGTGATATATTCTTAAAAATGCATAATGAGATACTTGAAATAAATAATATAAGAAAGATGACATCTTCTTGAAAAATGCATCATTAGATACTTGAAATAAATAATGTAAAATATATACGTATGATTTATAATAATTTATCAAATGAAATATTCATGTTAGTTAAAGGAAGTTGAAGGGGCATTAAACGCTCATAAATTACAATTAATCCCTCCATTTCTCTCTAATGTACAATAATGTAACTATGTACATGTATTTTATAAACACTACAGTACTAATAATTTTAATAATGATAAATCATACTGTGAACATAATAATAATGATGACAAATGTCAAAGATACTATACATAGAAGTAGTCATTTTTAATGTAAGATGTGAATTAAGATAATTTACATTTATAGCCATGACAAAATAACATAAAATGTGTGTATTGTAAAGTTACAAATAGTAAATTATATGAAATACTAATATATTAAAAAGGCAATTTGGGTAATATATAAAAGACCACCAAAGGCCCTCCTGCACTTTAATATTATAGATTTAGATATAATCAACAAATAAATTTTGATGCAAATAAAAAATAATAATGTCACAAATGTAAAATTTAAACATTAATTGATTTTTTTTTTTAATTTCAAGTTAACGGTTTCTTTAACTTTACAATCAATACTCTATCTATATCTAAATCTAAATCATTCATGGCCTCCTTTTTATTTAATAATCTTTAAATAATTTCGAAGTTTGCCAATACCATTTATTGATTTTCATTAAGAAGTAATAATTTTGCAATTACTATAAGTTAATGTTCAGACGACAAGTAGAATACATGAAAAACAACAATTAAGACTGTACTCATTTAAATTCAATGCTACATTGATAAAAAAATTCCAAATACAATATGAAATGGATAAAATAGCCAACATTACAACGTAATTGGTATAGCTTCACCATTGTAACAATATTCAATGTTACTTTTGAGGTAATGTTCAGATTGCATACGATGGCCATGCAACTGAATAGCTTTCCCGGGGACACAATTCAAATGACCCACGATTGAAAATGGCAACCTCTTATGTGGGTGGCAGCAGTGCTTCAACCCCTACGGAGCTTGACCAACCTCCTGCTTGCATAGCCAGTGTATTTCTCTCTCTCTCTCTTTCTTTCGGCTTTTTATTTTATTTTTCCGTTTGTTTCTAATATTTTATTAATTGCCAAATTTAAAAAGCTTCATTTCTTTGACATTACATGTCATAGGGAAAATATTAAAATATGATGCCCCAGTACCACGTGGCCTCTTTTTGGGTAAATAAATGCGAAGTCAGTTATTAGTAGTTGGAATGGATTATTACAGCAAACTCCTAGTCTACTACAAAAGGAGTTTCCATTTATAGCGTAGGCTAAGATCTATCTAGCAAGAATCTTTAGAGTAGAAATTGGGTTTCCAAGTTGGATAGAACACTCCAAGGCCTTGTAAATAAGTAGTATAAATAATGGACTTTCAACGGGATGAATCGGATTCGATTCCTCTTTCTCCCTAATAACGGTATTTGGGAAAAGAAAAAAAGGGGTTACATAGAGTACCGCGACCTCTTAGTACTTAGATATGCAATGTTTCAATGGCTAATTTTAGGATTCAAATGGATGCAATGTTGAGAAGTTCATAAAAAGAAATTGTTTTTATCTGCAGATTGAAGATATCTACTCCTTTCAGAGGAGTTTCTAGTTTTGTAGTGTTTAGGTTTGACATTCCTTGGTACGCGACAGGATTATCCCTTGGATTCATAAACAGATAGCACTGTTGCCCTTTTTTTAATCCCTTCCCAATGAAGAATTGGCAAACATTTCATCAACAATCGCATTCTACACCTCCCTTGTCCACGGATGTTTTGTGCAGTGGCTCCAGTTATATACTCGTTGTTGTGAATATTGATATAACATTTTATATTGGTGGTTAGCAATTTTTCTCTTCCAGTTTTTTAAAATTTTTTGCACGATTGTTTGGAAGGAAAGAAATCGATATCCTATACCAACCTAAGAATAAGAAGAAATAAATAAAAACAGGTAAAAAAAGAGAAAAGGGATTTTATTTATATATATATATATATATATGTGATAACTTAACTTGAGAGGTTAATTTGAATATATATGACGGGTTAAAGGATGAAGGGATGAGTAAGGTTTAATCGAGGTTAAATTGTGATTAGATTGGATTGGTTTCAACGATTAGGTCAAATCAGTTTGGAGACAACGATGATGACGAGCAATAATATGCTTGTAAGGGAAGCCGCTGTACCATCAATTTTAGTAATTCTATGTTTGATTTGATTGTTTTCCTCCGACCAATTGCGGGTGGGATGGGTTGGGTTGGGGTTGAAGATATGTAAAAGGACAATTTAACAAGGCCTACCAACCTTGCAATCGAGAGAGCCAGCAAAACGAGTAAGTCTTCTGACATAAGTCCCTGGCCTGGCGGAGATCACGTCGCTCTTAAAGAATGGGATGGGTGCATTCGGGTCACCGGATGTACGGAAGAATGCGCCGTTCATCATAAGATCTCCCTCTGATTTCCATATCCAGTGCTTCCATTCGCTGTCGTACGCGTAGGACCTTTTCGTCACCTGCAGAGTTAAATAAAGTTCTTTTGGATGAACATTATATTAAGTTTAACGATATTGTTTTTGCAGATTGACAAAAGCAATTTATATCAATATTATGCATAAGCTCTCTCCTGTTTTTATTTTTTATTTTTTTATTTTTTCAGGATTTGATGACTATAAGCAGGCAATTTGTTTTGTCAAATGATGGCACCTTCAGTTTACTAATGGGAATAAAGTAAGAACGGAATTGTAATTCTTCATAATTGAAATGGATAAGCAATAATTATTACTTGCAGTTATTTTAAGGTATCTTGAATATATATACATATATATATATATATATGAAAGTATGTGATAGAAAAAAAAAATTGACTATTCTTTTAATCCTATAAAGGAACTGTGATTCCTTATTTTCTTAGCAATAACAATTCCATTCCACTAACCAAAGATAGGAATGGATGGATAGATAAAGAATAGGCATTTTGTTTCCACTCTTACAAAGTCAATTAAATGTGTCGGGGAAGAAAATAAATAGTACCCCTTTAGCGTTTGGGTCCGGAGGAGCAATGAATCTGTTGCCTTGGCTGATGATAGTGGGTGCATTACTGCCACCAATGGCATACATAAGCCAATGTGTGTAGTCATTGTTGACCACATGGAAGAATCCAAATCTACACCTTGGCATTCTCTGCACCAAACCCTGTCCGAAGTGGTTGAAGGCCACCGTTACTTGCATTATCTTATCATGAGTGGACGATCCACTTGCTCCGAACAGCAGCACCTGCAAAACTCCCAAAAACATACAAATTTTAATATCGTCTCGGTTTTACTTTCTTTCCATCACGATATATGAAAATATTACCTCATTGCGGTGAGTGAAATGGCAATTGGAAATAGTAACTCCAGTCGACCCTTCTATAACATCGATTAGACCATCATTGCACTTGGCCATGGAAACATGATCAATCCAAATGTTTCCGGATCCGAATATAGAAATTCCATCACCATCGCTTTGTGTCCTAAGTCCCACATGATTCTCTTTGTCTATAATCATCCCGCCACTGCCTTTCACGGTGTTACGAATATGAACACCGTGTATGATCACATTCTTAACGAACTGGATTGTGATGCCTGCACCGCCCATTATGTACACATCTGCTCCTCTACCATCAATCGTCTTATCACTAGTCATGATAAGCTCTTGATTCAGTCTTATTACCATACTATGCTTGAAAATGATCCACAACGGCCTGTTTCAAGTCACGGCATAGCGGAGGGCCCCCTGGCTTTGGATTAACCAAGTCGTCGTCGGATGGATCGGTTACGACATATCTTTTACCCTTCATTCCTCCTCTTGTTTTTCTCCCAAACCCAAGAACACATTTAGCTAGCCTCTTCCTGTGCTTAGCCCAATTTGGGTCACACCTCCAACATCTATCGATAGGGTTTGTTGCCAAGCATGTACCTCTGTACTGTCTCAAATGCCTTCTTGTGCTATTGGTTCCTTCCATTGCCCTGCATTGAGGGGAGAAAAGGAAAGGAAATCAAAACAAAGAAAATTAAGCGCACATGCAATTCGTGTTATTCATCTCTATCTAATATGTAATAACGGTAATTAGAATAACTTGTTAACTTCCAAGTTGAGATCACTGCTAACAGCCTCAGGATGAGGATCATATGTCGCAAGAGATGAATTCCAAGCCTCCGCCGCGCGGTTCAGCCAGTATGCATTGAAATCGGCGATATTTGCATGTAGGGTGGGTATCAACACCGCGAGTGAAATGAATAAGAGCAAGCTGTTCCTATTCATTGTGCTCACGGTGTTTTTGATCCCCATCCTACTAAATTAGTAAGTTTGGTGGATATGAATATTGTCACTGGACATCCATTTTATACAATGTGTTGTTAGGGATAGTTATGAATTTTACGTTAGGGCTGTTTATGTTGAGTTATGAAATGAGTCATGTCTAGAAGATGTAAGAGGCGGGAAGATAGGAGAACCACTTTGAAGTAACGATAATCAATTAAAAACCACCTTTCTGGTTCCTATTTTTCTAAATTCTCCTCTTAAGTGGTTCTGCTGTCAAATTAGTCTCAGCCTGACCAGGCTCCAACCTACTTGCCTGCATTGCTATGTTTAAAATGATAATTCCATTGTTTTTATAATGGCCGTGGTGGTGATGGAATCAATCGAGGAGCGTTTCTTTTAACTTTTATTTTATTTTTTTATGTTTTTCTGTTTTTATTATTATTATTTTCAGTTAAACCCAAAGATATAGGCTCCAGCAAGTATTAGCCATTGGAAACTCAGCGAAGTCATTTTCTTGATGAACTTTATTAATATTCTATTATATAAAAGAAAATAATTTGATAAAACCTTATATATATATATATATATGTGTGTGTATGTATAATGCTAGCAAATTCACACTTCATTCATTATTATTAATCATATTTAATTACTTATTTAACTTTCAACCTAATCATGATATTTAACAATTAAGGGTATTTGAAACAATTATTGCTATATACATATTTAGTTCAATTCCACTCCATCCCACTCTATTGACATTTTCAAATATAGGAAAGGATAAGTAATTCCATCTAATCCTTGTTCCATTCTATTTCAAATCATTCCTGCATAAGAAATGTGACATTATATCATGTAGCATGGTTTGGGGGGTGTGCAACAAAAAGAGGAGTATAGGTTTAATGTGATAGAATAGACTAAAATTTAATAACATGGTTTAATTGTATTAATATGTAATGATGTAGTTTGCATGTTATTATTATTGTATTAATATGTATTCATACAATTTGTCTATTATTATTATAATATTCATATGTATTATCTTTGCATTTATAGTATTAATATATTTTTACTATCTTTGTGTATGAATATGATTTACCTATAGTATTATTATTGATATAGTTTGACTATTATATTAATATGTATTATTACATTTTAATTGAATTAATATATAGTAATATAGTTTGACTATTGTTGATCGTAGTTAGATCAACTAGGGTGAGTGGACTCGTGTGAAGTCTGAAAGATATGAGTTTGGGTTTCATCTCCTACTCCTTGATACTTGCAAAAAGCCCTTAGTAGGTATGGTTACAAGGCGTTCCGACACTTAAGCTAGTAAGGAGGACCAAAAGCAAGAGAGAGCGAGCACTAAAGACAAAAGAGGTAATGCTCCCTCTCAATATGTAAAATGTGTGTAGTGTATAGATATTGAATTAGGTGAGAAGAAAGAATGGGATTAGAGGATTCTAAGAGAAGTGAAGGAAAGATGATCTCCCTCCTTTACTACATCGCGCCTAGTGCCTTTTATATATACTACTTGGATATGTGGTGATTTGGGGTTCGTTCGTACTAGCTGCCGATAGACAATACGCTTCATTGAAGAGATTAAGCTGCCTTGCGAGTGCTATGTTATGGCCGACCAGACCACCAAATGTGCAATATGAAGGTTTGACAGCTACAAGGGTAGCCAGGTATACTAACTGCACCATGAATGTCAGATATTTATTAATGAGTTACAATAGAGAGCAGACGCTAAAGATAAAAGTTGAGTCGAGATGCTAAGAAAGGGATCGATTATGCTAAGGAAGTTAAGACCCAAGCTCGTGCCAAATGTTCGACTAATGCTAGCTCAACAATTAAGGTGACTTGCTTAAGCAAGGTATTATAGGGCTTTCCAAGTAGGTCATAGTTCTAGGGATAGGCTTGTTGATAGTTTGTACCTTTCTTGGAGTAGTCGCATGGCTTCATGAGCAAGTCGCGGTGTAAGGGTTGAGCTCGCTATTAGCTCGTGTAAGCCCTAAAATTAAGTCAAGTGACCATAGGATTAAACTTAGAACACAAAGTTTAAGGTGATCAGTTAAAGTATCTGATCAAACCCAAATTATAAACTATGGATAGAAATATTAGTAAAAATGACCCCATAAACTTGAATTTAAGAAAATAAGTACTAAAATAGGAGACTATAAAAATTTCAAATTTTAAGTATAATAATTGTTAATTATCGAAAAGGCGAAAAGTGTAATCTAATAACTAATAAATTACTAGAAATAGATTATATGTATACTAAAAATCATAAAATGACTTAAATAATAATTAGGAATGTTCACATGTACCCCATATGTATTTATGTGTAGATAAAAATACACGAAATTACTTAAATTATCTAAAAACTTATTAAATAATTAAATAAAATTATTAATTAATTAGGAAAAAATCAGAGGAATTAGGAATAAGATGGATTTGGTTGTGGTAAGTCAGGAAGTGAAGAATAAAAATTACCCAATCAAAATCAAGCAACACAAAAGTAAAAAATTAAGGGATTTGGGTAATGTCTTATCTAATTAAATACACATTAATTACCACAAAACTCTATAAATAGGGAAAAAAATTACAGAGCTCCTTTAGACAGTTAGAAATCATAAAAAATTAGAGAGTGTCGAAAATTCAAGACAAAAATTAGGGTTAAAAAAAGAAGAAGGAAATCTGTGCAATAGGAGTTAACTAGCCAAACCCACACGCCACTACTACCCAGGATCGAGCCACCACTACCTAGGATCGAGCCAGCATTACCACCCCACTCCAGACCCATCGCTTAAACCAGCTGACACACCTGGACCGGTGTTAGAAGGCCAAAAGTCATCGGACCAGGTGAGTCACTCATCTACTTCGATTTTATATAATTTCGTAAAATTATTTATTTTACCTAGAAAATTATGAAATTATTATTTTGAGGTTTTATTGTATATAGATTTAGGGAAAAATAGTGATTAAGTGTAATCACGTCCGAAAATATAGGATTCTTAAGAAATTAAATAAAACCAAGCATGATTAGGATTAGAAATAAATAGGCTTAGGAGTATAATTTGGAGCTCAAATTTTTTCTGTAGAATGCTTAAATGATATGGAATAGTGCTATGAAGCCATTTTTTTAAATTTAATTTTTGAAATTTTTAGGTAAATTTTTAGCCCTAAAATAATAGAAAAATTGGGTAATTTTGGGCTAATTAGGTGATTAAGATATTAATTACTAATTTAGATAGTAATTGGATGGTTAGGGATAATAATCTCTGATGTGGAAACCTAATCCTAGCCTTTGGAGTATTAAGTATAATTAATGAAGGAATTATGTGGTAATTGTAGGAAATTAGGAATATGTAGAATTGGATATTTAATAAATATGAAAAATTAGATTTAATTAGATAATATAATAATAATAATCAGAATATAATAAATTTGAAACAAAATTTAATTTTAGGTAATTGTATAAAAAATGTAAGATTTTCTCACATAGAAAATAAATCTGGTACCCCAATTAGGATTAGTGTGTACCGAACAGTTTAAAACACTAAATTAAGACCTAATATGATATTAAAATACTCCAGCTTAATGTGATTAATTTCACATTAGGATTTGAGTGTATTTAAGATTTCAGAATCAAAACTATAATTTAATTTAGAAACCGAACCTTAAAATAGGGTAGAATGAATCATTAGTAAATAATAGGTATACATAGAAAAATGAGTTAAATTATAACTTAGAATATGAATCATTAAAGTATAAGTACTAAAAAGACCTATTTGTATTATAAGATACCTAAAGACGAATCGACTTGCAATTAAGTGATCGGACAACTGAGAAATTCTAAGTAAGTTGGGTTATTACTTACTATATTAGAGTATTATTTTATGGTACTTGGAAACTTAGGATTGTATATGGTTATGATTGTAAGTAGTTTACGCATGTGTTTAATGTATCTGAATTCATACTGAAATTTGTAATGTGATTAATTTTTTGTTATGATTGAATTGGTGTGAAATTGTTTGAATACCTTAAATGAAATTTAATGTTATTCGACTCTAATGACAAAAAATGTCATGCAATGCAACTCGTTAGGGGATCATTAGGATTCTCCAACCAAATACCGACCCCTTCAAAAGGGATAGCGCAGGATTGCATAATGGTCCCTTCTTCATCCTTAGTCAAACTAAGTGACAGGAGAAGAGGTCGCAATAAGGGTGAAGTCAATGGTTCAAAGGTAGTCGCGGGAGGAGCGGTATCTTCATTGCATAAGCCTGGGTTTGGTTGTAAGCTGCTGCATAACATGAAAACTCCTTAACCTGGATTAAAGTGAGTAAAATTTCTCTGATTTCACAACGGACTGGACTACGTTGTATGATGACACTTGATTGTTGCATTGCATTAAAATAATTGCTTGATAATTTTGTTTGTATTTGTATACTTTCATGAGTCTCCAATTTAACTTACTGAGCTGTAGTTGCTCATACCCTTATGGATTCTTTTATAGGTCCTGATTTTTGAATACTTCAAGTATTATGCTGCCTTACAATTATCCAAAGGTTAGCTCTTTTGAAGTTAGGAGTGTGAGGATCAATTTGCTTAGCAGTAGATGTGTAGTTAGATTGTCCTTTGTAGTTTAAGAATGAAAGACTGATAGTTGTTATGTAAATTAGTGAACTGTTATATTTATGTAGAGTTTCCTAAGAAGTTCTGTGGAATGTTTATTAAAAGTTTGTAATAATTACTATATTTGTAGTTAAACACCTAAATGGGACTGTTTACTTCAAAGCAAAGAGTCGTCGACGCTTTGTGTAGATCATATCTATGGTAGGTACTATGAAGCCGGTTACTATCATAGAATAGTTTATATGGTGGGACTATTGCGACTCTGTGACTTCGAAGTGTAACAGCTCGCGTGCACTGTCACGCCCCGAAGCGGCAGAGTCGTAACAGCCCTCGCTGTGTAAACCATCCTAAGATAGAAGTTGGCCTTACAACCACTATCTTAGACCTGATCTACACAAGGCGTCCACAACTAACCCGCTTTGAAGTAGACAATTTGTAATTTAAACAAATCATTTACCTAAGAAAGTGAGAAAAGTTATATATAATCACTATAATTCAGTTATTACATTAATCAGAAATGAAAAGTAAAATATGTATTGATTCTTCAATGTTTTTCCTCACTCCCCAGGATCCAGTAGTTGCTAACTTCAGAGTAGTTGTTGCCGCTTCTTAGCTAGCACCTGCACGACGTCTATAGGGATGTGAGCAACCACAGCTCAGTAAGTTAGGACGGAGGACTTAAAACTATACCATACACACAATAAGGTTTTCAATCACTTATTAGGTGCAATGCATGTGCAAGCAAATGCCATCGCACGACGTTGTCTGGCCCGTCGTGAGATTAGAGAAATTGTGCCCGCTCTAATCCATGTTGAGGAGTTGCCGTTAATGCAACAGCTCACGACCAAACCCAGGCTTGTGTAATGGAGACCTTGCTCCTCCCGCAACTACCTTCGAACCACTGTCTTCACCCCCGCCGTGACCTCCTCTCCTGTCACTTAGTTCGACTGAGGATGAAGAAGGGACCATTTTGCAATCCTGCGCTATCCCTTCCGAAGGGGTCGGTATTTGGCCGGAGAGTCCTAAATTCCCCTAACGGGTTGCCATGCATGTCCAATTATGATTACTGGTCGGATATTTGATTAAGTCCAATTTAGGGTGATCAATCATTTCATACAAATCATACAGTATATGCCAGAAGAACAACAAACAGAATCATAGTATCACCCATAATCAAGCACATGCACACATTCAACTATCTAACAAGCACAACCAAACATAATTTTAAGCCTCCAAAATACAACATCGTATTAATCCCAACTTACCTCGACTCCTCGCTCACTCACTCGAGGTCCGATTTGCTCAGGCCATCGCCGATCATCCCTATAACACAAATGTGGTTTCAGCTTTTCATATAACTATTATAGGTTTGTTTTATCCTATAATGTTTATTGTTAGGTTTTGTTTAAGGTTTAATATGCCTAATTATCTAGGTATTAAGTCTTTTACAATTATTCTAAGTTTGGGGTTAGGTTCAGGTTCGGTTTTCACATCGATTTCTAGGTAATGTTTTAGATTCCAACCTTAGAAATCCGTTTCAATTCATAATCTGAAATTAATCACATTACTTCCCGATCTCCTAAAGACCATCATTACCCTTAGTCAGTGTTTATTTTACTCGGTACACTTAAATCCATATTAGTGTACCGAATTCACTCCTAATGTGATAAATTTTTACATTTTTCATATAATTCCATAAATTCAAGTTTCCTATCAGATTTATTGTGTATTTTTATTATTCTCAAAATATCAATTTTTATTATAATATTTTCTATTTATTATATTTCTAAAAATCACATATTATATATTGTTACCTTTTATATACTTAATGCACTTCTAATATTTCTATCACCCTAATTACCATCTCTAACATCAATTATATGTCTAAATTCATCTTAAATCAGATTTTACTCCTAATTACCCTAATTTACAAAATTATCTTAAAATGTAATATTTTTCCATATTACTTATTTACTACATAATTAACCTAATAATTACATCTAACACTCTAATTGCTACAAGTATCATACTCCATCAGATTTTAACATCCTAAAACATCTACTTATTCATTAAGTCAGTAATTAATCTCCTAATCACCTAATTAACTCCAAATTACCCATTTTATGTCTCATTTTAGGGCCTAAAAATTATCTAAAAATTTCAAAAATTAATTTTTGAAAACGGGCTTCATAGTACTATTCTATATCATCTAAGTAATCTACAAAAAAATTTTGGGCTTGAAACTACACTCCTAAGATCATTTATTTCTAAACCGAAATGTGCTCGGTTTTGCACAATTTCTTAGGGGCCATATATTACAAGACATAATTTCATCAAAATAATATTTTTCCTATAAACTACATACAAAAATATCTTAGAATAACAAAATTCATAATTTTCTAATTACATTTACTATTTTTACAAAATTACACAAGATTCGGGCTGGAAATCGGACTCACCATTTTGGGTGGCTTCGGCCACCGCGGGCCGCCGTGGCCTTGTCGGCCGGCCTGGGCGCTGCCACCACTGTGTGGTGGTGGTGGCCGTCCACTCCCAGCTCCTCGTCTGGTGTGGGTTCCCTTTAAAATCCTTAACTGCACAGTTTTTCTTATTTTTTTTTATTTTCTAGATTTTCTCTCAAATTTTCAACTCTCTCTAATTTTATCTAATTTGTATCTGTCCAAATGAGCTCTGTAATTTTTCCTGCTATTTATAGAGCTTTGTAGAATTTATTGTGCATTAAATGGGATAAGACAATTGCCTTATCCCTTGATTTTTGGTTTTATGTTGGCTTATTCTAATTGGCCGAATTTTTTCTTATTTTTCCCAACTGCCACGACCCAATTCTGGATGATTAATGATTTTTCCTGATTTTTCTTGATTTTTCCTTAATTAATTATGAATTTTCTTTAAGCATTTAGTATTATTTTAGCACATTTCGCGTATTTTAAGTAATTACGTGTATTTATACTTACATGTAAATTCATATATAGTACAAATAAATATCCTTAAATATTATTTAAGTCATTCTATTATTTTTAGTATACATATAATCTATCTCTAATAATTTATTAGTTATTAGATTACATTTTTTTTGCCTTTTTCAATAATTAGCAATTATTATGCTTAAAATTTAAAAATTTTATAGTCTCTTATTTTATTACTTATTTTCTTAAATTTAAGTTTACGGGGTCATTTTTACTAATATTCTTTTCAATAGTTTTTAATTTGGGTTTGATCGGATCTTTTAACCGATCGCCCTAAACCTTGGGTTCTAAGTTCAATTCTACGGTTACTTGGTTGAACTTTGGGGCTTACATGCACTTTGATGTTCCCCATGATGGGCTTCTCCCCTTAGGCTTTGATCTAGGTGAGAGTCGGGTGTCAACAACTATCATTATTATTCTAGTAATATTTATTAATATGTATTAATATAGTTTAAATGTCACTATTATCACATTTATATGTATTAATATGTGAATTATTGTATTAATAGTTTGACTATCAATATTAATTAAGGAATTTTGTACATATAATGTAACACTCTTTGTTATAAATTGACATTGACTAGAAGACGTGCAATTTTGTTTTGATGTATGTGGAAAAGGTAATTAAAAATTTAATATGGTTAGATCATATGAATCGAATTGTCTTATAATTGATAATTCAAGAAAGAAAATAAAATAAAATAAAATAATGCATAAACAATTTCAAAAGTGATTGGAAAAGAAGGAAATATACCACTAGACTAATATATGATAAATATATCTTAACTAGAAATATGCTTATCACATCTAACTAAATATGCTAATTGTTTCATCCAAGAAGTCCTTATTTACCTATAGAAATAATTAAAGATATATTAATTTTGGAATTTAGTACAAAGTAAAATAAAATGTTTCAATATAAATTAGCATTACAACTATTCCTAGTAAAAATTAGTACCTAACAATCAAATTATTTTACAAATAAGAAATTATACATTAATAGATCATGAAATTTTATAGAAGCAAAGTATTAATTAAAAGTAAAATATTCAAGCCCATATGTATGATGAAATATAGTAATAAAAATTTAATAAAAAGAAAGGATTGGTAAAAATAAGAAGCTTTAAAAGTGCCATTTATTTTCTTTTCAAATGACAATCAACTATATTTAGGGTTATTTGTAAACCTTTTTTCTTTATAACCAAATTCAAAATCCACCTAATTAAAAAAAAAAATCTGTAAACCTACTATTAAAAATTGAATCAACTTATTCATTCGTGTATAACATCAGATGAGACATACATAAATTATAAAAGATGCTTCTTTCTCCTAACTATCGATTTATTAATATTTGGGAAATGCACAATAGACTGAAGATCTTAAATGGTGATTCCTCATTTAGAGCTTTTGTTAAAAAAAAAAAAAGGATTATATAATAATAATAATAATGTTAGAAATATAAAACAAGAGAAGGAAATAAAATTATAAAATGATATGTAATTGATTAATGATAGCAAGGATATAATTTTCTTTCAAAGACTTTTAAAACCCATTGTCCATATTTCTCTCCATTATTTCCTTATTGCCTATTATTGGTTTCTATATCTCTTCACTACAACAATATGTTCCCCCTTTCCCTCACTTGAAATATAAAACTTCCAAAACCCCTCTTAAACTTGAAACCTTAATAAAGATTTATAATATTAAATGAAGAATTTAATAAATGATTGATCTTTACATATATCTTAAGTTTCCTTTATATATAATTTTTTTTACAAGTTTATATTTTCTTTTGGAGTTTTCTTTTAATTTTGGAAAAAGAGTTGTTATTAATATTGGTTGTAGTGACGGCGATAGAGAATTGTTGCTTGGTTAGTGGGGAATGCCGTGATAGTGCGTGTGTATTTTCGTTGCTTCGTGAGTGCATAAGTTATTGTGAATTGTGTATGTTTGTGTTGAAGTAGGCTTATGATTTGTTCTAGAGTGTAAGTATATTACATGATATGTGTGAGTGAATTTGGTATGTGAATAATTATATATGTGTAAACTTGATGCATAGTGTAAGGAATGTGTGCGTATACTATGAGATGTAGAAAAGTAAGCAAGAGGATATGGAAAGACACAGGGTGATTTGGAAGCTCAAAGGATGAGGTGGAGGATACTTAAAGGGGAGGAAGTGCTGAGTCAAATTAATGAATTTAATAAATTTTAAACTAAGTATTTATATTTTTGAACAGGTGCTAAGAGTTACGTGGTGTTAGAATTTATTGAGATAGGAGCTCCTAGGTAGAGGATACATGGTTGTTAGCTATGTGTGCTAAGCTAAAACTTTAAAATGGACTTAACTGAACTTGGACCTTAACTGATTTTTGTTGTTTGTGCTTAGTTTTGACCACTTATTGGTTAGGTCCAGTAGTGTTGGTGGGGCACTTAGCAATGTTTGCACAACGCTATCCTCAATGGGGTCCCACACTGAAAAGACCCAAGTAGATCTATGATGATTTTTTGACACTCGAGTATTGGGGAGAACTTAACACCAATACCTATATAGTATCTATGTATTATGTGTGTAGGAGTTATGAGTTATCCCAAGTCTTGCGAATCTAAGATTGTGTTGATTGATGAATCTTGTTATTAAAGATTTAAAAAAAGGGTAAGTGTTGCATATTAAATGTTACATGTTCATGCATGTGTGTTAATTACCTTATCATGCGCATGTGCTTGCAATATTTCATACTCAACATAGCTCATCCTTTGGGATTTTGTTTTTCAATTATAGGTTTAGGTATTACAAATGATGTGGAGTATTATGAGGATATCAAATATGAATATTATTATTATAATGACGATGTGGATTGTTACTATTTTGATTTGATGGTGCATTAGGACTCGCGTAAACGTTAGGCTTGGTTTATGTGGCACTAGGACTCCATTAAGGTTTATGATTATGGTGTATTTGTTTTATGTTAACACTTGTTGATACTTAGGAGCTATGTTTGGGTGGGGGGTTGGTGGTAGTAGGGGGGAATATGTCAACGGTTGGAGCTATGAGACTCCTAAAGATAAAGATTTTAATAATTGTGGTTATGTTGAGCTATAAGCTCTTTATATTAATTGTATAGATTATATCGGATATTTATTGTACTGGGTGTATTGTATGGTTTATTATGTCCATCATTGTTGTAAATTGAGAAGATTATTTATTATAAGAGTTGACAAATTTGTATTTAATTGTGGAATTTAAACAAGCTACATATTCCTAAACGCCTTAACATATCAACCATTAGGATTAACATGTGACGGGCTATAGCACATCGGGTTTTGGGGCGTTGCAACTTCTTTCCCTAATCTTGTATGATTCTTCCATCTCATTATCAATGGCAATATATATACAATCTTCCTTCAAATAACAAAATCGATTTTGATTTAAATACATCATTAAAAGGAACATGTCAAAATTGCAACAAAATTATCAACACAATATGGCTCAACATTTTCATCTTGCTGCCACAAGCTTCCCATAATCGTGGTTCACTAGTTCCTGACAATGAAAGCAAAATATATATGGAGAAAATCACAAACATGATCATAAAAATGGATAAAAGGGAAACATTAGCTATTTCTCATAATTAATAGTTTTTTATTTGCATCTCTTCAAAATCAATGCAAAATCATACTAAAAAAAAAAAAATCATGAGTTTAGAATATTCAAAGGATGCAACAATTATTATATAAACTCTAATCTTTGCAACCAAATAAATGAAAGATAGTACTCATAAAAAATGTTAAATTTATCATAAATGACTATAATTAATTTAAAATATACAACCTTAATCAAATCACAAAATTTGATACTTAGACTACTAAAATTCATCAAGTTGCAATAAAGCAATAGATAAAAAACTACAAATAGAAATAATCAAAATCATGTGTATTAGTTATTTACTTTAGAGCATATGAGCAAAAACTCTTCTTGGCCTTTTCTTTTCAAATCCTTATAATCAGTTAGATCAAATCTAAGATAGACCTACATTTTGTATCATATTTTTTGGAACCAAACAAAAAATGCTTCATATTGAACGAATAAAACCATTTTGATTTTAAAGTTGAGCTTCGCTCAAATTTTCAAATACCCCAACTAGTTAAAAAGCTTGTGACCCACCAAAAATACAATGCATTTGAATTGAGAAAAGAGTTTTCTAGAAATAAGAGAGAGATTTTTTTTCCCAAAACTTTTCAATTATTATAATAATTGAGCAATAGTAGGTGTGAAAAACTAAGAGGTCACTACAAAAAGAAAAGGAGAGTGTGTGTAAATGTAAGTTTGATGGATGAGAGAGAGAATAGCTAGTGATGATTTATCTTACATAGTGTGAGTAAGAGAAAGAAAGAGAGAACATAGCTTAAATTTCCATTTTGCCATGATTTTTTTTTAAGTTAGACTATTGTGATACACAATTTAAATTGCTTATTTAACATATTTAGGAGTGAAAATGTCTATCAAACATGTGGAATGCAAAACTCAAAATTTTGCTTAATAATATATTTAAGGGCGAAATTGCCCATTAAAAATGTGGAGTCTAAAACTCATATTTGGCTTAATAATATAAATATGTATATAAAAATAGTTTTGTATTATACGTGCACACATATATTATATATCTCTTTTTAGTTAAAAAAGATATGTAAACAATAGACATAAGTAATATATGATGAAATAAGCATAAGAATTGATTGGCTTACAAGAATAAATCAAATAAAGTCAAAACTAAACAAAAGCAGAATAAAAATAAATTAGAAATTTACTAGAAATGAACATAACACAATAAGGATAGGTTTGACCAAGGTGAGAAACGAGGTCCATGTAGCATGTGTTAGGTCCAAGTTTTAGGAAAAGGATCTAGTTAGGTTGGTTATAGGGTTAGCTTAGGTCAAAGGAAGGTCACAATTAGGTTTAGTTACGAAATAGGGTTGCTTGGGGGTCAAAATTGGGTTGCAAGGAAGAAGAAGAAACGGTAGGTATGGGTTAGACCTTATACACAATGAATTAGCAATCATTAGACTAAAGGAATGGGGTTGGTTGAGCTTGCAAGAGTATGAGAAGTGGTTTGGTGATGGTGGTGTGAATCAGAAATGACGAAGATGGTGTTATGTGGGATTGTTAATGGTGGTGCATTTTGGAAGGTGTCAAATCTAGTTGTGGTTGAGCATTTTTGGTGAAAAAGGTTGTGGCTTTAGCGGTTTAAGCGTCATAGAAAAGGTTGATGATGGTGGTTAGGTTCAAAATTTAGTGATTGTGAGAGAGTTTTAAGTAATATTTAGTTGCTAAAACTGGATAAGGTAAGAAGGATTAGACGGTATAAATATAAAGAGTACAAGACAATACAACTTTACTATACAACATTGTTTTGTGTAGTACTAAATATAGATGATTTTTGTGATATTTTTTGTTTGGTATATATAAGAATTGGATTCAATATTGTATTTTAACATTTATACTTTTAATATTGTCTAATATTTATTTAATTATATTTTTATATTATTTTTAAAATACAAATTTTAAATATGGTATCATCTATGTTGTTTAATATTTATTAAATTAGATTTATATCCTTAATATTTAAGTTTTTGTCTAGTAAAGTTAACTTTTGTATTGTATTTTGGATAAATTTGAGTATTTTTTCAAGTCCTTTAAACTTTTTCTTGTTCGATAACTAAGTTCAAATTAAAAGCTAAATATTGGAAAAAAATTTTTTTATTCAATCCAATCTTAAAAATATTATGTAACTAATGATGGATTAGAGAGAGAAAAGAGTAGTGGTGGTGGTGGTGGAAGGTCTATAAAGAGAAAGATTGTGGTTGGATAAAATAAGGCAAAATTGATGTGAGCCAAAACCACAAAAACGTACTTGGGAGGTTCAATTTATAGGGGATGGACCATTAATTTAGGAAAATGAAAGATCAAAGGTTTGGTTAGAACATAAAAACTTGACACTTCATTTGAATTTCATGTGCGTAGACACAATTTTAGAAGATAATCCTTCTAAAATCATGCTTCTTGATGTTTCAACTACCTGAAATGAGCTTTGAGTTTTTAAAGCTCTTGATGAGCTTCCATGGCTGTGAAAGCTTTCTTCTTCCCTCTCTTTTGAGGTTAAAGAAGATACTAGAGTACTACTATTTTTTTAAACAGAAAATAAATTAAACCGATAAATAAAACATATAAATCTACTTATTGCTTAGACTAGGGTTCAAACCCTTCACATCCAATATGTAATGTTGTTTCCAAGACTTCTAAGCCCATCTCATTCATCTATAGCAAATTAATTCTATTTAGTTCTATGTTATGCTTATTGGGGCAAAATTAACTGAAGAAAAACTTGAGCTATAGATTGACTTATGCCTATAAGTTTGCAAAATTGGGCCTTAATGTATATATTTAATGAAAGATGAATTATTGGATAGTTCAAGTTTAAGAAAAACTAAAGTGTCTATCCATCAAAGGCTTGATTAATCCAAAACTTTACAATTGCAATTCTTAGCCGATTTAAGTCCAAACGAGCTTTGGTATGATCTTACATTTCACTTTAATCATCCTCTTTTGTGTTCTTAAAATTAATTTGACTAGTTTTGAATGAAAAATGAATTTCTTTTTTGATCAGAAACTCAGTTTTATCAAATTAATATACATATTAGGCTTAAAAAATTAATTCTAACCCAATAAAGCTAAAAATTTATTTTCTTTTTATGCTCTCTCTCTCTCTCTCTCAAGATTTTAGGAATTTTCTTTATTTTTCACTTTTTCTTTAGCTTCTAAGAACTTTTAACCTTTTAGGATTTTTCTCATTTTCTAATGTTTTTGTTCTTTTTCAAATTTCACCCATTTTCTATTATATTTATAAGGGCTTTTCACCTATTCAAAAATTTTCAATTTTTTATGCATTTTTTTAAACGAGGGGCAAAAATGCAGTGTAAATGGTGATATAATTTTATTTAATGGCTAAAATTACATTAAATTATAATATAACAACATCATAAACATTATGGAAATATGTTATGTTAAATTATCTTTTGTTGCAAAAGGTCAAAGCTTTGGAAATTATAACAAATTCAATAAATAATGTTATGGAAATATATATTAATTAAACAATAAAATGGTAAAATACAAAAAAGGAAGAGCTTCTACAACTAAATATTATAAAATAATAGTGCTAATAACACTATTATATAAATTTATTTCATTTTGGTGTGATGTTTATAATTTTTTATTTTATAAGAATTTCAATACATTAAAAACATGCAAATGCTTTAGGGGTGCCAATAAATCTTAAATCTTAATTAGAGGGGATAAAGTCAGCATAGGTATCTGAATTTTTTTATTTTTTCATTTTAATACTTAAATTTTAAACTCATTCATTTTTGTACCCCAATTTTTTAAACGAGACAAATTCGTATCTCTATTATAACGGCTGTTATTATAAAATAGTAGAATAATAATATAAGTATATCAACTTTCATTTTATTTTCATTTTAATGGTCAAAATTTTTTTTATTTCATTTTTGTACTTCAACCTTTTAAAGTGAAATAAATAAGTATTTTTTATAGCAGTTGTTATAATATAAATACTAATTTATCTCATTTAAAAAATTAGATATTAAAATGAATAAGTTTAAAATTTAAATACTAAAATGAAAAAAATATAAAAGTTCAAGTACCTACTGTGCCTTTATCCCTTAATTAGAGTTATATTTAAATGAGGAACGGTATATAATAGTTGAATTGGATGTATTGATTTATAGTAAAGTTAATCAATTCTCATATCCTTGAGTTGCAAAGATGGAACGTGATATCTTAGGCATACAATATCTTTGATAGCTTCAAAATCTATATTTTGTGTTGAAGGTCAAATTCTCAATTGGCATCATAACTAGGGGTCAGTGAGTATAAAGTAGATAGGGTATGAGGCTTTACCTTTATCCTACCCTATAGGTATAGGTTCTCAAACTTTACTATTTGTATTCTATCCTATGACACTCCGGAACCACCATGTACTCTCCAAATTGTATAGGGCATAGAGTACCCTGTAGAACTTGTAGATTTTTTTTTTCTTATAAATTTCAATATGGCTAGTTTCTATTTATTTTTCTTTCCTTCCAATTTCTTTCATTTATTTTTCTTTTTTATCATTTTCTTTACCAATTATTATAATATAAACATATCAGTTTTAGTGAAATCTCAATCTCAAAGTTAACTACTAAATAAATAATTATAAATTTGACTCATTTGGGAGGCTGAGTTATTTTGACAATAAGAATATTCCTAAATTACAAATTATAATATCTTAAATAATAGTCAACCCAAAATGATGTTCCATGTATCGTAATTACTAAATTCTAATCTTTCGACTAAATCTTTTCCAAACCTAGTACAAACTCAAATGACTGAGTTTTTGCTTCTAAGGATTATTTATGGTTGTACTCAAGCACCGATGTAATAGCTTTTTACTACCTTTGCTTTTAAGATTCACAACGAAAGCATGTAGGAAATTCAATCCATAAACTCACCCCAATCATGTACATAATTTTCTTCATTGTCATCTACCTTCTTTCTTTTTCCAACTATATTTCAAGGCCATACTTGCATGGAAAGTTAACATAGGCCTGTAGAAGCTTTTTGTCATTGTGCGAACTCTGGAACATCATGTCCATGATGTTGCCTCAATTAAGTTGATGCAGGAATTCCCGTGATGTTGTCTCACTGAAGATTACTGCTTGCCATTCATTAGAAATGTTGCCTTATATATCATCATTTTTGGACCAGCTTACTGTGTTGTCTATAAGTTGCCCTAAGTTACCAGAAAAATATTGGAAATATAATCCTCAGCTTAATCTGGAGTTGCTTTACAAGGATTTCTATTTATAATTCCTTTGATTTAATGGAGACAATGCAAGGGGAACTGTGTAGGAAAACAGAAAAAAAAGGTATTCACCAATTTTCAAACTCTTATTTTCTAACTTCACTCTCTATTAATTCTCTCTCTCTTCTCTCTGTCTCTGTCTCTGTCTCTGCAAAGCCTATGCATCCACTGCTTTATGAGGCAACTGAAAGCTCGTTTTCTATGCAAGTTCTGCTATTACGACAGACTATACGGGAATCTACCTAATCTTCTTAAGTGGCTATTGGGGTAATCTCTCATTTTCTTCCTCGATTGTATGTCACAGAATTATCTTCTCTCTTTCATTATACGAGTCATGTGTTGGTTGCATTTCAAGGATGTATTGCAAGTTCTCTGCATTTGTAAAAGATTCTGTTTCACTTCAGCGATTCAAGCTTTTGGCAATCAATACACGAATGGTATATGTTTATATCTTATGTTTTGGAATAATAGAAAAAAGAGGGGGGAGCCTTCCTTTTTGCAGGGACATGTTAGTTATAGGGTAAATGACTTTGAAATTGTTCCAAGTGATCAGTCAACAACTGTTGTTCCCTCCCTATGATGTCTGTCACAATTTTTTCATGGATTGAAATCAAGAATAAAGGCTGAAGGGGATGTAACTTTTGCTTGTCTTAGATCAATGGAAAATGTCCCATTGTAAATATAAATTTTGTCATTTCTTCTGGTGTGCCTCCAATGATTAGAACATACCAGCTCTCTTCTTTTTATCACTGTCGAAACTCATATTTTAACTTGCAATTCTTCTCTTTTTTGTTTTTCCAAATATAAAAGGAGTAAGAAAGTTTGTCATAGTGAAAACATCAACATGCATTACGTGTCCTGTTTTGCCATCCCTCTCCCTCTCTCTTAAGGTCAAATGTTATTCTTTTCTTCTTCTCTTTACATATATCATCGTGAATGTCACAATGCGATCACAGGTGCTCACTTATCTCTAGTTGGCTTGCATGATTAATCACTTTTATTGCTCTAAAGGTGCTTCAAAGATTGGCGTTGGTTGCTAAGAGATGGTTAGTAAATTATATTTTTATCTATTTAACTATGTAGAGCCTTCATCAAATTGGGTATAGTTTATGGTTGATTTCCAAATTCCCTTATGGGTTATGATCCAGAATAGATAAAGCTGGGAGCTAAAATTACCAAGTACTTGAGATATCCTAGATGTAATATTTAGGATGACAATCTTCACAATTTTATTCTAAGGTAGAGGTTGTCTCTAGTGATTATTATTTATTGCTTCATGAATCCATACTACAAGATTCAAACTCTAATGATGTCTCCATAAGCGTTGAATGTACTGCAGACGCACACGAAACATTGATAGAAAATTGATGACTATTGGGCGATTTTTAGCAGGGATTTATTTTAGTTGAAATAAAATTTTACACGATCATGTAGGTATAGTAGGCTCATTTCATAGATTGGCTCATGTTCAGCATCATCATCTATTCCATTTTGCGTTTTTGTTAACTTACAGCCTCGAATTAAGGTGTAGCCAGTGTTTCATGAACTCAATAATCATATTTATGCTTGCACAATTTCGTAAAATGTCCTTAAGTTCATTGTTTAACACCCGTTGAAATAGTAGCAAGCGAGATGGGAATTACTCCAGACCTCTCATATTTACCTAACTTAACTGCTTTGACTTTAAAAATTGGTGGAAGTCCACTTACTAATTTACGATGGATCTATATGTTGTCTAAGCTCAACAAATTAAGCATTAGGCATTCATATGTCACTACTCTGGGAAATGAATTTGCTTCTCTCATTCGACTGGAGAATCTTGAGCTACATTGCCCAAATTTGAAATGCTCCCCAAAACTTCCATCAGGATTATGAACTTTGGATATTGATCCTTTGAGCTTGGAGTTAGAAACTCTGCCAAATGACGGGCTTTCTCTAGAAGTTGCTATTCCATGTCTTGGAGAATTACAGATGTTATGCCGGTCATTTTTGAAATCATGCAAATCTCATAATTTGAATGGACTCCATCTGTTGAGGAATTTGAGGCGATTGATTTTTGGTGATTACCTGAGAAGATTCCTTGATCTGTCTAAGTTATAAAATCTAATACTACTTCATTTATATGGATGCCATGACTTAGATGAGATTCAAGAACTAGGGAAACTACGATTCCTGCAAGACCTAACAATAAATGAATGCCATTCACTAGAAGGACTAGATGGCTTGTCAAACTTGATAAACCTCAAGCTACTAGGGATCCATGACTGTAAAAAACTAAAAGAGACGTACAAGGACTGGACATATTGGGGAGGTCTTCGGCTTACGTGTCCATTTAGGAGTGTCCTTCATTAGAAACGTTGCCCGGATTATCATTTGATTGGCGGCATGGCTATATGAAATTAACATGCCCATCTTCCAAAGACACCAGCGAATAACTAATTCTACCCTTCATTGGGAAGTGTTTTTGGAAGTGGTTAGAGATTTTTTATTTCCTTGTATATATTGGAAACTCTATGAGCTAGATGGAAATCTAGCGAAAAGGTACTCCCCAATTTTAAAGCCCTTTCTTTCTAACTTCACTCACTAAAAATCTCTCTTCTATAGCACATTTGTGTTAAGATGGAAATGAAATTGCAAATCTTAAAGAATAAAACAGAAAAAGTAACTGTTATCATTTTGTTCATTTTCACTTAAAATGACATCCTTAATAGATTATGAATATATCTAAAAATATTGATTGACATACCCTTATGTCAATTCATAATTTGATTGTTGGATAAGGGTCTCATGGATAGACATGGCAATATGCTAAAAAGACCAGGAATAACTTTTCTTTTAATCCAATAAAAGAATTACATTTCTCATTTCACAGCAATAGCAATAGTAATTCTGTCTTATAATTATTCTACTAAACAAATGCAATAGATTCATAAGGGAAAACTAACTATTCTATCATTGAAGAGTTAATAAAAAGAAAAATTGTTTCTTAGATAGCATTTAGTTGTAATGATTGGATTGACTGGATTGAATAAAAAGAACTGGACATGACAAGTATAAGGAAGACTAGATAGTATAAATTTATTGTATTATGTTTGGTTTACACAGTACTAGATATAAAATTTATATTAAGAAATTAATTATTTATATTATAAAATAAATAATTTTTTGTAATTTAATAAAAATAATGTTCATTAATTTAATATTATAACGTGGAGGGGTAATTTTTAGAATGCAAAATATTTTTTGTTTTTATCTAGTAAATTTTATTTTTATATTATGGTTTAGATGAGACAAAATTTATGCATTTTATCTAATTCATTAACTTAATTTTTATCCAATTACTAAATAAATTTACAATCTGAATATAGGATAGTCTAGTACTATGAAAATTGTGCAATTAAATGTTAAGTTAAGGAAACTAAAAGCTCGTTTTGTACACTAGTTCTGCCTATTATGATGGACCATATGAAGAGCTACCGAATCTTCTTAATAGGATAGCCAGGTAATGTCTCACCATTCCCCCCAACCACGGTTGTCGAAGCATATTAGTCAGCATCTGGATGATATTTGACGGTTGTAGATTAGAATCTGTCATTATTCATACTGAAAAGAAAACGCAAGTCTTCTACGCCTATCATGAGTTTGCTTCAATTTGGCGATCCAAGCTTTTGGCAATTGATATGTAAATGTCATATGCTTATATATTGTGTTGTTGAATAATGATATGAAATTTATTTCCTTGAATATTTCATCTGTGTGTATTTATAGAATCTAAGGAGATGAAGTTTAATTATTAATTCAGATTGCTTATCTCCTTTTCGCAAGGACATGTTGTTTTGTCAGGTAAAGGCTTTGAAATTGTGCCAAGGTGTCCATCAACAACTCTCTTCTTTCAAATCTCTGGGAATGTCCCACTGCAAATCGATTAAGATGGACTAGGATATTCCCAGGTTTGATCTTGCATATATAGAAAAAGTTAATCTTTCTCTCTCTCTCTCTCTCTTTTTTTTTTTTTTTTTTCGGTAGTAAAATGTGATTTCATTAATTAAAAGTTAGTGGTGCACTAGTGTGCAAGCATCATCCATCAAGTCTTAATAAAGCAGGTGACATGTTCCCTGCTATAGTCTTACAAAAGCTTTAGATTTAGACCTTTTACATAAAGTACGAAATGGTTCTTTGTTTGCTCAGCAAATAAGTCTATGTTGTTACCAAGCTTTTTCTTATACTTGAATATTGGGTCAATAGGTATCTACCACTCTTCTAAAAAAAATTATATAAATATGAATTATATGAAAAAAAATTACCAAAATACAAATCTTAAATTGCATATCTAAAAGTGACATTCGATTTAATAAAGATGTTGATGCAAATTCATATTTTTTGTATTGTTGCTATATCTCATTTATAGATGCGATTTTATTAAGCTATTTCTTATTTGTGTTTGAAGTATAACAAATATAATAGCATGATTTAGTGGTTTGTAAGTTGCAGTTTGAATCTCAATGAACGTGCTTGGTTTTTTTCTTTTTCTTTGCATAGGCTTATATTATATTACATTTATTAAATACGATATTAATACAAGTCAATGTGTGTCATATTTAATACAAAAACTAAAATTGCATTTAATAGGTTCGATATTGCTATGGTAATTATGTAATTAATTTAATATAATTGGTATTTATATAATATTTATTTATTTTAATAGGAAACATGTGAATTTTTCCACGAATACCCATTCACCATTATCATCTCGGATTACACCACATGCGGTCGCTTGCTTTAGAGCTGGCAGGTAAGAAGCGTTCGTGTTAGTTTAAACCAATTCGGTTTAGGTAGGGGCCATTTAAGACTCTTAGCGGTTACAACCAGTTCTTTTGTTCTTGTAGATGCTGAAGTGCCTATATTGATTCGCAAGTGTTCTTGCTTTCTCATGTATTTCCCTATCATTAAAAATCTAGTCTTTGTTTTTGAAGATTTTTTCATTTCTGTTCAACCAGATTAACCAAAGTAGGAAGGCAAGCAAGATACTTTTTGATGCCCTAGGCTGTCTAAGATCTTTCTTGGGTGGAACATATAATTTCCATATCCAAGATAAATCTATTCACTCTAGGAAAAAGAGGGAACATGGAGCAGAGTTTATGTGGCAAAAATTAAAGGGTATTTTCCCACAACTTCCAATGGTTTTCTTCTCTTTGCTCATGCATATAGGAGGGACCACTACAAGTACAATTGAAAATAATATCCGAGATTGGGAATCCAATATTGTCTTCGTGCCGTGTAGTGTCGTTCCGCCACACATCTCTAACTGTTGGGACTTTTTGCCTTGATCTGTCTAAGTTACTTGAATATTGTGCATGTATTTTGTTAATTTGTATATACTTTATATGTATATGTAGTCAGTAGAAAATTATGTATTTAGGAATTTTGTAATTACAATGGATTTTCTTTTTGTAATTTTCTTGTATTAAGATTAAGTGTACATGTACAAATACTAAAGTATATTCATGTATCCATACATTTTATACTTACTATATATATATATATAAATATGTGTATATCATATATGTATATTTATGTTTGTCTACTTTCATTGTATATGACCATGTATAAGATGCCACCGAAATTATATATGTATATATATATATGTTTATATGTATGTATAAAGTATAAAATACTAGTATAGTATAGTATAGTATATGTATAATAGATATATATTCAGTATATGTATATCTATGTATGTATGTATGTATGTATATAATAGTATTTTACTATGTATTTTCAGAATATATATATATATACATATATATATCTATGGCGATAGTAGTATAAGCATAAGTATTTGTGTATAATATACAAAAATAAAATTATGTATATACATACCCATACGTATAGCATATATAGTACATTTATAATTATATTACCATAATACATAAGTATACATATATGTATGAGGTACGTATATTAATAGTATATTATATATCTAAATATACGGGTACACATAAAGATATACTATATTATAATAGAGAAAAACATATAAGTATATATATGTCGTGAGTTTCAAAAAGAAATCAGAATAATTAATTGAAAAATTTAATAAAATATAATAATAGATTAATAAATAAAGTAAAGTACTATATATATATATATATATGAACATATGTCGTGGAATCCAAGAAAATGGAAAATAATTAATTTACAAAGTTTAATAAAATATAATAATAAATACAATTATATACATATTATGTAAAAATGCGAAGTAAGAAAAATATTGAAAATATATGCAAATTTCGAAAATGAAACGTGATACTTTCTATACTGCTACGTCAGTATTTAATTAAATTCAATAAAAATTCGTAATTAAAAATAATAAATTAATTAAGAAAATATTAAAATAGCCAAAAATGAAATAAACAAGTGTTAACCCTTAGAAATGACAAAATATGTAAATTATGGTAAAATGAAAGCAAAAATAAGAAAATTATAAAATATAAAAATTAGATATTTATTAAATCATAAATATATAAAGAAAAGGCTTAAAATAATATATTATAATTATTTAAGTCAAAATGATAAAATTCATAATATTTTTATACCATAATGGAAAATATAAGTTACAATGCTCAAAATGGACCCCGCTATGCGAAAGTATATTAAAAAACAATAAAAATAAACTATAAGTTGATAAAAATTAGAGTTAAAACAAAAAAATTGTATGTGACTGAAGATTTAAGATAAACCGAAAAAAATAAATAAGAAATTTAAGTTAAATTATATTTATATCATACTTGGGTTATAGTGGGAAACTAGACAAATAATAATTAGTTAATCGATGAACTTAGTTTTTCAAAATACTTATAAATTTATTTATCTTTTAGATACTCAACTATTTATTAAATGACTGATTACTTTATGTGTTATTATGTGTGTAATCACTCTCTTAAATTGGTAAATATAACTATTTGACTAAAATAATTAGTTATATCTGTCGCATGGAGAGTGTTATTTTTATAGATTTTTTAGAAAAGTATTTTTTGGAAAACATTTTTTCAATCTTAAATATATTTTGTATGATTTCTATGAGGGTTTCTAGTGTCCATGAATGATATTTTTACTGTTAAAGCAAAACTAGCATAATATCTCTAATTGATTGCGAGATGACTCGCATATTTGTGCCCATGAGGCCTTAGATATATGTTGATAGCGAGAGGACTCACTTTGTGTATTCAAAGGGCCTTTGATATGTTCCATGTATGACCGTAGTTGAGATCCATCTATATTGATTGTTGTTTTTTGACAAGGGTAATAGTCAAGTATCGTCTAGTGAGATATTACTCCCAAATAGCCTCATGCGGTTAAGGTGAAGACTTTGTCCAAATAAGTATGGAGAAAAAATCAACATGTAAACAACGTAAATCTACACTTTTCATTATTTCGAACTCCCATAAATGTGTTGCTTGCATTCATCACATTTATATTCATTTTATATGTAAATAGCTTGCATGTTTGCTAATAATACTTGATAACTTGCTTGAACAGTAGTAGTAAGGAATGAACTCATCGAGCCGTGCTTTGCTCATACCTCTATAGTTTTTATTGCGAGGTTTTTTTAAGTAGGGATTGTGGAAAATCTTGAGAGTAGAGTATAAACTAAAAATAAGTTTGATCATATTAGAGTTTATTGAAATGCGTATAATTGGT
Source organism: Lumnitzera littorea (assembly GCA_024138015.1). Lineage (NCBI taxonomy): Eukaryota > Viridiplantae > Streptophyta > Magnoliopsida > Myrtales > Combretaceae > Lumnitzera > Lumnitzera littorea. The sequence continues at coordinate 107,427,283 of JAMXBB010000005.1, read as the reverse complement.
ACTGAAACAATTTATATAAAAAATATTTATATGATAGGATTATGTATAATATAGTATTTCTTATAAATTATTAAGTTGTTTTACTTTATCTTAATATTTGGTAGGAGATATTGGTTCTTTACGGTTCTGAGGAATTGTAAAATATTGAATATCCTAGTTATTCATATAATATGATAAGCTTATAAATTAAAAAATTTGAAACCTTGTAGACTAACTAATTAAAGTTTTGTAATCTTTGACTTGTAAGGCGGTTTTCATATCATTGTGACACACATGATATGAAAATTTTAGATAATTCTACTAGGCCCACATTAAGGTCATGACATACCTTCTGTTTGGAGACTGTTTTTCCTTCTTCATTGGAGTGAATTTTACAATTTCTTGTGATAGACACACCATGGATGAATCTATAACTTCTAACCAACCATTTTCAATGCTTAACAAGATTTCTTTTGATCTCAATCTTTATTACCAGGTCAGGTAGGGAGGTATACAGCCTATGGTGGTGTGGCTTCCAATGATTAGAGCATAGCTTTTCTATTTTTAGCCAACGATTAGAGCATAGCTCATGTCAAATACTACATCTCTAGTAATTGAAGAGAACTCTTCTGAGCATAAACTCAAATTCCCACACAGCACTCTTTTATTTTCAGTTTTTTCAATTTAAAATAACAAGGAAGAAAGTTAGTAACAATGAAGACATGCATATACACTGCGCTTGTTGTTATGCCCTCTCTCTCTCTCTTAAGCTTAAGATCTAATGTTATGCTTTCCTCCTTTTCTTTACCATGTCGTCACGAATTTTACGGTGCAATTGCAAGTGTTCAACTATCTCTCTAGTATGCTTGCACGGTTGATCAATTTTATTGCTCTGACGGTGCTTTGAAGATTCACATTGACTGCTAAATGATGGTTAGTAATTTATATCTTTACCTGTCCAGCTAGCTATGTAGACGCCCCAGTAAATTGGCTTTTTAGTTAATTTTCAATTTCCCTTGTGTGATTTGATCTAGAATCTTTCCTTTTCAAATTCCAGACCAATAATTCTCGCGAGTTTTCTTCATATATAAATAAAGTTTTCTAAATGCATTACGATTCTGTTTTATTTTCGCAATCCAAGCTTTTGGCAATTGTTACACAAATGGCATGTGCTTATATCTTGTGCTGTTGAATATAATATAAACGAAATTCCTTTTTCATAGAGCTTTCAAAATTATGCTTTGGGAATCCCAGGAGAAGAAGTTGTTTAATTACTAATTCACTTGCTTATTTTCTGCCTAGTTACCCTTGCATTTCTCCTTGTATCCTTAACTTTTTTTTTTTCTTTTGTGTAAAATTGGGAAGAATACCTTCAAAATTGGGTAATGAAGCAATCTGCATGTTGAAAGGGATGAGAATTTGGGTTCAGTATATTGGTTTACTGCTTTTATTTGTAGAATTATCAATAACTCAAGAATATTTCAAATTTGATTGCACTAAATACGTCTCCTTTTCACGGGAACATGTTAAGTGTTGTCCCTCACCATTTATTCATGGGGTTGAATTCTAGGATAATGGCTTAAGGGGGTGTAACTGTTGCTTGTCTTAGATCACTTACCTCTCTCTACGTATATTTTCATGAATTTTACGGCACGATCACAGGTGTTCGCTCATCCCCAGTTGGCTTGCATGATTAATCAATTTTATTGCGCCGAAGGTGCTTCGTAGATTTGCGTTTGTGGCTAAGAGATGGTTAGTAAATTCTATATTTACCTATCTAGCTCAGTAGAGGCCTCATTAAATTTGGATTTTTGTAAGAATGTGGGTCTGGATGTAAGTGTTACGTGCGTACCATATATGAAGTCTCTATATACATGATTAAAGAAATGACTTCAATGATTTGTACGGGATGATCAGAAGAGAAGTATAAGGACAAAAAGTAAGCGATTTTTGTAAGGCTCTAACACGTATGGTAATAGATGGAGAAACATGATAGCATTAAACTTCACAATTGCTGAATAATAGGATAGACTTCTTGATGTGTTTAAATGTTTAATTTTTAAAACAAGACTCTGGTAGAGTAATGATGTTAATGGAGTTTTTTTCTTATCCAAATGAGGATGTGAATTGGGTATTTATAAGAAATGATAATTGATCACATTTATCATATCATGATGGTGATTAATGATTAAGATTGAAGCCATTTATTAATAGATTTTAAGTTCGCTAATTTTATGAGTTTAAGCTCAGATAAATGTTTTATTATTATTTTAGTGTGAATTAAACCAAGAAACGATCTTGAGGAGGAATAAATGATCTTAGTAAGGTTTTAACACCTATGGTAATAGATGAAAGAGCGTAATAGTATTAAACTTCACATTTGATAAATAATATGATAGAGTTATTGAGGAGTTTAAATGTTTAATTTTTAACAAAAAATTTTGGTAGAGTAACGACGTTAATAGGTTTTTTTTTTTTATTCAAATGAGGATGTGAATTGGGTATTTATAGGAAATGATAGTTGATTATATTCATCAGATAATGATGGTGATCAATAGTTAAGATTAAAGTTCTTTATTAATAGATTTTAAGTATATTATTTTCATGAGTTGAAGTTAAGATAAAGGTTTTATTATTATTTTAGTGTGAGCCAAATTAAGAAAGATTAGATCGGATAAACTGATTTAATGGATTCTACTCTAAATCCATCGTACCAAATCTCTCTTAATCATCCTAGTAATTTATGGATTTAGCTCATCGGGCCTTATCACTTTAATCCGAGGAATCAAATTTATTTAATCAATAGGATTAAAAGCCCAATATTAATTTTGTCCTTATGCAAGTTTATAGTTAATTGCAAAATTCCCTTATGTGATTTGATCGAGAATAGATAGAGTTGGGAGCTAAAATCTTTCCATTTCAAATTCCAGGCCAATACTTTCCATTCGCAGTTCAGTGATGTTTTCTTAGGACTCACTTATCTGCACGGATCGACTAAATAAGCTCATCAACTCCCTATTTGGGATCTTCATTTCTTATCTTATTTACTTTTATGTAACAGTTATACAATTTTTGTGTTGTGGATGTACTATAAACTGCTGTCAAAAGGTTCGTTTCACTAGCATTCTAAACCTGAGGCGTTAAACCTGTTAACGTGGACGAATCGTGCTCGTATCTCATCGGCGTAGCAATTCATGGTTTATAACAAATATAAGATGGCGTATATCATATCGGTAGTTCAATTCATAAATTAAAAGTACAATTATCAAGTATTCAAGATATCTTAGATGTAATATTTAGGATGACAATTTTCACAATTTTAAGGTAGAGGTTGTCTCTGTTGATTATCATATTTTTTTTGGTGAATCGATACTACAAGAATCAACTTTATTAAGTGATGTATTCGTAAGCATTAAATGTACTCCTACAGACGCACGAGCCAATTGATGACTACTGGACGTTTTATTAGTAGCAGAGTGCAGAGAGTTTCATTTTAGTTGAAGTAAAATTTCATACAATCTTGTAGGTATTGTAGGTTCTAAGCACATTTCATAGGTTGGCCCATGCTCAGCATCACCATCTTTTCCTATTTTTCATTTTTGTTTATATTTTTCTAACCAAAATGTTATTATTAAAGTTTTTTTTTTTTCCTCTAAATGACATTATAATTTAGATAAAGGGGATTCGAGTTTAAGTCTAATTCCATTCGAATATAGTGTCTATAATTATATATGAAATTGTATGGTATGACTTTAAATAGGAAAAATACACGAACACTATAAATTTTTATTACTATTGTAATTTTTGTTGTCATGCTTATTGGTTTTCATAGATAGTGGTAGACATTGATTTATAGGAGTTAACATCTCAGATTGCCTTCCTTTAGTCACAATAGATACTTACTATAACTTATAACTTATTCATTATTATATATTTAAACATAGATACCGATATATTATTTATTTATCACTAAATGAGTACAAATCTATCATATACTATCGATAAAATATAGTAGATTAATGAATTAAATCAATTAATTATGGCATGAATGTTTATTTCTCAATTCTTATGAAACCTTTTTTTTTTTATTTACCAAATACTATTATAACAGTTATGGGAAAGGGAATATTGAATTTAGGTTATCTCATTGATAAATTAGTGTTCATACACTTAGTTATAAAAACCATAGACATTGCTTATGATTTTAATTGTACATTATATGATGAACATAATTTATCATGGTTGAGATATGTAATGATATATTCACGTTAATTAAATATGAGCTTAGAAAATATGATTTCATTAATAAACAAGAAAGGAAACCGCACATTAATCGATACCTTAACCTAACAATCACGCCGGGTTAGTCGTCCCGCTGTCTCTTAATTACAGATCTAAAGTCTCCAATTATAAAGCCAGCTTGAGATATTATTATGGAGAAGAAGCAGGCATACCCTTTTGCATCATTTAAGGTCCAACCCTTCATATGACCCATCTGCACAAGAGCATTTTTCCATTTTTCGATGATGTCGTCCAGGAAATAAGCCCTATGCTTCTCAATATCATTTTTGTAAGATCCACTCCTCATCTTAACCTCACCAACATCCACATCATAGAAGATGGGTAAAATCTCTACTGCACCCTTCGTCTTTTGCCAGCACCCAACCATGTGAATTGCAAGCAACTTCCCTAAGACACCATGCACTGTTTGCATAATTTTGGGAGAAAATTGGAATGCAGATTCTGGAGTTGCTGATTGCTAGCGGAAGCTTAGTCGTAGGTATGGATGGTAAATGGGCAGTCTATGTACTTTCACATACCTAAAGATCATGTGTCTACTGTGCTCGTGCTTTTCGCGTGCCAGGCCTAGTATGATCATGTGTCTAGAGCCCGTGTACCTATAGCCCATTTATTAATTGTGCTTGTTCGCATACTATCTGTATATTCGCGTGTTGCTCGTATACCTATAAATGGACTCGGTAGTTTTTTATATATACATAATTTTGAGTTGCGAATTTTTTTCCCGAATAGTTACTTACGTATATTATACTATTACTATGTGTTAATACGTTAATTTAGGAAACTATTACTTTTTAAAAAAAAATTTAATTAAGAAAAAAAATATTATTGTTATTATTATGCATTAGCATGTTAAATTTAGTTACGCATTTATTTGTACATATTAACATGTATAATGCTGATGACAGTAGTGGTGATAGTTAGCTAAAGCGACGATGATGTTAATGGTGGTGGAGGTTGCAATGGTGGCACCAGTAGTAGTGTTAGGGGTGGTGCTACAGCATAAGTAATTGTAGTGGTATCTATAACAACAACGGCAATAGATAGTAGTGGTGTCAGTAGTGCGATGGTAGTGGTGCTGATGGTAATGGTTGGTGTTGGTGGTGGCTAATGGTGGATGTGGTGCTGCTAGTAGAAGTGGTTGGTGGTGGTCGATAGCCGATGGTAGGGACAGGGTTATTGGTGGTGGCAACAATAGGTAATGGACTGTGGTAGTCAATGCTAGGGAGGTGTTTTGTGGTAATCCGTTGTAGGGTTGGTGGTAGCCGTCAGAGTAGCAATAGTGGTAGTTGGTAGTTGTTTGTGATGACTATGGTGGTTAGTTATAGGCGATGGTGGTTACTAGTGGCGGTAGTGGCAGGTGGTAGCGATAGTGTTGTGCATGGTGGTAGTGTTATACATAGTGGTGGCGGCGTGTAGTGGTGATGTTGGTGTCCGTAGTGGTAGCGATGATTGATAGCGGAGGTAGTGGCCAATGGCAATGGTTGCATCAGCGACAATGTTAGTGATTCGCGACCGATGGTAATGTTCATGACAGTGGTAGTAGTTATGCACAGTGGCAACGATGGCTAATAGTAATGTTTGTGGTCCGTAGCAGCAGTAGTAATTAGCAGCAAAGGTGGTGACCAATGGTAGTGGTAGCGGTGGTCATGGTCAATAATGGAGGTGGTGGACCTTGGTGTTGGTGGTGGTGGTGACAATGGTGTCGGTTTTCCGCGGTTGGTAGTAATGTAGGTAGTGGTATTGTTCATGACAGTGGTAGTAGTTATGCACGGTGGCAACGATGGCTAATGGTAATGTTTGTGGTCCGTAGTAGCAGCAGTAGTTAATAGCAAAGGTGGTGACTAATGGTAGTGGTAGCGGTGGTCATGGTCAACAATGGAGGTGATGGACCTTAGTGTTGGTGATGGTAGTTCACAATGGTGTCGGTTTTCCACGCGACCAGTAGTAATGTAGGCAGTAGTAGTGGTGGTTGTGCATAGTGGCGACGATGGTGGTGTTGGTAGTTTGTAGTTGTTCATAGTGTTAATGGTGGTAATGGCTGGTATAGGAGATGGTGGTCAATGTTAGAGGTTGCGATTGGTGGTAATGGTGGTGGTGGTTAGTAGTGGAGATAGTAGTTTGTAATGTTAGTGGTAGATTGGTGGTGGTTGGCAATTGTATCGGTGTTCTATGGTGGTAGTATTAGCCATCAGTGGTAGTAGTGGTGGTGGTTGTGTACGGCGGTGGTGGTGGTTGGTGGTGGTGTTGGTGGTTCTTGGTTGTCTGTAGTAGCGGGGGTAGTGATCAGTAGCGAAGGTGGTGGTTAGTGGCAATGGTTGCGGTCGGAGGTAATAGTGGTGGTAGGGTGGTTGACAACGATGTCGACGCTTCGCACTGGTAGAGTTGGTGATCGCCAGTTGGTGGTGGTGGTGATGGTATAAGTGGTTACGGTAGGCATTGCCACTTGATAGAGATGGTGGTTGTCGTTAAATTTACATGAGGTTATTTTTGGGGAAAACCAAATGAGTTGGTATAGATATAATGATAGTGACGTCTTTATTAAGTAATATAAATCTTACTTATATAATACAATATGTATGTAGCGCATTTAATATATGTTTGATACATGAGAATTGATATGTGATAATGTGATTAATGAAAGGATAAAAAGAAGAAAAAGAAACAAAAATCAAAATTCAATAGGTACGAGAGGAATTAGAACAATGACATTTTATTAGAAATTTGATTTTCTTCCTTTACATTAGTAACTAACATGATGTCTGATCAAAACCTAAATAGAAAAACAAAAATCTTAAATATCTCCAAATTGTATATGTGGAGAAGTCAATGATTGACCCTATCCTTGTCTTGGGTTGCCATCAGGGGGAGGTTGTTGTTGTGAAGGTAGAAAGACAAAGCTAACTGATTGGTAGTATGTCTGTTGGTGCTGTCACAATTCCTCAACACATTAGCTTTGTTGTCATTGCTCTTCTTTAAGCTACTAGAGATAAGTTTTATACCCTCTTATCATTTCGTACATCTCCTGTTCCCATGCAAATTTAGTGATATCCTTCTCCTACATTTCATTAATATGCTAGTACATCTATTGTATGCTAAAGGGAACATTTGATTCAAGACTGAGGACCTCTTGATGATTGTATGCTTTTTCATGTCCAAACTTACCTTACTGACCTTGCTAATCAAGGAGTGTGTCAAGAGGAAGTTAATTATCTTCCTATTGTTGATGTTGTGCTTGCACTTGCTATTGTTGTTGCTGCCCTTGTCCAACACTATACCACTCGCCTGTCTCTTCATTCCTTTCGATGTGAAGCTTTTGCTTCAACATATCTAGTTTGAATGGCTTCACTCTAGTGTTTGCATGGCTTCACACTACTATTTGCATTGCCATTCAAATCAATTCCTTCGGATGCAAGCATGTGTAAGATGAAGCGCTTGTATCTCAGTTGACTATCCTTTCATGCATATATTCACATCATGCAACAGTAGATGATGGTCTCAACATCGACTCATCTTCCATAGAGGATGATGTCAATTAGCTGCAAATCTTTTTCTGAAAAAAATGAAGTGTTTGCCTATGGAGTAACAGAGTTGGTAATTATATGATGGAGAAGTTGCACCATGACAGGGAGATCACCAAACTTCAGGTGCTTACGATGCTGAGCAATATCCTTCCTTTGACATATAGGTAGCCCGAATACTCGAACAAAAGCTCCTGTAGCATCTCATTTTCTAGACTTGAAAATTTCGCCGTCGGGAAGAAGCTGTAATAATTCATTGATGTATTCCCGATGAACCATCAAAATCCGGCCAAACATATAAGTGGAGATATACTCGGTGTTAATATCCGTTACATTCCATGGCTTATCATCATCACCTTCATAAAACAATTTGGTTGTCACATTCAAATAGAATATGTAAATTAAGTTGGGATATGTATCATTATTCAAGTCCAATAAACGTTGGAGGCTCGTTTATTGAAGCGGCTCTTAAAAGTTGCTGACATCATGCAACTCATCCCAATCGTATGGCTACATAACCAAAACAGTTCGCCAGTAAAATTTATGGCTAAACTGATCACGCATTTCAATCGTTACAAGGTGTTCTCCATTGAATACATGGGTATCGGTCAAAGCTGGTAGAGGGGGTGTAGGAGAATGGGATTGATGACGCTTATTTCTAGACTTACTTTGTCGCTTGCTTTTTTTAGATCGTGCACAAGAGGAGTTTTCCATGGCCATTTGGTTAAGTAAGGGTTGAGTAACTTGGAAAGTGAAATGAAGGATTTTAAAACGTGGGCACTTTTAGTTTCGGACGTGGGAACATTGTAAGTGGAAAATGGCTTTATATAGGCATTCTTTAGGCTACAATGTTGCCAATGTGGGTACATTGTAGCCACAACGGTAATTTTCTTTTTTTGCCATTAGGGCTACAACATGGTCATGTTGTCTTTTTTTTTTTTTTTTGCTGTTGGGGCCACAATATGCCCACGTTGACCAATGTGGGCATGTTATGGGCCCAATGGCAAAAAAGAATTACCGTTGTAGTTATGTTGGTCACAACATCGACACGTTATGGCTCCAACGATTAAAAAAAAATTACCGTTATGGTCATGTAAGAGCCCCAATGGTCCATTTTTTTACCATTGGGACCATAACATGTTGACATTGACACCAACATGGGCATATTGTGGCCATGACTGTTGTGGCCACAATGTGCCTACGTTGGTGTCAATACTTACACGTTATAGCCATAAAGTGCCAACATTGGTTATAATGTGGCCACGTTAGTGCCTCAACGGTCAAAAAAATTAACGTTGGGGCCACAACATACGTATGTTGTTACCAACATTGGCATGTTCTGAACATAAAGTACTTACATTGTTCATAATGTTGGCATATTGTGGCCTCAACAAGTAAAAAAGAAGACCCTTATATTGTAACCAACGTTGGCACATTATGGACACAACAGTCTAACATTAACCCACGTTGTATCCACATTGAGTTTAATGTGGGTACATTAAGGTCTAACTAAAGTGAAGGACAATCTATATAGACAGCAACACTAGTGACTAGTCTTATAAATATTCGTGCCTCGATTTATGTTGCCACTAGCTAATTAATTTTTTTGTCATGTCAGGACATCGTGAGAAAGATGGCATTTGGAAATTTTTTTATCAAAATACAAGGGCAAGACGTTGCGAAATGTCTTACATGCAATGTTCATCTCACTAACAAGTGTAGTGGAGATATTGGTCACTTTTCATGATGTTTGCAGTTATACTGATCTAAAGGAGAAAAGTTAGTAATGGTTCATGAATAGAATGTTGTATCTATCGTGGGATCATAAAATAATGAGGAGATGGATAAAGATGAACCTGAAGTGGTTGACTAAGTAATTTTGATATAGAAATAGAATTCAGCAGCCAATCAGACACAAACCAACAAACAAGTGAAAATTTTAGTCTTGTGCAAGGGCCTATCCAATGCCTAAGGGAAAATATTTGGGTAGGAGTCCAACGTAGGGATGTTAGGCATAATGTCCCTATGTTAAGCCTTTGCACAAGACTAAAATTTTCACTCGTTTGTCAATTTGTCTCTAACTGGCTACTGAATTCTTTTTCTATATCAAAATTACCTAGTCAACCACTTTAGCTCACAGCATCCCCATGTTAGGGATAACGCTGAGATGTTATGGGCTCAACGTGGTGGGGAAGTTATGCTTAACATCCTTATGTAAGCCTTTGGCAACATGCCCTTTCCTTTGGTTTATAAATACAAGTTGCACCACAACATTGACCACATTCCTCCTAGTATTCCCTCTATTTTATTTCTTAAGTTTAGTGGAATTTTTAGTCTCTATAATCTTTACTCTCTAAACTCTTGTCGTTATCTACATATGTTTAACAATGCAAAGAATAGGAAGTGGAAACCCTGATGATAAGTTACCGGTAATTAATGAATATTACGATTTGTGGATCTTTAGTCAAGGGAATTTCGATCAAGGATATACACATTTGTTGAATACCATCAGATAACCAATCCCAAGGTATGTGCCTTCTATCGCTCCTTTTGTTATGCATGCTAATTCGATTAAGGATGTTTCTCCGCTTGTAATGCAATGACCACTTTCAATGGCTAGTGAGAATGCAAATGACTACAAGGATTTCAATGCAGTATGTGTCCTTTGGATTGTCTTCCATTAGTGAAAGTGAATTTACATTTTTAGTTGGTGTAGATATTGGTTGTAAAATAATTAATCGAAAATATTGTAATTATATTTGTCTTGTTATGGCTAGGAGGATTATATGAAAGATCCCTTGTAGAATCAACCATGTAGAGGATCACTAAGCAATACCGATTCTATTGTGGCCAAAGGTCCACCTAGAAGATAGAGGAGGCGAACAAGCGATGTCTAGAATTATTTCATCGTTATAGCAGGAGAAGAGACTACTAAAAGTATGACATACAACAAACCTTTATCCAAAAAGTCCAAGTTGGGAACGGGTCACCTTACACAACATTTAAAGATGCATTTGAAGAAAAATGAACCATTGATTAGAGTCTCAAATGCTTGATCAACAAGAACTTCATTAGCCATCGAGAAAAGTGACACACCATTTGTATTTAACCAAGAGGAGGCATAAGAAACTCTCATTCAAATGATGGCAACCGTCAATATATTGCTCTACATAGTAGGCCATGAAAACTTTGGAGAATTGACATCAGGCTTATTGCAACTAGAATATAAGCATGCAGGGTAGCAAACCTTGTGAAATGAAACGATTGAATTGTTCATACATAAACACGAACAGTTAAAGGTATAGCTACATAGTCTTGAATATAGATAACATGAATTTGAATCTTTCCCTTAAAATTATTTAGATTATTGTTGTTACAAAATTGTTATTGTTCTCAATGCCATTTGTATTGTCATACAGTGTTTCTTTTACATTGGACATATGGATATCACTACTTATTGACATTGACGATAGTTATATGTATGTCACAGCACATTGGATTGATGAAAATTAGGTGGTATAGAAGCGAATCATTGGATTTATGCTGTTCTTGGAAACTTACATGGGTCTAACAATCGCATCCAACATCTTGGACACTATTCGGACCTATAACATTCATAAGCTGTTCAATATTCCTTTAATAATGCATTCGCAAACATGGCAATGATATGACCGTTGAAACAACAACTGAACTCGATTTGTGAAGGGAAACTTTTCCATATTCATTGTGCGTGCCACATTCTAAATCTTGTACTGCAAGATGGCATGAACACTTGTGGGATAGCAGAACGCCTTATTAAGATCCATTTTGTAATAAATTGTATCTATCACAGCAAATGGAAACACTTAGAGTATACAGATTACTACTATAATGAAAACTACGAGTTATTCATCCCACCTTATGACGCCATCATACGATGGAATTCTACACATGAGCTGTTAGACAAATCGTTGAAGGCCAGCAATTTGTATTACATAGAATTATTATTACATTCATTAGGTTTAAAATTTATTTAGAGATATATTTTATTCTTACCTTATGATAATACTTTATATTGAATACTTTCTTAATTGGCAATATAGGTCTCGAAAGTCTTGACCACTTTTTACAACTTCTACATCCATTGGAAAGTAAGCTACAAGCCTAAGCTTGGCCGAATTTGTATAGCAAATTGGGAAAAAACAAGCAGCTTTTGTGACATGTTGAGTGTCTTCATCTACTTGACAATGATTATATTTGGTTGCTATTATCCTATTAGCAATGCCGTACTCCCGAATCTCATCGATATTGTTTAAAAATTGGTAAACTTTACGGATGAACCATTACTCTTTCCTACCATTGCGACAATGAAGGCTAAATTGCTTACGTACTTTTACCTTTTTCATCTCTTGTTTTATGTTGCTATAATGTTAGATCTACGTTACAAGTTTCGCTGTACTTATAATTTGGCGGAGGAATTTTACTAAAACATTAGCATAGAAGATGCTACGATGAAGTTGTAAGGCTCAATACAGGAGCTGAGAGCAATCTCAAATCCCTAATCCTTTATCATAGGGGTAGAAAGCAGCCTTTGTCTCAATCGTCTTAATCATTACATGATGCCTATCTTATCAATTGTTGTAAGGGATGCTTGGAGGGCTTCAGCTTTGACGGTATCGTTTGAATCGGCTTTTAGCTTAAGTGGGCGAGTCCTTAGCCCCCATCACCTTCGACTCAAGGTTGAAATCGTTGAAGCTATTATATGTCTTAAAGACTGGATAGATGCTTAAAAGAGGAGACAAGGGGGTGTTGAATCAATTTTTGGTTGTGAAGAAAATGAGGAAGTTGTACGATCATTCTAAGCAATGGAAAGGGGAGAGGAGACGCGATGGATTGATGACGATGAGTACTGATTGTAATACATTTTGTTCCATTTCATGGCAAATATTAGTTTTAACTTGTTAGCTTATTTGTACTTTTTTAAATTTAATCTACATCTTTTAACAATTAAATTTGTATTTACGCTCATCTATTTATCATATTAAGTCTTCATCTCCTTATGTCGAGGATGTGTTTTGATTTTTAGCTTGTAACCCGTCTGATGAATTTGTCTAAGTCTTAGTGTACTTGCTTTAAGTCAAGTTTATGCAATTTATGTTGCTTTGATCCAATGATCTAATTTCTTATAATATTTACCTACTTCAATTTAGGAACATAATGTCGCTTAAATTGAATTTAAAATAGATTTGCCTAATTAAATTATTTTTATTAATTTACTGAACCATTCATTTATATCTTACTTAAGCTCAATGTATTTATTCAAATTAAAATAAGTAGATTAGTTAAATGAAATTGTATAAAGAAATTATAATAATAATAATTATTTTGTTTATTTAATATAATATTTAAAAATTAAAAGATAGGTACATGTTATACTTATTGGTATGATATAATTCCATAAAAAAAAGCAACTAATTAAACAAATAAATTATTATATCAAATAAACTTTTTGTCAACTTAATATAATATTTTAAATTAAAAATTACATACAAGACACAATAACTGTTATAATTGCAACAAGAAAAATTAATTGATTAATGTATTAAATAAATAAATTAATATATCAAATACACTATTAAATTAAAAATATTTAAAATACCATTTTTATTTATATTTCCAAAAAATAAGAGATCTAACGTGCTATCCAAGTGCTTTTATGCTCGTGCCTAGGCAGTCTTCCAAACTTATCATGTTCGGTGTACCCCCGCTTGCGTGTCTAAGCCCAAGCCTACTTGTGCTTGTATCTTTTACTATTCTTGCATGCTTATACCTGGACAACGCATGAGACGGGCCCATTCATACTCGTGCTTACATACCTAGCCCATTTACCGGCCCTCATCGCAAGCTCCTTCCCCTTTTGTAAAGTTCATTATTGTCTCGGAAAACATGAATACCAATATCCTTCAAGTTGTGGTACAAGTAGTCGATGAAAGTTTTGCTGAGTGCTAAGGTGCTCTAAAATAAAACTCAAAAACACATCATACTGGGCGAGTCTTCGTGGTTCGCTAGTGCTGATGCTTGCAATGGTGTCGAAATATAATTTGCAATTTTGGCGGCGGAACTTTTACTACCATACGATGAAATTCTACGTTGAGTTATCCCATTTACAGCTGGATGTTACCTTAGGGTTTAGGAAATTATAGCTGGTCTTTTGAAATTATCTAATAGCTATAATAATTAAAAAGCTATTTCCTTAATTTCACTCGATTTATAAATAAATAATTAAGATTATCTAAATTTTTAAAATATCATGTTATATCATCGTTATATCATCATATTTCTTATGATCTTAATTGTTTTTTAAAGAGATAAATTAAAAAAAATTAAAGAAAATAAATAGAGATGATTTAAGTTTCTATATCAAACCTTTTTTCTAATATTTTTTTCTTTATTTCACCGTCTGGATTTTACTGTCAATCAAGCATTATAAAAGTACATCATGTCTCTCAGAAAATGAGATAATAAGCAAATTCTTTCATAGGTCCATATTTTTTTTGGTTTCGTTAACTTATTTTTATCATCCTCCTAAAGTCAAGTTTTTACTGCACCCAACAATGGAAATCAAACAATGGATCGATAGCTGATGTCTCTCGAGTACGATGGAAATGGTGCTCCAAGAAATTGTACGTGATCGGTATTACATTAATCCTTGAGTTGTTTCGTAGAAGCTGCTATCACTGCTAAAGAGACAAAATAAATAAATAAATGAAAATAAAAATAAAAATAAAATCTTTATAATGTTGACTTTGCTCAAATTTACTAAAATTTTTTATGGAAACATATAATAATGAAGCCACTTCAGAAAACTCTTCGGGATATGGAGGGGTTAACATGAAGACAATAATATCAATATTCAAACACAGAGAAATTAAATTCAATAACAGAGATACCTCAATCATTTGCAGAAAAATTATGGAAAAATTAATCTAACTAGCTTATGGGATCACGTAACTAACTTGTCGATTTTGTAGACCAATCATTGAAGTGAGGATCGTTGGGCAAGTCTTAGTTCACCTAGATTTGAGCAAAAGCCAGTTTCGAACTGTGAATCTGCTTAGACGGGCCTTGAATTGACTTGAATGGTAGTGATCGGGTTGAACCATTGGGCTATTGGGGCCAAGTGGTTCACCCATGTGAAACCACCTAACTTGGCAATTAGCTGTTTAAGGATCACCGAATTTAAAAAAAAAAATATTGGTCAGTCATAATGACCCCCCCACCCTGATCCTCTATCCCCTATCTCTTCTTAAATTTACATCTACAAATTGAACTTTTGGTGCACGTACCAAAAATTTTAAATTTGCAGTTCAAGATTTAAAATTTGTAGTGCCGAGCCATTTAAAATTTGAAATTTCAAAATTCAAACAACACATTCACATATTCCTCAATCCTTATAAATAGCAGCTTCAGGCTCAGCAGCAACATTTATTCTACAAACTAATTAAATCTCTCTAACTTCAACCATTCTGCCTTCAATTTTTTTTTTCAGTTGCGAAACGTTGTTAGAAATATTCCTTTTTACTAACCATCAATTTCTATGCATAATTCTTTACTCCACCGCACAAAACAATTTGCATTAACAAATAACATTGACATACACATACCCATTATATAATTTCTGCTTTATTTTCTCTTATATATTATTTTTATCTTTCACTCATAAATCTTTGTTATAGTAAATAAGAGAAAAAAAAATATTTGCATCGATGGAAAGATTTTTGTGTCGTACCTTTTTTAGTAAAAAACATGGTTCATCATCTAGTGGTAAAAGTAAGGGCAAGGGCAAGGGTAAGGGCAAGGGCACTAGAATTTCCAAAACGTCGTCTGCAGTACAACGGTTTGAGGACATTTAGGTGTATTTGGATAACGAGTACAACCTGAATGAACAGAGGACACACGATATGGTTGAGAACGTGGAATAAATTACACCACCTCTAGGCTTTGATGTAGAACCTCATTGCACGAGTAATCACAGCACATTACCTCTTGGCTTTGATGTTGAACATCAACGCATGAGTTATCGGGGCATGCCACCTCCCGATTTTGAACCTTCACGCAAGAGTGTCCTTGAACGTCATGTTAGATTCTAACCTCCTCGTATGGGCATCCTTACACGACTCGCATGATTTGAATCCCCACGGATGAGTTGCCCTATAAGCATGTGCGAGGATGAAGAGGACAATATAGAAATTATTTCCAAAACAAAAGAGCAACATATGAGATAATATGGGCCTAACAGTTCGGGACCATCCGACTTAGGTAAGCCCCCTAAACTTGGTAAGTTTAATATTTTTACTAGTTATTTCCACAAAAGTACAGATGAAAGGGGGAACTCAAAGACATTCTACAACTATTACAACACGTGTTACTCATGGAAAATAGGAGAGAGATATGGTATCCTTAACAGGAAATTAAGGTCGAAGCATCTCGGAGAGGTGGGAATAGATAGAAATTGGGTCATTAAACCTAGGTTTAAATTTAAATGTAGCCTAGGCTGACTAAGTCTATAATTGCACATATAGACAAGGCACAGGTTAACGGCTTAGTGGTTAAGCACATAGACTTGGATTGAGTATTGAGCATGAGGTCTTGGGTTTGAATCTTGGTAAAGGTAGGGAGGTCTTTTTATTTTTTGTTTTTTATTAACTAGCATACTGCCATGTGTCACAATTTGATTGTGCCACGTATCCTGACACGTGGCAACATCGGGTTAGGCAACCATGCTAACGTGGCGCCACTTAGCATCCACGTGGCATGCTATATCAGCTGCTAGGAGTGGTCAGCACGGCTAATGTAACACCATGTCAACACCAAGTTAGTACTTTCCCCCTTCTTTCCCCTTTTTTTGTCCCGATTTTCCTCCTTTTTATTGGCTCAAGAACACCCAACCCCCTCACTTCAACTCCAATTTCCGTACTGATTTCACACACATTCACGCAGTTTTTTACCTCAATCTTGTTGGACACACAGCCTACTTTGAATCAAACATAACAATGCGTCTAAATTCAATAAAAAACGAATTCAATTTGAGCTCTAAAAATTGGAAAAAAAAAATTGAAAATCTAGGCAATCTCTATTAAATCTTATTCGAACTTTCCTTTGTTTCTAGGATCGATTCGTATATAAAAGGAGCTTCGGGGACACATAATCACAGACAACCACGCAATCAACTCCCACACTCTCTCTCTCCCTTCCCGATACTTTCTCTCTCTACCAATCTCTCTCTCTCTCTTCAAGTTTCTCTCTCTAGCTAACCTCGAGCTCAACCACCACCATAGCCGTGACCTTCACTCCATCAGCTCTTTAACATAACCACCCTTAGCTGCTACTGTAGCCCCTAGCAGCTCAACCAAACCATTACCCCCAAACCCTAACCACCGAAGCTTACTACCCCCTACCTCCCCCCTTTGAACCACCACTTTTAGCCACCTTCGACCCAAACTCCCTACACTCCAAAGCCCCTACCCCAATCGATCACTCACGCCTAATAGCCGCTACCATGAGCGTAGCTCCACCACCGTCGACCGC
Source organism: Lumnitzera littorea (assembly GCA_024138015.1). Classification (NCBI taxonomy): domain Eukaryota; kingdom Viridiplantae; phylum Streptophyta; class Magnoliopsida; order Myrtales; family Combretaceae; genus Lumnitzera; species Lumnitzera littorea. The sequence continues at coordinate 107,409,917 of JAMXBB010000005.1, read as the reverse complement.
TACTTCTAAAACCACCCAAACAAGCTCCAAACACCACAGCATTAAACCTACCCCCTATTCCCAATCCAAAACTTGCAAAAAAACCTTCACCCGCTCATTTTAGTGGTTGAAACAAGCCGAATTAAGCCTTGTTGTTGCTACCAGTAGTGATCTACGTGACCCGACCTGAATCCGCATGACCTGACTCGAAATCCAGCTAGGTTTGACCCGCGTACGCCAATGTCATCAGACCCTTTTTCTTTTTTATTTTATTTATTTATTTTACTTTATCATTTAGTTGTTGTTGTTTTTTTATATATATATATATATATATAATTGTAAATGTAATAAAAAAAAAGAGAAGAAGAAGAAAAAAAAAGGGAAGAAAGAAAAGAAAAGAAAAATAGTTTATTTAGTTATTTATTCATTTTTAGTAAAAAGTAAGAATAAATAAATAAATAAATAAAAATAAGAATAAATAAGTAAATAGAAAGAATAAAGATTATTATTTCTTTTTATCACTTAGAAAATTGATTTTTCAAAAATAAAAATAAAAATAAATCAACTATTTTTCAAATTAGGATCATTTAGACTTTTCAAAAATAAAAACCAATTTAGGGCCCTTTAGGAAATTTTCTTAAATAAATCAAAATAGGTAAAAATGTAAAGCCAATTGTTTTAAAAACTAAAATCAACTCAACTTGCTAAAGTTTTTTATAAAAGAACTATATACGTCTGATCTCAAATAGCGAGTACGTAGATACCTATGAGGCAATGATAAAAATTAAAAAACTAATTTCCTTTTTTCTTTAGTTTAGATTATTTTTTATCTAATTATAATAACCAATAACCAAGTTTTGTCTATTAAAATTGAAAGGTGGTTTTTAAGTTTAATTTTAATTTTAGAAAGTCAATGGTACTCATAAGGGTTTAAAATTCTTAGCCCTTTGACCTAAATCTCTGGTTTCAAAAAACCGTTTTGTAAAATTGGTTTTAATCGTTAGGCTAATTGCTACGTTATAACCAATCTATCCAATTGGTTATAACTTAACTGTTTTTCCCGACTTTGGTCGAGTGCTGACTTTAAAGTTGTTTTCAAAATAAAAAAGAACCAGTTTTGTTTTTTAAACCCTAGTCAAGGATTGGTATTAAATGGGTAGGGTTTAATACTAGTCAGTTTAAAGAAGACCTAATTTTATAAAAGAATCCGAATAGTGAAAAACCAGGCTTAACAGTTTAGCGACTCTATTGGGGATGTCAAGAGGATTAATCATTCGACTTTTCAAAATTAAAATTAAACTCTAAAAATCACATTATTGTAGTTTATGTACTTGTTCATTTTTTATTTGTATCATAACTGTGATAACATTTTTGTAGGTTTAGTTTTATTTATTTTATTATTTTG
>JAMXBB010000005.1:107278624-107406632 GCA_024138015.1 Lumnitzera littorea | reverse complement strand
TTAAGGGAAGGTTGGGGGAGGGGTTGGGATTTATTTCTTGTATTATGAACACATGATAGATATGGTCGAACCTGGGCAATCTTAGGACCGTAAGACGAGGGGCCATTGTTTAAGTTTTGAGCGTAGTGAGACAACCACCGTTTGGGGTCGATTAGGCTACTTCACTTAAACTTTGATGTGACCAAGGAACCATTTTGTAAGAAACACGTGAAATCACAAAGTTTAAGGACCTTTATAACTCACCCTTTTTACATACATTCTCTAGGGTTTGGCAAATAGCTAATAGGGTAGCACTGTTACAAAATAGAAACAGAAAAGACAAACTTGAAACTTCTTTCCTAAAGTTCGCTTTCAGCTTTTGTTTATCTGTCTTACATATTACACACATAGGGATATGGGAGATCGTTTATTGCATCAAAGATGCAGGGTAGATACAGTCAAACCTAAACCGTCTTAGGACCCTAGGAGAAAGGCCATTATGTAGGCTCCAGGTGCTGTGGTATAACCACCACTCAAGGTTGATTAGGCCATCTCACTTAAGCTGAATGTGACCAATGAAAATGTTTTTTAACAAGTAAGGTCATAAAGCTTAAGGACCTTTTCAAGACTTATCCTAATTGCATATAACCCACCCCCTCCTTCAAGCTTGAGTTAATATACTACCCTTAAAAAATTGCAACCCTATTGATTGTTCAAGATTTTTAATGCAGTCAAGTTTTTGAAAATAACAGTAGGGTTGCAACTTAAGGGGGTAATGTATTAACCTAAACAATCCTAATACTTGCATATTTCCTTGTGCTTTCTTTTCTATATTAATGATTGATTGTTGTCCATAAAATATGTTGACTTAAGAATTGCGGGTAACCAACAAGAGAACAATCAAAGACTACCAGTTGCTCTAGGAATCTATGAACAGCTGCTACAAGCTGAAGTTACCTACTAGAAGCAGAGGGCTAGGCATGCTAAGGCCTCTAACAAGGCCTTGTTAGGTTAAGTTGAAAAAAGCAAGAGAACCATGAATTAGGCTTTAGAAATGTTGAACAAGATTAAGGCCCAATTGCAAGAGTTAAATTAGAAACTTTAGAGGAGTTGAAGGACTTTAAATAAATTTTAATTTTCATTAAGAATATTGTTAGGTTCCCTTTTGCTTTGTTCCATGTACTCTGATCTTTTCAAAATAAATTTTTTCTCTTTAGTCATTCTTTGTAGACAGTCCTTTAATAGAGTTCACCTAACCATTCACTCTCTTACTCAAGGAAATGCAATTAAAAAGCTAAAAACAAAAAATTCACCATTTTTATTTGGTTTCTATAAAATAAAGTTTTATCTTTCTCTCTCTCAATAAAAAAAAAAAGAAAAAGAAAATGAAAGGAAACAGAAGAGTTACTAATGAGTAAAGATTTCTTCTAACTAGGTTCGCATGGCTAACGACAAACTCGCCTCCTTAGAAAGGATGATGCATCAGATGTCCTAACAATTGCAAGTTTTGTTCCTAATAATCATCACTCTCTAAATATCTTAAGATTCGAACTTGGAAAGGGGACTCTCAAATTTAAAAGAAAAGGTAGCTACAATATAAAAAGATCACTATAGATCTAGAAATGGCAATAGGCCTTATGCTTAGAAGATTTTAACACTCGACGTTCAACACTGATCAAATGTTAGTAAGCCCAAGTAATGAAGGAGGCTTAAGCAGAAAGAAGCTGAGGAGAAGCGAGAAAGAACAAACTCAAGAGACTTAGAGGAGACAATTCACTCAACTGAAGATATCAATCACCTAACTCTTTTATCATTTGAAAGCATTGAAGGTTGTAGCTTGTGAAGCCCTTAATCTAAATTACAAACCACGCAGCTTTGACCGAGAAGCAAGATGCAACTATCATATGAGTTAGAAGGGATACTCCACTGAAAAATGCTGGAGATTGAAACATAAGATTTAAGACCTGATTGATGCAAAAGTCATTCAGCCAGAGCTACAATAAGATGCCCCTTCTTCAAGTCATGAAGATAGTTTGACTGAGTCACCTAGAGCTCCATTTCTTTTGAGCTTGCCTATGCCTTTTGATAAGCTCATGGGTTGTTTCAAGTAATTGGGTGCTTGTTAAGTTAAGGATAGAAAAAAGAAAGTTATTTTCAATAAAGTCTGTAATAGTTGGAATAATATAATTGCCTTTCTCAATGGAATGATTGTACTATTTTTAGAGCAAAGAAGTTCTCCTTAAGGAATCGGTAACTCACTCTTAAAAGGTTTAGAATAAAAAGAGGCAAACTATTTTCCATACACTAACCTAAAACACTTTGAGAGTTGAGTGATACACAGGTGAGGAAACTTTAGACTCATTCCTTAAAGGAGATCCGCTTTAAATGTGATACGCAGATTAAAATGAAATTAGGCATTCATTTCTCGAATCCTAAATCATCCCTTATTCACCTTGTTGGACTTATTTGAAGAATTTTCAAACTAAACCTTATTGGAAACCACCCCGCAATGGAGAAATTCAGAGGTTAGGGCCATTGATAAGGAGAAAGGGATTAAAATTGGTTTGTCCTTACTTCAGTAATGTTAAATTCAAAAGCAAACTTTATTTCTGATAAGTTATGTTTTTTTGAAATAAGGAACAGCCACATCCTTTTTAAATATCTTGAGCTTTTACTTACCTCACCCGAGCCCATATAATGGAAATAAATGAATTTAGGACCCTAAATTACTTAAGAGGTAAAAACTTAGCAATGGAGACTTGGGGTCAAAAGAAGAAGAAAGAACAACAAAAGAACAATGGGGTAAAATAATAAACAAAATAGAGAAAGGAAACTATGAGGAAAAGAGGTTAAAAAATTGGGCTCAAGTATAAGTCAAGAGCTAAGTGAAAGTCATATCATATTCTAGTGAGGGTAGTCAAATCAAAAGTTAAAGTCTAAATAGCCTTAAAGACACAAAGCTTTGAATCACAGTCCAAGATCAAAAACCCAAAATCTCTATATCTACTTTGAAGCCTCTCTCACACTTAGCTTTTCTACTCATAATACTATCCTTATACAAGTAAAAGCTCTTCCGATCTTTAAAGGTAATTTATCTTTAATAAAATTTGTATTTGAATTACTCTAAGTAGTATTTATATAGAAGAATAACAAATCACTAGCTGTATCTAACTAACTCTAAAACTAACCTAACTAACTAAAGAACATGTGAGCTAAAGAGAAAACTAACTAAAATACACACGTGAAAAATTACAAATACAACACAAATATTTACAATGTCTTTCACTTTGTATTATTCTAAGGTTCAGGGAATGAGATAATGAGCAAATTCTTTCACAACTCCATTTTTCTTTTGTTTCATTAACTTATTTTTATCATCCTCCTAAAGTTGAGTTTTTGTTGCACCCAACAAATGGAAATCAAACAATGGATCAGTAGCTAATGTCTCTGGAGTACGAAGGAAAATGTGCTCCAAGAAATTGACCGTGGTCGGTATTACATTACTCTTTGAGTTGTTTCTTGGAAGCTTTCACAGAGACAAAAAAAAAAAAATATAAATAAAAAAAAATCTGTATAACGTTGACTTTGCTCAAATTTGCTAAAATTCTTTATGGAAACATATAATAATGGAACCACTTCAGAAAACTCTTCGGGATATCGAGGGGTCTACATGAAGACAATAATATCAATATTCAAAGACAAAGAAATTAAATTAAATAACAGAGGTATCTCAGTCATTTGCGGAAAAAGAATGGAAAAATGAATCTAGCCAGCTCACGGGATCACGTGGCTAACCTGTCGACTCCGTAGACCAGCATGGAAGGAGGACCCTGGGGCAAGTCCTAGTTCACCTGTTGGTGAATCCATGATCCAATAGCTCCAGCTAGGTGGAGTCAGATCAGGCACCTGTGTGTGGCTGGGTAGAGGGGTTGGTACGATAATGAAGTAAAATCCAAAATAAGTTGAGTAAAACAAACTGTACCAAACTGTATTTATGTTTTTTTTTTTTTCTTTTTACGTTTTTGTTTCGAGAAGTTCTCAATCAGATTATCATTGGAAATTTATAGGTGGTTCATAATTATTAAAATAGTGAGTCAACTATATAATTTTATAATATTTTTTTATTTAAAATGAATATAAAATTGTATAAGTATAAATTTTTGATAGAATTGTGACTTTTAACGTATAATTCTACATGCTTATAATTTTAGCGATTTTATACATTCTATATAATTCTATTGATTTTATACGTTCAAAGTTTCGGTAAAATCACAATTTTGACATTCATAATTAGTTCACAAGAACAAATATAACCATTTAAAGGATAAATATTAACCTAAACATTTAAACGATAAATATACTATATTGTAGAGGAAAAAAAAAAAAAGAAACTAATGAAATGGCATATCAAAATATAAAATATTTGTTCTTTTATTATGCAAGTAAGATAGCTAAACATAAACCATAGCCAATTTTATATTTCTTTAAAAATGTAACGATAAAATTATCTATTTTTGTATATTTCTTATTTACAATTTCCATCACCTAATCAAAGCTTTTGTGATTTGGGCTTTTTTTATTTTTTTAATTTTTTGGGTAAAGAGAAATGTAATAAAAGTAGGAAACTCCAACAAAAATAACAACAAAGACAAAAACTAGCCTAGTCTAGGTGGTATCTTATCGTGTCGCCAAGAAACAACAACCCGGTCATAGCTGGAATCAACCAAGAAAAGCTTGAATTCGGCCACATCCTTTTTTTTTATAAGTCATCCGCTACTTGGTTAGCCTCATGGGCAATTTTGAAAAAAAGAAACATTATGAAAATTATGAAGTAAGGCTAAACACTGTCTAACTACAACTGAAAATAAGCTACCATTATGGCATCCTTGATTGACATAATTAATGGTAAAAGAGCTGTTGGACTCCATAATAACATCCATCCACTTATTCTCCTTCGCTAGCTTCAATCCTATCAAAATTGCTTTTAACTTAGCCTCCACCACTATTGGGCTTTCTTATTAGTAATGATTTTGTTGGTTATGAGTTTTCCTTATTTTTTTTTTTCACTTTATACCTTTTCATTACAAATACATTTTGACCATCTTTAGTGTAATATTCTTTGTGTTAATTAATTCGAAATGGTGCAACTCTTGGTGAATATTATTACATTATCACAAATTTTTTTCGATTATTATTATAACAACTATAGGAGATGAGAAAATCAAACATGATTAATCTCTTTAGAAGACTAATATCTATAACACTTGACTATAAGGGCTTGGTTTATTCTCACAGTTTATGAAATTGTAACTTTTATAAATGAGTCGTTGCATATAAATGTGTAACGATTATTGAATTTTCTTTACTAACCCTTTTATCATAAACATTTTTAAAAGTTTTTTGTTATATATATAAAAAAAAAAATTCCTATATGTAAAGGAAACATTTATTGTTAATGTTATGACTCGAGGAGGCTAGTCGTGGCAATCGCCGTATACCGTATAAAGGATTACAGATTAAATTCCCTTATAATCGACGATTTTTTTATACGATACATAAGGTTACAGCTATTATTAACTACTAAGAGTGTGCAAGCTTAAGCAATATCATTTCATGATAAATAATAAAATTATAAAAATATAACATAGGATCTATTTACATAAATGTTTACAAATAAAAAGTCTAAAATATATCTCAAGTTAAACTAGTATATCGATTACATATTCAGCTCTATAAACTATAAAAAATACTCTCTAATCATATTTAGCTCTCACATTGACCTTGTGTAGAACATTAACCTCGAGCATGCAATGACCCGATTCCACAAAAACGGTCTGTAAAAGAAGACTACAAGGGTATAAGCTAACTAGTTTAGTGAGATAATTTCCCTCAACTATATAGTAATCAAGTTATTCAATAGTTAAGTTCAATCAAATAAACGTATGACAATCAGTATGCTAAACAAATACATGCAGGTGACCAGGTATTGCATGCAACTCAGATTTAATGCCTTCTAAAGTCAGGGTTGGAGATTCATTAGTATAGTCAGATCCGAGTATCATATTAGAACTTATTTCATAACGAAACTCCACGTTTCGTATTCAAAATGTAATGGTATATCCATTATTAACTTTATCAAAACAAGTTTTACATATGATTATGAGTAGATTCACACAACCCTCACTCACCCCTAAACGAAGGCCTTTGGACTCAACCCTTAACCAGGTGGTTGGCATCTCCAACACTTAGTCATTCTGTGGGTTAGGGTAAGGTCATATCTCACGTGTGCACCGTACGAAATTTATAACAATCAATAATCAACCCACGTTTACCCTCTCACTATCTCTGTGTAATGTAACTGTCAGAATTAGTTATGTAATACATGATTATACGTGATCTAAGTTAATTTTTGTAGTCGAATAAAATTAGGTCTTATTTATTCAGTGATAATTCCAAATAACAAATAATCAATTCTTGGTGAATCTACTATACAATAATCATTACATTATTGAAATTTAAAATAAATTCACTATTAATAATAATTATTATGCGCAAGCATGACCCAACCCCATACACATTCATTTATCGATCATAACTTATATTCACTAACTACAAACACAAACAAGTATGGAATCATTAGGAAAAACTCACTCAATCATGGCCAACTCAGGGGTTGCAGTAATCTAGTGGCAAATTAGGGTTTATATCAAAATCACTTGAGAATAATAGAAATTTATAAGTTTGGAAATTTAAAGCTAAACTAGGATCATAATTTATAAGGTCTATTTCACTTAGTTATGTAAAATTGTCGATTCAAGCTTTTTATCGAATTACATATAATTTTTTCATTTTAGCTCGGATCGATATGAACTTATAGTTCATTTTGATCGTTTTCGAGCGTATTTTTTCGTAATAAGGTCCGTTTTGGACATTGTGACTTGCAATTTAAATTATGATATAGAAATATCACAAAATTTATTATTTTAGTTTAAAAATTATAAAATATTAATTTTAGTTTTTTCTTAATATATTTATGATTTAATAATTATTTAAACCATATAGTTGATATTTTTATTATTTTAAGCATACTTTTCCTATTTTTGAGATTTTAGCCTTATTATGATCATTATTATTATTGTTGCCATTATTATTTTTATTATTTCTTATTTTCTCATTATTCATTATTTACGATTTATATACACACACACACACATATATATATACTTATAGTATATTTGATAAATTTTATGATTTTACTTTATTGATAAATTCTTAATTTATGGTATTATATATATATATACCTACTCCTTACATAATTATAAATTTATTTTAGTTTATAGATATTATTATATTATATATATATTTTCGGTATACTACATATATATACTATATGTTATACGCCATATGTATGTATATATTTATTTTATGAAAACAAACATGCTCTTATATACATATTCATATATTCATGTATTTGTATTTATACATATAAGCATACTCATATAATTTCGAATACATAGATATATATAAATAATATACAAACACCTATTCATGTATTATATGATATATTCGATATATATATATACATAGTATTTATTATAAAATATGTATACTATATATTATACATGTATTATATGATATATTCGGTATACCATAATATATACTCTATATTATATATATATATATGTCCTATATACATATATTACCACTTATAGAAATATACTACTATATATATACTATACAACTACATATATACATACGAAAATAATTATACATGTATACATATATATATAGTTTACATGTACACACACACACACACACACACACACATATATATATATATATACTATAGTTATTTAGTAAAAATACTTAATACTAATTATATGTATTCTTAAAAAAATACATAATACATAACCTTTTCGTATAATATACTTATGTACATACATGTATACATACATAGCCTTATATATACATATATAATTCAATCTAAGTATTTATGCATATATACATGTAATAGCAAAAAAAAAAAAAATACCATACAAATATTATATTTATACATATATATACTATATAATATACATCTATAATTGTAAAAATAACTTCTTACCTATTTCTTTTAAATTTTTTCTTCTTCTTTTCTTCTTCTTCTTCTTCTTCTTCTTTTCCTTCCTTCTTTTTCTTCTTCTCCTCACGTTTTTGCTTCCCGGGTTTCGGTTTTTCTTTTGAATTTTTTTTTTCTAGATTTTGTTTCTTTCTCTTATTTAAACGTGTGCATCAAATAATAAAAAATAATAAGTTAAATCCTATCTTAATCTCTTCATTTATGAGGATGGGACAAAGTAATCATATGTAATTTTTTTTTTCCCTTTATAACTTAACACTTGGCATTTTGTTTTAAAGCACGTGGGCTGCTATTTTGCTGATTTTTCTTTGTTTTGCAGGACATGGCAACGTGGAGAAAAGAAGAAAAGAGAAAAAGAGATAAAGAAAGAGAAGGAAAATAAAAATTAATAATAAATATATGTAATTTTTCAAAACATATAAATTATAACAATACTCATCATAAATTAATTTTTAAATTTTTGTCAAAATTTACCAATTTAATTAGTACCTGTTACTATTATAATTTTTACAAGTTATTGTAGCGATTTTGTTAAAATTTCATGCGAATAAGCGATTTAGTCGAAAATTGTAATCGACTATAATTATATCACTATTAAGTAATATTTAACTATTTTATAAGCTTATACTCATAATTTTAAGGTTTCGAACAAATTCGGATTCAATTTTGATTAATGGTGTATAAATCAGTTTTAAAGTTTTAGTATGTGATTTAGGGTTTCGATCAATTCTTAGGGTTTTATTATCGGTGTTATATTTCATTTATTAAATTTCATAATCTTTTATTATTACTAGTCTTATCAACTTATTGTACAGTTTAAAACACTCGAACTTGAATTAGGGTTCAACTACTGATTTCCTAGGGTTTACACCCCACCCTCCACAACCCTCCCACCTCACACCCACCCACCACACCTCCACCCCCACCCCGCACCAACCTCTCATTAATAAGACAACGTGCTTTTTCTTCGAAGCAAGAATACAAGTAAGACTTCGAAGAAAGGATCGGGTTTAAATTAGTTGCAAACTTGAAAAACCAACAAAGGTGTTTGTGAAGACTAATTTCACATCTAAAACACATGAATCATTTAGAATGGAATAGCGACCAAAACGGAAAATCCTTTACATGGAACAGAATAGATTTGAATGAAATTAAATATACAAATAGTAATAATTATAAAAAATGTCCTTAAATATTAAATGTCTTAATTAAATTGAATTTTAAATTAGTAACTGTTAGATTAATAATAATAAATGTAGAAAAATTGGAATCACCGATTCCACCTTTTCAATATTAAATGTCTCAATTGGAATGGAATGCGAAATCGAATTCCTCCTTGAAATTAGAACTACCAATTCCATGGGATCATAATTTCAACTTCTAAATATACTTCCAAACATAAGAAAACGAAATAGAATTCGGAATTGCCAATCTAATCCAGTGTACTAAACTTAGTGTCTAAATGTACGTATAATGGTTTTCGTATAAGAATAAGCTTTCTCTTTCAAATAAACCATTCTATAAGTCTTTGTATAGAATTTGTATGTGGAAAAAGGATTCATTCATTAGTACACATCATGTCTAAATACACATGGTGTGTGACTATCAATTGGATTTAAATACATAGATATTTTTAGTCACATGTGTCGTTATGAATTGTGATTTTGCACGTCAAATGAACATGACTACAAAAAGAGAACATGATATACGAAATGAGATATGATGCATTACATTGTTCCCTCTTTAATTTCACATACTTTTGCACTAACAAAGATTTAACATGAAATACGAATATGAACACAACCCGCTAACAAAAATTTCTAGCCTTAGAGAAGGGAAAAAGATTCAATGATACTAACACGTCACGCGAATAGAAGTGACATATAAGTACCAATGAAGTTTTGACACATGATAATGAAAGAATGTATTTTTTTAAAAAGTACCAATTATATTTTCAATGTCAAAATTATCCTAATACTTATGCATTACTCATTAATCCATATAATGTATTGATACTAATGAACCCTTTCTCTAGGAGAAGTGGCAATCCAATGACATGTAGGTGAGATATGATCAAAAAAGGAGTAGGGGAAGAACAATTAATCCTTAAAAGCTCTTAAGGGTATATGANTACCTATATACATACATGTATACATACATATATATTTCAATTTAAGTACTTATGCATATATACATGTAATAGTAATGCAATATTTACAAGAATACAATACAAATACTACATATATACTATATATTATACATCTATACTTGCAAAATAATTTACTTACCTATTACTTTTAATTTTTCTTCTTCTTTTCTTCTTCTTCTCTTCTTTCTTTTTCTTCCTTTCTTTTCACAGTTTGAGATTTCCAGAATTTTTTTTCCTTTTGTTTTGGTTTTGATTTTGAATTTTTTTCCAGATTTTGTTTCTTTTCTTTAATTTCAAACGTGATCAGCAAGCTTAGGAGAAAAAGAAGATAAATTGAAATATTATCCTAATCTTTTACATTAATGAAGATGAGACAAAATTAATCATTCAAATTTTTCTTTCATTGTTTAATCAACATTTGGCATTTTGATTTTCATCGCATGGGTTGCTATTTGGATATTTTCATTCCGATTCTAGGATGTGGCAAGCAAAGAAAAAGAAGAAAAGAAAGAAAAGAGAAAAAGAAAGAGGAAGAAAATAAAAATTAATAATAAATATATGTAATTTTTTAAACATATAAATTATAACAATACTCATCATAAATTAATTTTAAAATTTTTGTGAAAATTTATCAATTTAATTGGTACCCGTTACAATTATAATTTTTACAAGTTATTATAACGATTTCGTTAAAATTTCATGCGAATAAGTGATTTAGTTGAAAATTATAATCGACTATAATTATATCACTATTGAGTAATATTTAACTATTTTATAAGCTTATAGTTATAATTTTAGGGTTTCGAACAAATTCGGGTTCAATTTTGATTAATGGTGCATAAATTAGTTTTAGGGTTTTAATATGCGATTTAGGGTTTTGATCAATTCCTAGGGTTTTATTATCGGTGTTATATTTGATTTATTAAATTTCATAATCTTTTATTGTTACTAGCCTTATCGACTTTTTGTACAGTTTAGGACATTTGGACTTGAATCAGAGTTCAACTACTGATTTCTTAGGGTTTACAATTAAAAAAAAAATATTTTTTCTCTTAATTTAAATATTGTGTGACTTGTTCATTTTCTTTATTAACCATTTTATCATACACAATTTTTTCTTTCTTTTTAGTTATATATAAAAAGAAAATTATAAAGGTTTTAAACTTTCATTATATAATGCAAGATGGCACAACCCTTATGTCATGTTTGATATGCGGGAATGGATTGAAATGGAATCATGATTTCAGGTTTCATTTCTTTTTCTTGTATTTGGAAGTACATTTAGAAGTCAGAATTGCGATTCTATGAAATTGGCCATTCCAACTTTAGGAATAAATTTGATTTCTCTTTTGAGAAGGTGGAATTACAATTCCCTTACTCTCGCATTTATTATTATTAGTCAAATTTACTTATTTATTTTTTAATTTAATTATAGCTTATATTCAATAATTAAGGATATTTTTAATAATTAATACTATATATTTTTTAATTAAGAATTTGGCATTTCACTTTTCATTCCATTTTATTTCATTCTAATCTATTCCATTTCGAGATATTGTTGTATACCAAATGAGACATTAGTAATTCATTGTGCACTTTCATAGCTTGAAGTATTATACCTTTTTTCAGAATTTATAATTTTATAAATAATTTTACAATGGTTGTGGTTCCATTTTTATTAATTATTGAAAAAAATGTACTTTTAATCCTCAACATTTAATCATTTTTCTTTTTAATTCTTAACCTCCTTAACGTTTTTAAAATCTTATAAATATAAAATTTTCATTAAATATGTTAGACTTTATACCAATCTGTCCGTATGTAGGGTTAAAGGAGTTTATTGAGGAATCCTACAGTCTGTTTGGTGAGGTAGAGAGGGGTAGCTGCACTTCTTTTACATGTTGGAGAATCTTTTTCTTTTAAATTTATGTTGAGAAACTATTCCACGCCCTCGCAATCATTCGTAAATTTATCAATTGCGTGATACACGTAAACCCACTAATTGTTCGCTCTAATTATTTTATTTACTTTTCCTTTTAATGAACTGCACCCGCGTGCTAGGTAACATGTGCTGCAAAGCATATAACAACAAATCTCATTGAACGGTCGTGTGTTTGTGGTGTCTTGGAATAATTTTCATTTAACTCTGTCATCAAGTGACCCTCTGGATTTGTGCATTGATTAGCTAAATCTCCATGTGAAGGATCAGTTCGTTCACATGGTCAGGGTTGAAAAAAGCGTGTGATGCCCCTTGGATCTATGGGATCATTCTGATTACTAAATGCTTAGGTAATTTTTACATTATTATTATTATTATTATTTTCACATTTATCCAACCTCTTATGGTCCATTTACTAAAATTCTCACAAGGCATCTTCATGCATATCACACAATTATAAAGAAGAATTATAGACTTTGAAGGAGGATTATAATTGCATAGGAAGTTAAGACCATTATATAACTTAATGGTATGATCATCTAATGGAGTAAATCGGGTTTGATTCGTCCTCTTTGAAAGTTGCATAATGTACATAGTTTTGGGAAAAAAAAAATAGTAATAGGAAAATTATATGAAGAAAAAGAAAAATTACAAAATCTTACAAGAATAGTGAAAAAAGAAAGTTCTATACAAATTTTCCTTTTGTTCCTAACATAACATTACCGACGTCCAGAGATGTCATAATTATGCAAAGATAATGAATTCAGGAAACTTTCTTAAAGCATTTACAGATTAAATAAAAAAAAAAAGGAAATATAAATATCTTTAGGAATTGAATCTGATTTTGAGGAAAATTTAGAAAGCTTTTAATTCTTACTTTATTTAAGATTAACTTCGGAATCCGTAAATTCCTAAGAAATTATACTTGTCCTTAATTTTTTCTTGTAATTTATCCAAATTATAAAATTCCGCAAATAATCAAACATCACGGCCATTTGTACGCTTCATGATGATACGTAATAAAGTAGAAAAGATTACGAGAATATCAAGATTGTGAATTTCAAAAGCAAATAACATATGACAAGGTAATTATAAAGGTTGTGAGCTTGTCAAAAGTCCACAATTTTCTCTCCTCAAAATTCATACGTTTTCTCTTCACAGCAATTTCCCTTTATTTTTGTAGTGTAGATCGAGATCAAAATTTTCCTTATACTTTGTAATTCGTAAGAAAAATTATTACAAATCTGTGAATTATATAATACCATTTCTGTAACGTATTAAAAAGAATTACCCCTCATTCTTTTCTAATATCTTGTGGTTTTGCAATATTTCGTACTTTTTCCCCTTTTTCATCATTTTCTTTGAAGATCTTTTGTACTCTACTTTTAACAATTTCGTAGTATCTACATAAAATCCTGTTGCTCTCCCTAATGGAGCTGTAAGGGGCTTCCCGTTGTGTGTGTATATATATATATATATATGTACGTATAGCTCTCCATTTTTTCACATATACGTATATATATATATATATTTTATAATCAACCTTAAAAAAATAACATTTTTTCCTTTATTAAGTCCTTAGTATATATACCTTAACCAGAAGTACCCACCATCGGATCATCATCATGATAAGTATCGATAATATAATATTCATACCTAATGACGGGAGAGTATAATATTCATGACTGATAACGGGAGCTGAAGTTGAGTTTGAATAAGACGTAGCACGTCATCTTTCCGCGTGAAACGAAAAACGACCCATTGACTGGTGATTATTATAAGTAGCTGGAAGTTTCGAAGAAGCTACCTAAACACAACATAGCATAGTATACAAATTGGTGAATATTACACGTTTTACTACTATATCCACACACACACACACTATCATCCTGAGAGTGAAAGACATATTAGCTATACCGATCCATATTACTCATTTATCTCATGGCTGGAATTGGCACTAGCCAACCACCAAAACTAGCGGAGTA
The DNA here is from genome assembly GCA_024138015.1 of Lumnitzera littorea. Classification (NCBI taxonomy): domain Eukaryota; kingdom Viridiplantae; phylum Streptophyta; class Magnoliopsida; order Myrtales; family Combretaceae; genus Lumnitzera; species Lumnitzera littorea. The sequence continues at coordinate 107,392,461 of JAMXBB010000005.1, read as the reverse complement.
CGACGTCTTCTTAAGTTTTAGAGGAAAGGATACACGGAAAACATTTACCAGTTGCCTCTACCATGACTTGGTAAGTGCTGGTATCCGTGTTTTAAGAGATGAAGAAGAACTTTCCAAAGGCAAGTATATTGGGAGTGAGCTTCTGCGTGCCATCGAAAACTCCAGAATCTGTATGCCTATCCTGTCCCCAAACTTTGCTACGAGCGCCTGGTGCCTTCGTGAGGTTGCTCACATGGTTCAGTGCATGCAAAAGTCAGGAGGGGCACTTGAGATTTCGCCCATCTTATATAACATGGAAGTATCTAATGTAAAGCTCAGGGAGGGTTCCACTTACGAAGTTCATATCAACAAGCATAAAGGGGACCGTTTTAAAGAAGAGGACCTGCTGCAGTGGAAAGATGCTCTTAAGGAGGTGGCCAAGATCAAGTTTTGGAGCATGAACGACGACAGCGAGTAAGGCTACTATCCTTCTCTAAGATTAATTTTTTTTAACGGGGTTAATTAATGTGCGCATATATATACATGTATTCTATTCTAGCAAATATCAGCAGATCATGTAACAGCAAAGCGTGTATTAAGAAAAAAATAATAATAAATAATAATTAAAAGCGTTTTAGAGAATGTCGGTCGATATAAGGCAAAATTACAAGTAAATATGAAAAAATTATTTGTTTACCATTAAAATTAAAAAAATTACATAATTATAAATTGTAAAAAATATTGTCAAAATATCAAGCTTAAATTGTATCTTGAAAATGCGACACAAGTAATTATAAATATGTCACAAATATGTCACGTCTTGAAGATATAATACTAGTATAATAATAATAGGGTTGTATATAGGTAAAGTTACATGAATCCTCATGTAGGGAATGCAAACCAATTTGGAATTCTAATATTTCTTAAATAATTGTTCATAAAGAAACAAGAAATGACAAAAAGAAGCTATTTGAACCTAAAAAAGAATCCCTAAAATGGTATAAAATATTGTCTAAAAATAAAGGGCTAATAACAGGCCTTAAAGGGCCTTTTTTTTAAGCCCAAAATGGCATTGGTCGAACTCATCATGATTGTCTAATTATGGTACCCAAAAATCAATCCTCGAAAATATATAATAATAAAATTTTTTTTTCCTAAATCAAAATTTTATTCCCATTTGAGTGTAATAAGAAAAAATGACCTAATTTATTATAGGCTTAGGCTATATTGTATTCATCAAAATGCAATAATGGCCTAATACTAACATGTCACATTTATGAAATATTGAGCTTGTATTACTAATCTTAACTCAATCTTTTCTAGTAGGACTAAATGCGATAATCTACTAGTGTTAGTGTTGCATTTTTGCAATACGATATAGTCTTGGTGTTATTATGAGTGTTGCATTTTACAAATACGATATAGAGTTGGTGCTTATATAATATTTTTCATATAATTCATATTTATGTAATTTTTTTTAACAAAATGTTAATAGACACGTATTTCACCCAATAAAAATTGACAAAGAAAAAAAAGAAATTACAAGTAAAAATATGTTTTCATGACTACAAGTGATAGGGTTGAATTTGAATACAAGTTGAGGATGGATGGTTTAAGGAAAGTGAGATACCCCAATTCGATGGATCACGATCTTTTTAAATCAGTTACCTTTTGTATGTTTTAGTAATTCTTAAGATAGTTTAGTTGTCTTAATTTACTCTTTTAATTAACTCATGTAAGAGAATGTACAATAGATTATTAAAATTTAAAAATATAGTAAGAAAATGTACAAATTCTATTACACTGATTACCATATATCAACTCTTTTTGTCACGTTTTGTGATACTTTTAACACCATATTCACTTGCTAGTAATAGTGTTCGCATTCTTCCCTTATTACACAAGAGTCACTTTATTACTATTCACAATGCACATCTATTATATATTTTTTACTTATAAATTGATGTAAGGTTTCACATCAAAAAATTAAAAAGTGGATTATAACAGCACAAATTCATATAAAAAACAAAATAATTAGGGAAAATAATTCCTTAAATAAGTTTAACTTACTACTTAAACATATCATCTAAATTATTTACTAGATCATCCACATTATATAATAAATAAGTTGAGAGGATAAAGGAATTATAAACTCGCAAAATACTAGGGCTTACCAATCTAAAGATTAAGGAGAGAAAGAAAGGTAAGAGTGAGACTATGGGAATATGAGGAATTGAAACTTTGAGATGAGACATAAAAAGTGAACTTAATAGAGGCATAAATTGTAGTGAGAGTCCAGTCTAACACAAAAGGTGGTATGTGTCAATGTGAAATGATGAAGGAGAGGAGGTGTTGAGACTAAAAACTAAGTATAAGTAGTTTTCTTTCCTTTGTTTTTTTTTTTTTTGGGTGGGGGTTTGTCTCTTTTGCTATAACATTTGCAAGGTTGAGCCCATTTGTTGGTATTCCTAAGTCGAAATATACTGGTTCTTTTTTCTTAAGTAAATAATGGATTAGTTGGGGTTAAAGTGAATTAGTTAGATTCAAACCTCCTAACCAAACCACAATCCATTTTGATTCTCTCTAATCTTAACCATAAACTATCTTTTTGGCTTGTTTCGGCTCTCACTTCAATTCAAATCAATTTGATTGTATGAAGACTCTTATTCTTATATTTCATGTTCTCCACTTTAGGGAAGAAAATTAAATTATAATACATATCAAAGTATGATAATCATAAAAGATTCTAACTTCTATGGTAATTTTTATTTTTAATATATGTGATGTTTGATTTCAATTAAAGAATGTCAGCATATATATATCTATTTAGTTAAATACATATAATTTAGGGAAATAATATTTCGATGTCCATTATTCTTTTCTATATGGATGGTAATATCGATGTCAACTATGTAAACAGTACATCTCTAATACAATCAATAGATAATTATTCTTTTCAAGTTTCTGAAAATCAATGTATATTTGCAGTCATGGAGAGCTGATTAAATCCATTGTTCATGACATCTTGATTAAGCTAAGCATTAAACACAGAAACCTACCTCGCAAATTTGTTGAACGGCAACATCAAGTAGATGACCTGATGAAATCGATTGATGTTGATTCCGAGGGTGTAAGATTTATTGTAATCCACGGAATGGGTGGCATAGGTAAGACAACCTTGGCCAATGTTGTCTTTAATCTGCTCTATTCTCATTATGAAGGGAGAAGCTTCCTCGAAAGCGTTCGAGAAGGAGCGAAACGTCATGGCCATTCATACTTGCAACAAAAATTACTATCTGATATTCTTAATCATCACTTCACGAAGGTCTTTTCTGACATCAATGATGGGATTACCAATATAAAAGGAAGATTGTGCACCAAGAAAGTGCTCATTGTTATTGATGATGTTGATGAGATCGATCAACTTAAGATCCTAGCAGGAGAAAGTTGTTGGTTTGGTTCTGGAACTAGGATCATTGTTACCACTAGAGACCTGCAGGTTTTGCCGATGCAAGAAGGGGTAAATAAGTACTACATTCACAAGTTAGAACAGATGGAATTTAATGATGCCTTATGTCTTTTTAGTTGGCATGCATTTGGGAAGGATTATCCTCCTGATAAATATTATGATGACCTCTCCAACGAAATTGTTACCGCTACAGGGTGTCTTCCTTTGGCTCTTGAGGTTATAGGTGCTTCCCTTTTTCATCATTGTCTCAATTCTTCTGAATTTGAATGCAAAAAAATCTGGGAGGAAACTTTGAAGGAGTTAAGCATACCTAATAAGAAAGTGGAGGACATGTTAATGATAAGTATTAAAAAGTTGGACTCCAATCAAATGAAAATATTTCTGGACATAGCAAGCGCTTTGATCAACGAAGACAAAACCAATGCTATGTACATGTGGGATGATTGTGGTTTTTCTCCTTTCAATAATATTGCCATCCTCAGCCAAATGTCCTTGGTAAAAGACACTAACAGTAATAAATTATGGATGCATGACACTCTTAGAGACCTTGGAAGACAGTTGATCATTCGCAAAGAGAGTCTTGATAATATTGGAAGACACAGCAGAGTGTGGAATGAAAAGCAAGCTAAAGAAATCATAAACAAGAAGCAGGTATAAAAATAATTCAACAAATTAGATTCACTGTCACAATATATATTACAGGTTAACCCGCTTTCTTATTTGAAAATTGTCCATATGTGCAGGCTATTATGAAATACATAGAAGTATTACCCCAGAATCTTGATGAGCGTTCTCTTCCACCAGTTGCATTTAAAAAGTTTGAAAATGTACGGTTTCTTAAAGTTCAAGGGAAATTTAATCATTCCATAAGTGCTGTTCTCAAATGGAGTCTACGATCCAAAGTACACTTCAAAAAAATCCTTCCAGAATTGAGATGGCTCTGGTGGCATCACCTTCCTTCAGATTGTAAAGGGATAAACTTCTATCTGAGCAACTTAGTGGTGCTTGAACTTTGTAATAGTTCTATATCAGAAGACTGGAAAGGATGGATGCATTTCAAGGTATAGTGTTCCTTATGATCCATTAGCATATTTTCCTTTACTTTTTAATATATATCTTATTATATAATTTGATCATTTGTTGAATGCGTGCTTCTTTTTACAGGCAGCAAATAAATTAAAAGTCTTGGATCTGACAGGATGCAAACAATTAAAAAGAACACCGTGTTTCTCAAGTTTCCTCCTTTTAGAAAGATTGGTCCTGAAAAATTGTGAACGATTAGTTGAAATTGATCCTTCAATTGGTAAGCTAGGGAAGCTAATTTACTTGAATATGAAGGGATGTAGTTCTCTTGGGGGACTTCCTGAAGAAATAGGTCATCTGACTTCTTTAACCACAATTATCATGGGTGGAAGTGGGCAACAGTTTCATCTTCCTTCCTCGATGGGTGACCTGAGATCTTTAACATCATTTGAAATGGGGAAAGTTTCTATTTTCGGACTTCCAGAGTCCATTGGGGGGCTAATAAGTCTAAAACGTCTGTCTTTGAAAGAGTGTACCATCCTGCAGAAACTTCCCGACTCTATTGGAAATTTGGAGTCACTAGTGGAGCTAGATCTATCGGGAACAGAAGGTATTTCTGAATTACCTGGCTCCATCGGGAATTTAAAGAGTCTGAAAGTGATAAATGTGAGTGAAACTTCTATCACGAGGTTACCAGCTATGATCGGATTGTTGAAAAGTCTCAAAGCATTACATGCTATTCGTTGTCAAAACTTATCAGGTGAAATTCCAAGCAGTATTAAAAATCTTTCCCATCTTGGAGAATTTCATATGCAGCTGGCCAAAGCTACTAAGATGGAATGTTTGCCTGAGCTTCCGTCAAGTTTGAACACCCTTACAATAGAGGCAAGCGGGATGGAAATTACTCCAGACCTCTCATATCTATCTAACTTAACTGATTTGACTTTAGAAATTGGCGGAAGTCAACATACTAATTTACGATGGATCTGTAAGTTGTCTAAACTCAACAAATTAAGCATTACACATTCATATGTCACTACTCTGGGAGAAGAATTTGCTTCCCTCATTCGACTGGAGCGTCTTTTTCTGCGTTGCCCAAATTTGAAATGCCCCCTAAAACTTCCATCTGGATTACGAACTTTGCACATTGATCCTTTGAGCCTGGAGTTACAAACTTTGCCAAATGAAGGGATTTCGCTAGATGTTGCCATTCCATGCCTTGGAGAACTACAGATGTTACGTCATTTATCTTTGCACTTATGCAATTTTAGTAATTTGAATGGATTCCATCTGTTGAGGAATTTAAAGAAATTGTTTATCGGTGGTACCTCGGAAGATTCCTTGATCTGTCCAAGTTAGAAAATCTAATACACCTTCATTTATATGGATGCCAAGGCTTAGATGAGATTCAAGGGCTGGGAAAACTACGATTACTGCAAGACCTAAGAATAATTGAATGCGATTCATTGGAAGGGCTGCATGATATGTCAAACTTGATAAACCTCAAGCTACTGTTTATCCAAAAGTGTGGCAAACTAAGAGAAGTACAAGGACTGGATAAATTGGTATCTCTGGTTTCCTCGTGTATTTTTGCTTGTCGTTCATTGGAGAAGTTTCCCGATATATCATCGCTTGAAGGCCAGCTTGCGGCACTATCAATAAATTGCCCAAAGTTACCAAGACTACATCGAAAAACTAACTTTGCTCTTTATCAGGAATTGTATAGGAAAGGTGCCGAATTTTAATTTTCTTGGATTTATTGGAGAGAGTGCAAGCCATGTGGGAAAAACGGAAAAAAGGTATTCCCCAATTTTCAAGCCCTTATTTTCTAACTTTAGTCTCTGAGAACTATTTTCTCCACTGAGCCCATGCGCCCATTGCATCCTGAGGCAAATGTGAGAGCTCGTTTTGTACACAGGTTCTGCTTATTACACTAAACGATATTACAAGCCGCCTAATCTTCTTGAGTGGCTATCAGGGTAATCTCTCACTCTCTCCCCTGATTACTAAGGCATAGAATTATTTTATCTCTTTAATTATATGTACTCATGTGCTGATCAAGTTTGAAGGATGCGTTGTTTGTTACTAGTCTATTGTAGTTTATATTAATTAGCGTCTAGATGATGTTTTGACGGCTGTAAATTAGAATCTGTTGTCATTCATACTAAAAAGACAATTCTAGTTTTCTACATTTATCACGCGATCCAAGCTTTTGGCAATTGATATGCAATTCCTTTCCTCAAATATTTCGGTTTTGTGGGTGTTTATAGAATCCATGGAGAAGATGTTTAATTATCAATTCAGTCTGCTTATCTCCTTTTCACAGCATAAATGCTTTGAAAGTGTTCCATGGTGTCTATAAACAACTCTCAATCTGCCATGATTTTTCTGTCACCATTTCTCATGGATGATATAGTCTAGGATAACGGCTTCAAGGGATGTAACTTTTATTTTAAATCTCTGGGAATGTCCCACTGAAAATGGATTAAGATGGAGTGGGATATTCCAAAGTTTAAACTTGCATATTCAGAAAAAGGTACTCCTCTTTTGTTTGAGTCTGTTCTTCCTTTTTCGGTGGAGTGAATTTTACAATTTCTTTCGACGGACACACCATGGATGAATCTGTGACTTTTAATCAACCATTTTCAATGCTTTTCCTGCTTTGAGAAAGACTCAAAAACAACATTTCTTTTGATCTCATTCTTTATGACAAAATCATGTAGGGAGCTATGCAGCCTATGCTGTAAATGCTATGTACTGATTGACACTGCTGTATATTCCGGTTACGGTAATGAGATCCTACCGTTCAACGAGAAAAGAATATTCCAAATTTATTTGCACTAAATATATCTCCTTTTCGGGGACAGGTTGGTGGTGTCCGTCACCATTATTTCACGGGATTGAATTCTATGATAATGGTTTACGGGGTTGTAACTGTTGCTTGTCTTACATCATTGAAAAATGTGCCATTGAAGATGGATTTAGATTAAATGGTGACTCCAAGGTTTGAACTCGCACATTTCAGAAGGTACTCCTCTGTCTTGTGCGAATATTTCATCATTTCCTTGACAAACACACCATGCATGAATCTGTTATTTTTACACCACCCATTTCCAATTCCTGCTTTTAGAAGGAAGGACTTGAATATTTCTCTTGATCTCAATCTTTATTGGCTATATTAGGTAGGGAGCTAAGCAACATATGATGGTGTACCTTCCAATGATTAGAACACACCAGCTTTCTTCTATTATCACTGATGAAACTTAAATTTTCATATGCAATTCTTCTCTTTTTTAGTTTTTCCAAATATTAAAAGAGGAAGAAACTTTGTAATAGTCAAGACATTAATGCATTGTGCGTCTTGTTATGCCCTCTCTCTCCTTTTACCTCTCTCTTAAGATCAATGTTATGCTTTTCTTCTTCTCTTTACAAATATTATTACGAATTTTACTATGCGATCACAAGTGTTCACTTATCTCTTATTGGCTTGCATGATTAATCAATTTTTTATTGCTCTGAATGTGCTTTTTAAGATTTGCATCGGTTGCTAATAGTCGGTTAGTAAATTATATCTTTACCTGTCTAGCTTTGTAGAGGTCACATTGAATTGGGTTTATAGTTAATTTCCAAATTCCCTTATGCAATTTAATCTAGAGTAGATGAAGTTGGGAGCTGAAATTTTTCCTTTTCAAATTCTAGGTCAATCATTTTCATACCTAGTTCAGTAATGTTTAATCTCATCTTTGTTACCAAATGCACCTTTTTTTCAAAGTTCACTGGGTCTACAAGGATCGTCTAAATAAGCTCATAAAATCTATGTTGGGATCTTCAATTCTTATTTACTTCTACGCAACATTTTATACACTTTCTGTGTTGTGGATGTTATATATAAACTGCTGTCAAAAGATTTGTTTCACTAGTAACGATCTTCACAATTTTAAGTTAGAGGTTATCTATATTGATTAGTATTTATAGCTTTGTGAATCCACACTACAAGATTCAAACGTTAGTGATGTCTCCGTCAGCATAGAATGTACCATTATGGACATGCATGTTTATTGACAATTGCGCATTTCTTAGCAGAGATTTAATTTAGTTGAATTAAAATTTCATAGTATTGTAGGTGCCAAGCTCATTTTATCCATTGGTTCATGTTCAGTACCGTCATCTTTTTCCTACTTTGCCTTTCATATCAACACTACAATCTCGAAAGATTTGAGTTTTCTAAACCGAATCTAATTAAAACTCGGACCACGACAGAGAGGGCTAAGCGTGTTGTTGTGAAGTAAGTACAGTCCGACATACATAATATCAATTGGGTTCTTCATTCTTTGAGAAGAAAGACGAGTCAAAGATTGATCGAAATGTCTTGAAAATGAAAAAAATTGGCAAAAATCATAAAAAGGAAAATAAATAAATGGTAAGTTGCAAAAAGTACCTTCAATTTATTTATAGGTGAATACTCAAAAAGCTTTGTCAAAAGATGAAGTCATTCAGGTAGTAGTGTTGCAACATTTTTTTTTTTTAAGTCACTGATTGAATCATATACCTCTTTGTATTGTTTGGGAAAACTTCTTTTTTTTTTTTTTTTTATGTTCATATTCACGGTGGAAAAAAAAAAAAAAACATTACCTTTAAGTTTCTAAGTTGGCCTTACTTCGTGAAAGGAGTTTCAATGACTGTAAATTATCTTAAACATTCATCAAATTATTTAAATGTTCACTAATCTATTTAAGATTTTTAAGTTTAATCTTCCATAAAACTCCTAAAGATCCATAGTTTCTCATAGTTCATTATATACATTAATTTTTTGTAACACTCTTATATTTCAAGAGTTCATACCAGTGCATTCCCTACCTCTAGTTTCTCAAAGATAATCACCACCTCTACCTCTATTGGCTACCTGTAGGTTTTGAGGAACCCTAAGAGCTGTGTGGTGACCCGTAGATCAAGTTATAATCGCGTTTCTTATAACCCAATTCGACCCTTCTTATTTTTTCTTTTTTAGTTATTTTGTTTATTTATTTTAGGTAATTTAGTTAAATGGATCTACTTTTCTCAAATTTCAAAAATTATAAAAAATATAATTTTTAAAATATCTTAAATATATAAAAAGTGCTTCTTAAAAATAAAAATAAATATTTTAATAGTAACTTCCCTGTTAGGGTACTAAAAAGCAAGACTTGCTACTACCACACGAGTGGAAAAGATTTAGCTCGAACATAGAACATAGCGTAGCCTAATGAGGATAGCCTAACACCATTGAACATGAGTATGAATAGAGCCCTCACCGTGCGTACAAGAGTTAGCTAAAGAGCGTCTAACGGTCGCTCAGGCAATACCTCTCGAGCACCCATAAAACGTCCAAGGGTCATCAAATGGTTGCCCAACGAGAGCATGTCGAGCGTATAAGTGTCGTCTAAGTTATATCGAGGGGTATTGAGTACCAATAGGAACAGCGCCCAAGGGCTACCCATGCAACGCCTATGGAGCGCTCATGTGTCGCTCAAGTAGCTTTACGGGAAATAGGACTATTGGAGTTATATTTCAAGAATCAATATAAAAGGAAAAAAAATTTAAAAACAATCCAAAAGAAACATTTGAGTTGTAAAAGTAAGAAAACAATTTTTGAAGAAAATTGATAAAATTTTCCTAAATAGCAACGAGTTTTTTTTTTTTTTAATAAAATAGATCTACTGTCGAAGAAAAAAAAAGGATAAGGGAAATGGCTTTCCGAAATAATAGAAATGACTTAAAAGACGTTTCTGTAAAAGGAAAAGGAATCCTATAACCTGGAGTAAGATGAGTTACCTAAGCAAAATAAATAAATATATGTATTGAAAAAATAAGAAATAAATAAAATAAGAATAAAAAACTTAGATAGATTAACCTTCCATTTCCAGCAGTTTATTAGATTCTTATTTTAGTCAAATTAGGAAACTAAATAAGCCGCTTTATTCAAAATATGCTATTTGGTAGCTAATGTCTTTTACTTTAATTATAGTAGCCCCGAACCCGATTTCCACTTCTCCAAAACATAGGCCAGTATCCTAATCAATTGTGATTCACCCAATCAAACTCGACTTCTTTTTTCCCCACTTTTGGCTAGTGTTGACTGTCGACTAATAGAAGCATTCCTTTTTTTTTTAAATAAAACAAAAAATTCAATTCGTGTCCTTTTGCAAGAGTTATGACGCACAATCCGAGAGCTTTGAGTACGAAGTTGTCAAGATTTTGACATAGGAAGCATTTAACCCTTTATGATTTGATGCACATAATTAGGTTTCGTGAGAAGCCTACTTTAGAAAAATGATATAATTGCTCGATTTTTCCTTGATCTTCAAAGATGATTAACTCCTTCCCCCCCTCCTGTTTTTGCTCCTTCATCCTTCTTTGTCCTTTGTTCATAGCGATCGGTGTATAGCAAGAATGCTCACGAAACCAAGCTATCAACATAGTAACCTTTGTACACCTAATTACAAAAAAGCAAAATATGCTCGTGGCGTAGGTAGGGACGACAAAAGCCACTAATGTAATTAGGATTTCCTTACCTTCTTGAGAAAATAGCTGACATTTCCAACCTTGAAGTTTTGTAGCAATTGGGCTTGAATTTTTTATCTGTCCCGATAAGAGGGGAAGTCCAAGATACTTATTTATTTTTCAGATTAATACGAAGAATTCATACACAGATATTTCTAAGGGATACATTTGTTTTCTTGGTGAATGAAAAGGATGATTTTTTAAACTTAATTTAGTGGCCTAAGGCAATAAACAAAGGTCCAAAATCCTTCTTATGGATCTCAGTTTTTCCTATGAGGCTTTCATAAAAAATAAGGAGTCATCCCAACAAAATAGGTGAGTAAGCTAAGACTATTCCTTCTAATTTTAATTCCTCTAGTATTACCTAAATCTCTCTCTTTTTCTATCATTACAAATAATGTATTTGCATGATAAACGGAGAAATAGGGTCCCTTTGACGAATAGCCTTCGAAGGTTGAAACTTCCCGTACTCTTGCAATTCACTAATAGATTATGTGAGTTAAGCAATGAATTTAAAACTTGTATTTATTGGATTTAATAAGTGGATTCCATACTTGAATAAATGGTACTCATAATTAGTATCATGGATATTTGAATGTGGGAACGCCCATATTGCTGACAACAATTAGGATTTTTCATTTTTTTTTTTAATTCTTGATTTAGATTTTGTTATTCTTTTCGTTGTGCTAATATAAAATCATAAGTTAGATGTTGTGGTTGGAATATTATACTAGTGGATTGCTTTGTTTTTCTATTATGTGTTTTGATGAATTTGAGTTGTTGATTCTTTATCATCGAGTATGTATTTTTTATTGTCTTTGAATGAATATTATATTAAGATTGTTTTTGGAAAAATCTCTTCCAATCGATTTGGTGATTAGCTAACTCGGATTAGAAATTCAGTCATATGCATTAAAATACTATGAGTGTTTAGAAATTAAAAAAAAAAAATTCAATTATTACTAGGTCTATGAAAGAATATAACGAGACCTTGTATCCATATATATTGCAACACTTTCCTTAATAAATATTTGTTAATGATTTGAAAGTAAGTTTGTGACGTTTAGGATATTTAAGTCAAACATAAAATAAAATGAAGAAAACCATTAAATAAACTGCAAAGCAACATTGTAATTTAATAATTTAAGTAGAGGGCATAACGGAAATTACAAAAGATTAAGATTACATGATTGACCTAGCTTTAGAAGCTTCTCAAAGCTAACAAACATAAATTGTCAACATAGAGAAAGAGATAGTCTTCAATCAATTGAGTACCTGACACAAAACCCTAAGCTAAGACATGCTATCAATATGTTTTCTTTAAGATTTCAATACACAAATGAAAAATCTAATGTTGTTTGGGATGTAGAACTGTAGAATGTCATTACGATTAGTTAAAGAACAAAGATTCTACAGTGGAAGAAGTAAAGGTAAGGATAAGCATTAAAATCAAGAAATTATAATTCTTCTCGCGTTTTAACCAGATTTATGTTTAGAGTTGATTATTTGGCAATTGTAAGGTTTCAATATTTGGGGTTGAGTGTAAGATCTTGCAAGAATACAATAAGTACAATGGAACTCATGTTAAAATTAGTGGATATTTATTGAAAAACAAAAAGAATGAGATTAGGATGGTATAAACTATGGTATTAGATTAGAATTATTGAGTTGAATTGGAGTTTAGTGGGTTAAGAATCGGAAGGAGAAGAATCTTTGTGAAATAATAGGAATTGATTATGCAACTTGTTTTGGCCATGAACTTAGGAAGGAAAATAAGAATGAAAAGACCACATCCAAGATCATGAGCGTGGTCATGACGTGATCATCAAAGGCAAAGTCAAGAGAGGAACATGGCCAGGAACCACGGTCATGATCTTAGGCATATACCATAAGAACGATTTTTCTTATAACTTTTACTCTAAGTTTATTTGTATCCAATCTAATAACCTAAGATTTAAATAGTTTAAGGACCTTAAAGTGAATTTATATAGACTTTAAGGCTAGTATTGCCTTATTATTATAGGTTTACATACTTTTGATAACGTTACCTAAATCAAATCTAGTTCTCTAAGTACATAACACTTATGTGTTGTTTGTGATTGTTAGGCTAGATTTTATATTTGTATATATACTCAAAATAATTAATTGAGTATCTGGTTGAAGTTATCTTTACTTGCTGCCTGTGTGTGGCTCGACTTAAGGGTTGGAGTGGCAAATCCTTAGAGGGCAACCCCCATGATCCATGCAATGCATTGTTCTAAGTGGAGCCTTACATGGAAATGATTTAAGGTAAATCTAGGTTGGAATAGATGGGACCCAAGGTAGCATACCTAATGTAGGATTGTAGAGGGACCCTAAGCTATACACCTAACTGTAGGTTGTAGAAAGGCTTAAAGAGGTATGCCCAACCGTTAGGATGATGAATCAAATTGTGTTGTAATAGAGATTACGAGAACCTTCATTGTGTAATGTGTAATCTATTAATACAAAGATAAATAAATTATCGTGTGATTTATTTGCTTGCATTTAACACATGTGACTATGTATGGTTTGCTTAGTGGATGTGGTTGTGTGTTTCGTAATGAGTTTTGGCTCACTCCTTCAATTTTTATAGTTGTAGGATAAGCATGCTAAATTGATGAATACAAAAGACAATATAGTAATTATCAAGATGGGTTGAGCAACGTTATTATTTTATCACAAAAATGATTAATAGGAATAGTTGTTATTGTCCAATTAAGCTCTAATTGAATAATCATGTGCTGTAGGAGTTAAGTTTTACTTTGTTAGCAACTACATAAATCAATTGAAGGTTATTTACTATATATTAAATTATAGAAACTTGTAATTTATTATCATTAGTAGATTCACAAATATATATTTTGGAGATTTTAATTGTTTACTACACTTGACATGTCATTAGAAGTTACAAATACGTGACAATCTGTGGTGTCTTGAGTTCCGAAGTGTTACAAAGTTACAATATGAAAATAAATTATTTATGGCTTTTAAGGTTAGTGTGTCTCTGATATTGCATTACCATCTTGGAAGCACAAATATGGAATTGAAGAAGATATGGAGTAGCTTTAAGATGACAATTTAAGGAATGTAATGTCGTATTTCTAATATATGTACTATTTGAAGTTGTTCATTCTATGCATCTTAGAGGCAAATGTTCTTTTGTTTTGCTCGATTTTCAATTCACTGATCTTTTTTATAGGTTAGGAAGTACGATCACCTCTTTGAGCAATGTACTCTTAGACACATCTTCACTTTTTGGCATCTTCCATAGTATTCCTAAATTGGACACAATGTCTTATGTCCTAGCTTCTATCACAATGGAATTCACAACATTTATTAGAAGTTTGCTGAGTAAAATTATGTCTCATCCATTCAAGTTATAGGTAGATATTTCTGTCTTGGACATCCATAAGAATTTGATCTTACAGCTTTGTTAAGTGATAGTATTCATCAAAGAATGAGATTGTTCGAGCTCATCTATACAAGTTATTTCCATTTTACAATTATTTTTGGTTTTTTTTTTATTGATTAGGGACTTAGGTGATCGTTAGCAAAGGTTTATTAGTGATTATTTCTATTAAGCGACACTTTGAGTTGTTGCTCAGAAGTTAGCAGGGATATTGTCATCTTGGATTATGTATTTGGCTATTTTTTCTTGAAATTTAGTCATAGTAGTTAGTCTCTTCTTTGTCAATAAGTAAAGAATTAAGATCGCTCTTTTCCTCCTTGGGTAACCACATTTAAGTGGCATTAAACCTAAGAGGTAGTCTTAGAGTGTTATTGTCCTTTGACATATAGTCATAAGGTACAAAGCATCCTTCCTTGGTTTTTTGTAATGCTACTTTAGAGTTTAAGCCTATGTGAATGATTATTGAATTTCTTCACTCAAGAATTAACTTTAGATCTTATTTCTCTTTACTCCTTAATATTCAAATTTATATGTTTTTAATGCCTTCTATTAATTCAGTAGAAGGAGATAAATGGCCTTATCAATACTACAATATACATTATTATTTTTGAAAACTAAAATCTAAAATGTAGTATTAATATCATAGTGGTGATAGTAGTAGGTTTTTGAAGTTATGTAATTATTTTGCATTCAATTAAATAATTTTGGTATATTTTACATTTACATGAGTAATTATTTTACATCTAATTGAGTAATTCTAATACATTTTTAAATATAATATCGTAGATGCATGGTCTTTTGGTTTTGCATTGAAGATTCAATGGACCCGGAATGCAATTGCTATTCTCTATTTTTTTCCCTTTCCTATGTGTGGAAGTGTTTTTAGAAGATGAAATCACATTTTCTTAAAATCGATGATTATAGCTTTAAGAGTATTGATGATAAATTTTTGCTCAGTTGCAATAACTTTGAAAAAAAAAAAAAAAAAAAACAGCTACGAGGAAGCATCGAATGATGCTTGAGCGATAAGATTATTCTTTGCCTCGATAAGGTAGTTTACTGCCTCTAGAAGCCGAGCAACATCAAGTAGATGCTGGGGCTGGTGGTGTCCTCCTCTTCAGAGTTCACAATCTTAGAATCTCGTGAAGAACATCCAGTAGATCTTCTTGCCATATTGAATCTAGGGATAAGAACTAAGTTAACAATCGTTAACATAAAGGAGAAACAAATTGAAACCAAAGAAATTTGTTAACAATAGTTAACTTCATAGGAGGTCTTTAAGATAAGTAAAATTTTATAGGGTTTTCCACTAGGCTTCACTTCTACCTATTCTCTTCATAGCTCACTATCTTAAAATCATTAGCTTAGTTACTTAAGGATCATTCGATCTAAGCTTTGATATCATTTAAGCTGTAATGTCTTGGAACCTGAAACTCCATAGCCCGCTATGTATGAATACTAGGATGTTAACATATGAAAGCCTAGAACATGCTAATTTCCACAAATATAAATATCAAGCAAATTGCAATTTCATACTAATATGTAATAACTTTAAGTCAATTTCATTGGTGGCTCTTAGAGTCTCACTCATAATAATAAATGAAGGAGTCTATTGTGCCCCAACTTTCCAAAATCCAAATATCAAAACACCAACTATTACATCTTGAGCTAGCAAATATAAACCATAATCAATAACACTTAAGGAGTTTATATCTCCAATGCAGTAGCAATCCGCATCAACAAATACATAACCAAGTGAAACCCTCTTACTATTCCTCATAGTAAGTATAGTAATCATCGCCATCCAGATCGTACACTAAATTGAAATATTAGGTCATCATAAAGATCTTAATCTCTTGCATTACCTACATTTAAAAATAGAGATCCTTAAAGGATAATAAATATGCCGCATAAGAGTTACACAACACATACACATGGGCAAGTATTTACAAATGAAAATCATGTAATCAAATAACTAGTTAATGGTTTTTCTTTAAGTTTAGCATGCATCACAACTTTGGCATCTTAAAGCTTAGGGTATCTCATGACCTTAAACACAAAGATAAGTATTTATAACATAGATATGTGGTGTTAGGTACTCCCTAATACCTTAAAGTCATCAATAAATCTTGCTCTTTCCAAATCAACTTAGTATGCAACTTTACTAGGAGCAATACAACATATTAATCCCTAGTTGCCGCTATAATGCCCTATTCATGGGATTGGAATCACATTTCTCCTTTATTCCTTATTATGATGTTTTCTTGGTTTTTTGTCTTTGGAGGGCAATTCTATAAGTAATAAAAATTCCTATTACTTGAAATCAAGTAATAAGAATTCCTTAATTCAATCAAATAATCACAATTTTTTTACAAAAATTCACATTTTTCCTAAAAATGATCTCATTCCAATTTAACGACAATCACTACTACTGTTGCTACCACCACTAACCACTGTTATCATCATCACTACCCCCATTATTGCCACCAACACCACCACCATCACCACCGCCTTCATCACCACCACCACTGCCTTCATCATCACCGTTACCACCACTAACTATTGTCACCGCCACCTCGCCACCAACCATTGTCGCCATCATCACTACCCCCATCACCACCACCTTCGACGCTACTACCATCACCACCACTAACCACCATACTGTCCACCATCACCACCAACCACGATCACCTATTATTTTAGGATTTATTGAGAAAGAAAATAGATCGAAAATAATTTAATTATTAAAGTTTTATTATATATCTATTCTTAAATAAATTACTTATAAATCCAATTAAACAAAGTAGTATATATTACATTCTTATCACATTACTTAGGAATTTCAATTCTATTTCCCCTCATTCCATTCAATAAAATGAACGAGCCATACAATCATGTGTATTCCTGAACCCTTAGTTATAACCACTACACTTATCACATTAATCGTTATGGTTGTATACAATTAAATTCCATTTTCAACTAAAGCTAAGCAATCACATACAAAGCATGTAACCTTGTACTTGTACCGACGATGTTGAATAATACTTGATTTTCAACACAACTGGTCTCAATACTAGAACCTAGTAAGGATTGCAATTGGCTAAGATTTAGAGTCCTATCTTTGTTTTGAAGATATCCTAGAGTAATCTTGGTTCAAACCCCATCAAACTCTACCTTAGTGGTTTATAGTTCTAAAGGTGTTTAATCTAGAGATTCTATGTTTGATTATAGGATAGATTGTGTTTAATCCTTGATTTGATTAATAAGATCAAGTTTAGGATTAAGTTTTCACATTATTTAGCGGGGTATAACAATTAACGTAAAGATCGTAACACAAAATACTGTCAAGCCGGATTTAAGAACAGAAACGAAACAAACTACGCAAGGAAAAGCCTTATCCGGCGGGCCAGTAGATCTTTATACCGTCAACCATTTCCCAGCTTTTGCCTATTGGCAGGCTGGTTTGGAAGAGAACCAGTAAGCCTGTGCTTAGTCCTTCTTCCCCGGCTTGCCGGTCAGTGTCTCCTCCATGTCGAGTCTTTTCAGCACTTGTAATCCGCAAACCAAGTTCCGTATTCCATTGTCCCAACACCAAATATCAACATAATTTCCCTCCATGTTAAAGATTTGACTTTACACTAATCCTGACATATTGCTTCACACAAAATTTACACAAAATCAAATCAAGATCATGATCTTACCCAACTCTTGAAGTCCTTAAACTTCTTGCTCGTTTCCACTTCTTTTTTCAAATTTCCTCCAAATACAAAGCGACATCTACTTAATGGAATTCACAATGACAACAATATCACATCGAAATTCTCGTACTTACCACACTTGCGTTCTCGGAACTGAAACTTTTGTCAATCGCATCTTCTTCCCAAATTCTAGTAAACTCTGGTTTACCGCCAAGAATCCACTTTTGCGTGTCGCACTCACATAATAGTACTGAAAAACAACAAGGTTTCGTACTTATCTTCAATCTCCGTGAATACATGCGAAGAGGAGTTAAGAACTGCGGGAAGAAACAAATAATAATACCCCTCCCTCTTTAATTCTATTACACCTCTCCCCCTTCCATTCATATTATTAATATATACTAGCAAATAACGTACTTACATTACATATATAAAAAAAAAATAAAAAAATTTAGACTTTATATATAGAAAAATACCAATAATATATATTTATAAAATCAAAACTATAATAAATTTTCCCTTAAAAAAAGTAGTAAATGTTGATCAAATAAAAAATATAATAAATTTTTCAAATAATAGTAATGTTGAATAATTAAAATAATAGATAAAGAAAATAATAATAATTATAAAAATAAGTATGATACAAAATGATAAGCATATAATTGAAAAGATTTATGAATAAAAAATGATATTTAAAAAGTTTATGGGTTGAATTTGAATTTTTTTTTAATAACTACCATAATTAAAACTATAAGATATATATAGCAATTAATAGGTAGTTAAAAAAATAGTTTCTCTTTAATATAATAGATAATTGTTGATTCTTTTTATGATAAAAAATACCGATTATTACATAAATTATGTTAGGCAACGCAACATGTTGCTGCGGATTGCAGGTTCTATCCACAATCGTGGATAATGATAGCGCAATTGCCTAATCTTTCATTTATTTTTATTTTTATTTTTTTTGCATTGACACTAAAACTTTTTTTTTTTCCTCTTAACTTTTCAAAGTAAACTAAATGAATGATGTCATTATAATGGTCATTCTCATAAACGAGGATTGTGCTATTGAAAGAGTTTCAACTTTCAACTTTTTCCTGCTTCAAGCTCAAACTTTGAACATTTCGTTTTAAGGACTCAACTTTGTAGTGGGACTGAGTGACCGTAAATAGCCAACTAGGAAATTAATACAAAATATATAAAATAGATATGTGCTTAGAGAAAAATAAGAAAGAAGTAGGTATACATCTTGAAACTTTTACTGTATATAACTTTACCATATGATACCCAAGATTTCCAAACTTTATACAATATGACAGCTTTGTATGATAATTTGGAAAAATACCCCGTCTATTTCAAGCGTATTCGTCCCAGTGAAAAACTAAAACAAAAAATAACTATCAAATTTAGATCCAATTATTGACCTTAAAATTATCATTTTCTGCAACCAAAACCTTTATAAAAAACTTATTGTACAATTCCAAAATCAATTTTGACGGCTATTTTGTCGGACCATTACATTTTTTGTTTTTCTAGCTTTCTTATTCCCCTTTCATTTTGAATTTTTTCCGTTAATTTTTTTGTTTATTCTTTCTGTTGTATACCTTAGTCCTTAGAGCAAATTAATGACAAAGATTAAAAAAATCAGAAAAAAGAATTATGTGGTCAAGACGAGATCTACTTTGAAAGACATGGAAGCTCACTTGGTAGGAAAAATCCTACTCGAAAGATTCTAGGTTTACATTCTTAATTTTAATTGATTCTATCCATCATGTTATTATTTATTTTTATATTTTTAAATTTAAACAATTGAATTCTTAATTTATTCAATAATTTAGATTTAAAAGTAATTAAATCAATTATGAGATAAATAGTGGCACCGATCCCCTAAAAACAATTATGAGATTTTAAAAAGTGGTACTTTATAAGGTATCTCCAACTACAAAGGTTCTTATGTCCCATATTAATATTTTAAGAATCTTTCCTCTTTAAAAAACTTTTTACTTTATTTAAGATCTTTAGAAATAGGTTTTTAACATTTTATTTTATCCTTTTATATATCCTGTATTAATTACTTTTCATGGATACCGTGATATTTTCTCAACATTGTAAATAATTAGTGAATTTACTATCAAGAAGTTCAATAAAAATGCTAGCAATAGTAATATGTGTATATTAATAATATTAAATTTATACTCGGTAGAATATAACATTGTCAAAATGCCAACGAAGGTTGGCTACGAAACAATAGCTTTTTCGAGGAGAGCGTGGCAAGGACCCATGAACTGCATTTTGCCGGAAAAGTTAGCATTTTGACAACTAAAATATAATTTTGTCAGGAAGAAATTAAAAAAAATAAAATTGAATGGGGATGGACCAATTACAAGGACCTACTTCCATCCGTGAGGATTTTGGTCTTGGATCCTGTGCCAACCGGGGGGGGATTTGGTCTTGGATCCTATGCGAGATACTCTAAATAAGTAAAAGGAAAAATTCAAATTTTTGTTGTAATTGATCCATAAATCGGTGCATATAATTGTACGATATAATATTTTTATAAAGATTTTTGTTGGCCAATAAAAATATTTTTATTAAAATTTTAGTTGAAAATCAATCGATAATGGTGACCGGTTTAATTTGTGTTGTATTAGATATATAACTCCTTCCAATTACTTAAGAGCTGAAGTCCATTCATATGAAAGATGTTGCCATTTTTATATATGAAAAGTATTTTAACATTTGTAAGTTCATATGGGGAAAAGGAATAAAATATTGTAAAAAAATTCTCAAAAATACCATATAAAAAAAAATATTCTTAGAAATATAGCACTTTATAAAATTGCTTCTTCAAAAAAGGATTTTTTATTGCAATATAATCAACTCTGCATATTTTTCTTTCTCCTCCAAACTCATTATAGAAAGGTATTTCTCTTTTTAAACTTTCTCTCACCCATATATCTTCTCTACATAAGTCATATTTTGTCTCATTTTTTGCAAAAAAAAAAAAAAAAAGGAGTGGTAAGACAACGTGGCAAATAACATTCTACAAGTAATTTTTTCAGAAAACAATCCCAAAATGTCACCATCTCCTCAGTTTCTCTCTCTAAAAGCCAACGAACTCAAAGGTAAGGTTTTTTTCCTCTTTTGATTAGTTTTATGAATATGTAAATGTGTAAAATAGGTTTTTTTTTTTTTAGATTACGATGGTACATTGATGTGTAAATCAAAATTTTGAAATGTTCCAAATTTTACGCATTAGTTTTTTTATATGTGTACACATAACATGTGTTGTGAGTAGACTTATACAGTGAAAATGCAATTATTTGAGTCACTTAGTTTTTGTATGAATAAAACGTTTAAGGAGTAACTAAATCACGTTAAGAAAATACTTGTTATATTTATTTTGTTAACCACATTAGTAGGTATCTTGAATGTGTGGCTGTACACCTAAGATATAGATTGTTTCGGTGTTATGAATTATATCTAGTTGATGTGATATATAGGTTACAATGGATAATGTAAGGGTGGTATGTTATACTAAAGCTAATATTATGGAAGATAAAAATGGGGTACATTACGATAGGTGTCCAGTAACAGTAGTTTAGGTACTAATTGGAGCAATCTATGAGTAGTTAGTTAGCTTGATATGTAATCGGCTTAGGATTGGCATGACGACTCGTCGAGCTAATTTGATTCACCGATGTCCCCTTAGGAGGGAAAGGGGATATGTTCTGTACCATGCCTATAAATGATGATTATGACATGCAGCAATTAATGGCATTGTTAATAGGATGTGGTAGTCAGCTGTTTAGTAGAAATTTATGTCGAACTTCATGAACTCAGTGATCCTTCGACCGCTAAGTACGATTTTGAAGGGTATGATGGGAATGTAGGGTATTAAGAAGAAAATTAAGTGTTTCAATCTCAACTAATTCAATATAATGATATACCTACCCATAATAGTAAGCCCAACCAGGGTAACTTAATAATGACGACTAAATCTAACAAGGACATAGAGGTGGAGCAGGAACTAGCTTGTATGGGCATTAAAGAAAACTCGATTGATATCGATTCTACGCTTGATATTGGACAAAGTGAAGAATGGCTCCATGAAGTTGAAGAATCTAAAAGGTTAAGCAAGAGGAAGGATTGGATGTAGAGATTAACCACATATATGGATGCCATTGGGATGTTAAAACCAGTGTTGTTTTACATAGCACTAGTTACTGGTGCTCGTGTATCGTTTGAGAAAAATGTAGATGATGGTGAGTGGAGCTTCAATGACAAATTTAAGGTAGAAATGTGGTTCTAGCGAAAAGAACACTTAAAGATCACAATAAAAATGCATCATGTTATCCACCATCATAACTTTATGGTAAAGGAGGTCGAAGCCTACTATTTGGGTAATTAGATGTGCTAATTGGGAGAAAAGACACAAATGGAGACTACAAGTATGCAAGAAGAAGCATGTTGAATTCTTTGTAGTAACCAGGTTCGTAGGCTCACATACGTGCTTAAATCTTACTCTTAGTCAAGACTATCCTCAATTGAATTTACCAACTATTACTAAATTTATCATTAAGGAAGTACATTAATCACCGAGTATTAAGGTGAAACATCATCGGGCCACCTTATGTAAGCAATGTGATTATATTGTACACATAAAAAGAAATGCAAGGGGATAAAATAAGTTTATGGAAGGTGGGAGGATTCATATGCAGTACTACCGCATCTCTTAAATACCATCTAAGAGGCTAATCCGTCATGCCCTAAAAAAGTAGAATCGCAACAGTCTTATCATATGAACTATCCTAAAATAGAAACCATCTTCATAGTTGCTATCCTAAACCTATTTCACACCAAGTGTACTCGACTCTATCCTTTTGAAGCGTCCAACTCAATACCTGTTTGATATAAACCTATTGAGTAATCCTTTGACATAATTTATAATAATAAACTTGTAATTTGACCTTATAAAAGAGTAATAGTAAATTCCATAGGTACTTGTTATTTTACATACAAACCAAAATATTGAAAACTACCAAGCCTTTTAAAGAATCTTGTATAGTTTTCCTTAAAAGATAAAAAGTTAATACTAAGAGTAATAACCGGCCATTTCTTATTGTATCTCACTCCTCATCTTAATTTACTAGAGTTCTGATGTTAGGTAGGCACTTATAAGCCATTTAGAACTTACAAAACAAACTATAGGAGAATGAGCGACAACTTGCTCAATAAGTGGGGTGGAGACAGAAGTATAAATTCAGTAGATCGCAAGAAGGGTTTTCAACCAAGTTGGTTAGATGCAATGCATGTACAAGCAAATGCTATCTCATGACGTTATCCAGTCCATCGTGAAATCAAAGAAATTTTACCCGCTTTAATCCGAGTTAAGGAGATTGACATCATATACTCACAGATCGAAACTAAATTGGGGCTTATGCAATGGAGAATACCCTCTTTGCATAACCACCTTCGAATTACGACACTTAACTTTGCCGTAACCTCATCTCCTATCACTTAATTTAGTTAAGGGTGTAGAAATAACTATTTCAATTGTCCTCATCAAAGGGAGTTTGTATTTGGCCCAAGAATCTTAGTCATTACCCTTAGCGAGTTACAATGCATATCAAATTAGATATTAAGCTAAGTTCGAGTTAGTTCATCTTTTCAGGATAATCAACCAAGCTTAAAAAATTCAATAATAATATTTATAGAACAACCATATCATAGAGCTTAGTTTACATCACAGCAAATTGAAAACCAACCACAAACGCTGCATATGCACAAATAGTTAACTATAATCACAAGTCAATATATACCAAAGTCTCCAAATATTCGGAAATAATATCCAAAAATACTGTAAAGCATTGATCCCACTTACTTGTTTAGATGCTCACCATGGAAGACTCGGGTTCGTCAACGATTTGATCGCTAGGGAATCCTATATACATAAACCTCAAATTTAGTTTTCATAATAGTTATAGAAATATTAAAATGTTATCTAAAAAGTTATACATATACATATGTATATATATAAAGTATATTATCATTTTTCTTATATAATAATATATAGTTTTATTATATAAGTCAAGTTAAATTATTAATTACTAATAATATACGTAATTATCGTTTCAATCGTATCAAAATGTATTTTTTATCAGTTAAACCACGTTTCAATTACGGTAAAGTTATTATAGTACATAAATTCATAATATTATAGAGATATAGGTTATATCAATTTACTTAATAATATCTAACATACGCAATTTACTACTATTGATATTATATCGAAACGTCACTATTATTTTTATTATGTTTTAATTATATAAAAATCGTCGTAGGACAATATTTTTAGTGACATTACGGAAAACGTTTATCTTATTACCTAAAGTGATTCAGTTTTAATAAGGTCAGTATCATAGAATTCGTATGTGCTCGACTATACATGTTACATGTTTTGTTTAAAGGATTTTCTTTAGAGGGTATTTATAATTCTAATGTATAGATAAAGCTATATTACAACCAATATCATATTGATATCATATTGTGTAATGAAAAATATATGTTTACGCAGTTTTGCAATAAAGTATAATGAATCATATATATTCAATTTTTATGAAAGTAATGATGTTAAATTTATAAGAATATAAAATTCAATTTTTAATAGTTTCGGTAAATGATTATTATTAGAGATCCGCTTATTTTACAAATCGGTGTTGATGATATACAAATCTTATAGTTATCAATATTCTAAGTTTATAATTTGAAAAAGAACGAAATGATACAAATAAAATACTTAATTTAAAAAAATAATAAAATAGCGGACATCTATTTTCTAAAACTATTAAATATGAATTAAAAAAATAATACTTATAATTATAAAAATAAGTTTACCTAAAAGTATCGAGTTCTTTTTTTTTTTTCTTTTTTTCCCATCTTCATCTTCTTTGCTCTCTCTCTCTCNACTCCTCAACCCGGATTAGAGCGGGCACAAGGACAACGTCGTATGATGGTATTTGCTTACACATGCATTGCACCTAATAAGTGATTGAAAACCTTGTTGTATATATGGTATAGTTTTAAGTCCTCTATCCTAACTTACTAAGCTGTGGTTGCTCACATCCCTATAGACGTTGTGCAGGTGTTGGCTAAGAAGCGGCAAACAACTACTTTAAAGCTAGCAACTGTTGGATTTGGGGAGTGAGGAAAAACCTTTGAAGAACAAACATATATTTTTAAGGTCTAAGTTTTTATTTTAGAATTATTTTTCATTTTCGAATGATGTAATAACTAGGAAATATATTACAGAGAAATATTATAAACTTTAATTGCAATAATTGAATTATAGCATATATATAATTCCTCACTTTTACAGGTAAATGATTTATTTAAATTACAAACTGTTTACATCAAAGCGGGTTAGTCGTGGACGCCTTGTGTAAATCAGGTCTAAGATAGCGGTTGTAAGGCCAAATTCTATCTTAGGATGGTTTATACGGCGGGGCTATTACGACTCTGCTGCTTCGGGGCGTAACAGTTCTAGATTGGTATTAGAGCATAGTTTAGTGAACTCGCTTTGAAATAAATAATTAAAAGAATTAGACATTTTAGGAATATTGAGAGTGGGTAATATTAAGTGGGCGATAAAAGATTGTATTAAGCATATGAAAACATAAGTAACCATAATCTTTAACATAGGAAATATTAATTGGTTTAACTATAATTAGAGGGTCGAAGGGGAGAACTAATCCATAGTTGGATACGGTTCGGATAGAATGGAGAAGTATCTCCTATTAATTATAGGGTTAGATTACTGCGGCTATTGATGGAATTAGCCGATTGGAATATATTTAGAACAGTTGGTGAGATTATTGATAAGTTTCATGATAAGATGTACTATAGTTGAAAGGATGAGTGGGTATGGATGGAGATGAGTCTAGGATCTCAGTATAATAGATATACTGCCATAACAGCTTTTGAGCAGAGATGGTTGGAGACAGAGGGAATTATAACATTGATGATGCCCTTACGGTATTTTCCCGCTAGGTTGGAGGATGGGAGACCATACCCTGCTAGTATTGCACATATCCCTACTGACATTCCCTACATTCCCAGACAGTACCTACCAGGGATTATCAATTGGTTTCCTCAGTTTTCAAAGCTTGCAGAGGACGGTATAGAGATACCATTGGACCCTAACCCTGAACCTGAGCCTGAGATACAAGAACCACCACTAGAAAACCTACCTTCAGTTGAACCCTAAGAGGATGGAGTTCATGTTGATGAAGACCTAGAGGAAGACCTAAAAGAAGAAGACCCTAAGGAGGAGCAAGAGAATGAGGATGAACCTAGTGTAGATATACATGCTGTAGTTATGAAGGTAATTACAGACACCGAGATAGCTGGAGTAAGAGCTGGTGATATAGCCGAGTCGAATGATGATGATGTGTCTTGGGTGACTGATTTTGGAAGTGGTCTGTATATTTAAGAATTGGTGGTTTATTGAAGTGATTTAAATTGAATGAAGAATAATCTTTGAGTTAATATAGATTTGAGGTGTAAAGAATATTGATCGAACTGATTATTAGGATATGTTAACATTGTGGATGAAATTCTTAAGAAGTTTATTGATGAATTTGTGTTGTAATCGGTGAGATATGATGAAGTGACAAGACTCTTGAACAATAGTGGAAATCAATTTGAGTTTTGGAATAAAAGAGATATGGTGATATGCATTGAAAACTAAGGTGAATTCGAAACTTATAGGATTTCTGAGATAATCTCAACTTTGGTGCTTAGTATAAATACGAGGCCGTATAATCTAAAGTGAAATAAAGCATGCTACAAAAGCGGATTCTAAAAAGACAAAACATTGAGAGGGAAAAGTTATAAACCGATTCAGAAATGAATTAAAACCTATACTAAAGGTATATCAAAACTTAATTCAGAAGTAAATCTTATATAGAATGAGAATATGCGAAATAGGAGATGAATAGCTATTAAATGATACATAAGAAATAAAGTAAGATTGCTATGTAAACTGTAACTGAATATATATCCAGGTACCTTAAAATTATAGTAGGATGAGTAACAAGTGACGGTGGAGATGGAATTAAAGTAACAAGGTAGAGATGATTAGGACTTTTGATTAACAGTTACTTAGTTATTTTAAGAATCAATCTGAAAAGGCATAACTCTCCAGAAAGTAAATTTTATGAGATAGTTATCTATTAGTAAACTAGCTATGATAAGGAATGTTGATCACATATAGTATTTAAGAATCCGAGCTTAAAGGAATTAGAAGATAAGTAGTGATTTTAGCGAAGGACTTTCATTTGATCTTAGTTGAATAATAATAAATCGGAATAAAAGAATTGGTTGATGAGTACCCTTACCGTAAAATATACAAATGGATGAAATGTAACTACAATAATAATATTGAAGCGTTAATCCCCTACAAGTTAGAAACTAGTGAACGGAAAAGGATTTAAGGTGATTGAGAATATCGTGACCTATCAGTTTAGAATTTATATTGGAGGAAGGATATCAATTCATAGAATCGTAGGATATGATGGAAATGAAATTTAAAAAGGAAACTTACTGATGGTAGATTATGAGAAGTTATTCATATCTATAAAGAAGAGACTGAAGAAAATATCACTAAGTACTGAATCTACTAGTAACATATAAGAGTTTAAATGTATTTCTAAAGATTATTTTGTGGATGTTTGAATTTCATGATTAAGTTAATCAAGAATCAAACTTATGGTTGAAACTCTATATTGGGTGTGGTAAATGAGACTTTAAGAGTTAGAAGGGTAACTATTAATTTCTAGAATAATATTAGATTGGAAGGGCATCAAGATACGATTAGTGCATGAATTGTAGTCACAGAATTGGGAGAAAGAAATACATGCCAACCGTATATGGAAACGCTTGTGGTGGTATCCGTCAATAGTATTTTGATATACAAAGTATCTGTGGATAGCATTATTAAAGTCGAGTAATCATAAGTAATATATTGAAATGGAAGATATGTGATTTTTGGAAGAAATAATATGTTTTCATTAAGCTCGTTATATTTGGAGAAAGTATTCCGATGGATATTAAAAAGGTTGAATTGGTGATTAGAGGAAAAATCCATTGAGGTAATCCAGTATACGAAAAAGTTATGAAGCTACAATGTATTTCATATTAGCAATTGCAATAGGTAATTCAATAGAGGAATGGCAAATCTAAAACAGTCAATTCATCATTGTTGAGTCTCATGTCATGTTCATCTATCAGTATATCCTGTCATGTTGTGTCTTGTCTAGTAATAATCTCAATACTATCTCTTTTGTTGCATCTGTCAGTCAAAGGTCGTATTCATCGTCCTTAAGTCGAGACGAGTTGAGTCAAGTCAAGTCAAATTAAGTTATTAACCATCTCATTTGAATCTCAAATGGGGAAAAGTCGAGATTTGCCAGATTTGCTAAATTTGCTTCTGTTGATCCTATGCTAAGCTATATGAAAAACAAATGAGAAGCTATGATAGTAGTATGATCATTTGAGTGAAAGATTTTGGATGAAAGGAAAGGTAATGATATGAAATGAATTTAGAACTGCTAATGATCACAAATAAAACTTAAGAAACAAACAAACAATGAATAAATGGGGAATAAACCAATAAGAAAATTTGCAAAATTGTAAAGCTAAGTTATAAGATAATATAATATGAATAGGAGACTACAGCGATGAAATAAGCCTCGATCGATACTAGGAGAAGGAATACAAAAGGAGGAGGATTAAGAGATCAAGTAAAGGTCTAAGTAGAGAAGGAATAGGATGTTAATTAGAAAGCAATTCAGGAACTTAATCAGTAGATTACACAGAAGTTTCATTTGATGATAACTCAGTAGAATGGAAGATGGGAGTTAAGGTTATGAAGCAACCTCTAAAAATACTGGATAATCAAGTTCAGAAGTTCAAGAGTTGAGATACGGAGTAGGTAAAAATACGACCAGATGAAGGTCTAGACTTAGAAACTAAAGTACAGCTAAATGTAGTGAAGATAAAATATTACTTGTAGGTTCTTTGATTTTTAAAATAGTAATAATATATAAACTATCAATCCTAGCAAGTAAGCAATACCTAAATATACAGTAGTTTCGAGGACGAAACTATTTTAAAGGGGGGTAGAATATAAGCCCTAAAGTTAAGCCAATTGACCGTAGGATTGAACTTAAAACATAAGGTTTTGGGCGATCAATTAAAGAATCCGATCAAACCCAAATTTTAAACTATTAAGAGAAATATTAGTAAAAATGACCCCGTAAACTTGAATTTAAGAAAATAAGTAATAAAATAGGAGATTATAAAATTTTCAAATTTTATGTATAATAATTGCTAATTATTGAAAAAGGCGAAAAGTGTAATCTAATAACTAATAAATTACTAGAGATAGATTATATGTATACTAAAAATTTTAGAATGACCAAAATAATAATTTGGAATGTTCACATATATCCCACATAAATTTACGTGTAGATAAAAATACGTGAAATTACCTAAATTGGCCAAAAACTTAGTAAATAATTAAAGAAAATTATAAATTAATTGTGGAAAAATCAGAAAAAAATAGAAGAGTGTGGAATGATGCAAATCTAGTCGTGGCAAGGCAGAATCTGAAAAAGAAAAATTAACCAATTAAATG
Source organism: Lumnitzera littorea (assembly GCA_024138015.1). Lineage (NCBI taxonomy): Eukaryota > Viridiplantae > Streptophyta > Magnoliopsida > Myrtales > Combretaceae > Lumnitzera > Lumnitzera littorea. Next base: position 107,362,621 of record JAMXBB010000005.1, on the reverse strand, counting down.
AAGACAACATAAAAGCCAAAAATTAAGGGATAAGGCAATTGTCTTGTCCCATTTAATGCACAATAAATCCCCTAAAGCCCTATAATTAGCAGGAAAAATCACAGAGCTCATTTGGGTAGTTTGGAAAGTAAGAAAAATAGAGAGAGGCGAAAATTGAGAGAAAAATTCGAGTTAGAAAAAAAATAAGAAAAACTGGGCAATTAGGGCTTTTAAAGGGAACCCCCACCAAATGAGCAGCTGGAAGTGGACGGCCACCACCACCACCACACGGTGGTGGCAGCGCCCAAGCCTGCTGACAAAGTCACAGTGGCCGAAGCCACCCAGATCGGTGAGTCCGATTTCCAACTCGATTCTTGTGTAATTTTGTAAAAATAGTAAATATTATTAGAAAATTATGAATTTCGTTATTCTGGAATATTTTTGTATGTAGTTTGTAGGAAAAATATTATTTTGAAGAAAATATGTCTCGTGATATAGGGTCCTTAAGAAATCATGCAAAACCGAGCATGTTTCGGTTTAGAAATAAATGACCTTAGGAGTATAGTTTCGAGCCCAAAATTTTTGTGTAGATTACTTAGATGATATAGAATGGTGCTACGAAGCCCTAAAATTAATTTTCGAAATTTTTAGATAATTTTTAGGCCTTAAAATGAGGCATAAAATGGGTAATTTAGGGTTAATTAAGTAATTAAATTATTAATTACTGATTTAGTGAATAATTATATGTTTTAGGATGTTGAAATTTGATGGAGTATAATACTTGTAGCATTTAGGGTGTTAGATGTAATTATTAGGTTAATTATGTAGTAAATGATTAATAGGGAAAAATAGTTAACTTTAAGTTAATTTTGTAAATTAGGGAAATTAGGAGTAAAATCTAATTTAGGATGAATTTAGACATTTTGAAATGATAATTGATGTTTAGGGATGGTAATTAAAGTGATAGAAATATTAGAAGTGCATTATGTATATAAAAGGCAATAATGCATAATATGTAATTTTTGAAAATATAATAAATAGAAAATATTAGGATAAAAAAATTGATATTATATAAATAATAGGGATATATAATAAATCTGATAAGAAACTTGAATTTATGTAATTATATGAAAAATGTAAAAATTTCTCACATCATGAGTAAATTCGGTACACTAATAAGGATATAAGTGTACCGGGTGAAATAAAATACTGACTAGGGGCAATAATGATAGTTAGGAAATTGGGAAGTAATGTGATTAATTTCACATTATGAGTTGAAATGAATTTCTCGGATTCGAATATAAAATACTATTTAGAAACCGAACTAGAACCTAATTTAGAAATCAATGCAGAAACCGAACCCGAACCTAACCCAAAATCTAGAATAATTGTAAAAGACTTAAGACCTAGATAATTTGGCATATTAAACCCTAAAAAAAAACATAATAATAAGAGTTATAGGATAAAATGAACCTACAATAGTTATATGAAAAACTGAAACCACGTTTGTGTTATAGGGATGATCGGCAATGGCCTAAGCAAGTCGGACCTCGAGTGAGTGAGCGAGGAGTTGAGGTAAGTTGGGATTAATATGATGCTGTATTTTAGAGGCTTAAGATTATGCTTGGTTGTGCTTGTTAGATAGTTGGATGTGTGCATGTGCTTGATTATAGGTGATACTATGATTCTGTTTGTTGCTCTGGCATGTATTGTAAGATTTGTATGAAATGATTGATCACCCTAAACTAGACTTAATCAAATATATGACCAGTAATCATAATCGGACATACATGGCAACCCGTTAGGGGAACTTAGGACTCTCCGGCCAAATACCGACCCATTCGAAAGGGATAGCACAGGATTGCAAAATGGTCCCTTCTTCATCCTTAGTCGAACTAAGTGACAGGAGAGGAGGTTACGGCGAGGGTGAAGACAGTGGTTCGAAGGTAGTTGCGGGAGGAGCAAGGTCTCCGTTACACAAGCCTGGGTTTGGTCTGAGCTGTTGCATTAACGGCAACTCCTCAACCCAGATTAGAGCGGGCACAATTTCTCTAATCTCACGACCGGTCGGACAACGTTGTGTGATGGCATTTGCTTGCACATGCATTGCACCTAATAAGTGATTGAAAACCTTGTTGTATATATGGTATAGTTTTAAGTCCTCTATCCTAACTTACTGAGCTGTGGTTGTTCACATCCCTATAGACGTCATGCAGGTGCTGGCTAAGAAGCGGCAAACAACTGCTACTGCTAGATCCTGGAGAGTGAGGAAAAACCTTTGAAGAACAAACATATATTTTTAAGGTTTAAGTTTTTATTTTAGAATTATTTTTTATTTCCGAATGATGTAATAACTAGGAAATATATTACAGAGAAATATTATAAACTTTAATTGCAATAATGGAATTATAGCATATATATAATTCCTCACTTTTACAGGTAAATGATTTATTTAAATTATAAACTGTTTACTTCAAAGCGGGTTAGTCGTGGACGCCTTGTGTGAATCAGGTCTAAGATAGCGGTTGTAAGGCCAACTTCTATCTTAGGATGGTTTACACAACGGGGCTGTTACGACTCTGCCGCTTCGGGGCGAGACAGTTTATACTCTGTTTTGCCCTATTTCAAAATACAAAAACAGAGCAAGTTTTAATTGGGTTTGTTGTTCATTCAAGTAGTGTTGTATTTGTAGGATAGTTGGGCATATGTATAGAAGGGTGTGTACATCATCTAGCTTGGAGGAATAGTCTGTTGTGCGTTAGCTTCAAAGTTAGTTAACTAAGTTTATCGAAGAAAATGATGGATCTTAGTGTCAATGCTGGTATTAGGGATGACAATAATGGTGTTGTCCACTATAGTTGACAGCCCTAAGGCATCTTTAGGAGCATATACGAGAGACTTGATGAGATAGTTAACTTCTTAGCTAACTTGACTAGAGTCGTTCATGCAATAGCCTATCAGCCTGCTATGGTCGTGTAGAACACTTTGCAAGCTACCTAACTTGTTAGGGGATAGATCCCAGCACGATAAGTTCAAGGTGAAGGAGTAAGAGGATAAATATGAAGGAAGATTGACTTGGGAGATCTAGCTGATGATGGAGAAGAAGAGTGAGCTCGAGTATCTTGAGCTGCTGATCATATGAAGCTTCAGATTTTGAGCTTCAATGGGTTTGGGAGTGCAAATGATTATTTAGATTAGGAGGAGAAGGTTGAACATGTTTTTTATTATTGCTAATATGAGGACCAAGAGAAGATGAGGACTGTTGCTGTCAAATTCTCAAGTTATGTCGTAATGTGGTGGAATAACTTCCAAATCATGAGAAGGCAAGAAAAATATAGAGAGGTAAATACTTGGCCTGAAATGAAGAGGATACTTAGAAACAGGTTCGTATCAGATACTTTTTTGCAAGATACTTTTGCTCGGCTTTAAGAGATGAGACAAGGAGGCTGAACAATTGATGAATATGTTTAAGAATTGCAGATACTCATGATTCACTATGAAGTGGATGAGTCATCAACTAGAATAGTATCCAGGTTCCCTATTGGATTAAGAAATGATATATGAGACATTATAGAACTTTAACAGTTCACCACGTTAGATGAAGCTATAATAATAGCCCATAGTGGAGAGATAGAGAAGAAACAAGCCGATCTCACTAGTACAGCAAGGCTAACCTGCCCATAAAATTCACTAAGCCCAGTAAAGTGCCAAACTGTGTAGACGAACAAATGTTAAAGCTAAACAAAAAGGCCAACTTGATGGTGACATATTGCTAAGAACTTATGAGAAGGGACAAGGATTTGGAAGGGAGATGAGCTAAATTAAGTGCTTTAAATGCCAAGGGTTTGGGCATACGGCTTCTGAATGTCCGAATTAATGAATTATGGTCATCAAAAGGAGATGTTCTAAAGATTGAAGTGGATAGTATTAATAAGGAACCCAAGGAGGAGGTTGTTCCTAAGAAAGAAGCCACTCAAGAGGATGAACTAATCAAGGAAGATGTGTTCGCTGAGGACTTAGACAAGCTGACTTTAGTTGTTCGTCATGCAATAAGTATAGAACCATCTACCGAGGAAGAGTAGAGAGAGAATTTATTCCATATTCCTTGTAAGGTGAATGAGTAAGTTTGTATTCTCATAGTAGTGGGAGTTGCACCAATGTCATGTCTACTAATCTGATCACAAAGTTAAAGTTGTCGACTATCATACATCTGAAGCTATACAAGTTGCATTAGTTGAATAAGAAGGAAGCATTACATGTCACTTAGCAAGTCTTGTTGCTAATCTCTATTGGAAATTATTCTGATGAAGTTCTTTGTGATGTGTTACCCATGTGTGCATCTCATGTATTGTTTGGTTGACCATGGCTTTTTGACCAAAGAGTTATACATGACAGATTTAGGAAAACCTATGCATTTGAGAAAGATGGGACGAAGATTACTTTGAACCCTATGATGTCAAGTCAAGTTAGCAAGTTACAAGCTAAACTTGCTCGAGGATTTAAAAAACTTTAATCCTAAGTAGAGCCATGCTTTGAGAAGCTATAAAGGCTAACATGTTGACTTTTATGTTGGTAAAAAGGATATTAGAGCTGAAGGATCGGAATGAGTTACCCCTGGTAGTTAAGGAGCTATTGGGTAAATATGTTGACCTTTTTCCAAAACCATGACTTAAGGGATTACCTCATTCAGAGGTATTGAACACTGTATTGACTTGTTACCCTGTATTGCCCTATTGAACAAAACAACTTATCAGATGAACCCCAAATAAGTTGTGGAGCTTCAGAGGCAAGTCAATGAGTTGCTTGAAAAGGAGTATGTGAGGAAAAGTCTCAGCCCCTATGCTATATCGGTACTCATTGTGCTAAAAAAGAATGGTACCTACCATATGTGCTTCAATACTCAAGCCATGAACAAGATCATAATTGAATACCGATATCCTATCCCTAAGTTGGATGATATGTTGGATAAGTTGAATGGAGTAAGGGTCTTCAGTAAAATTGATTTGAATTCTAGCTACCATCAGATTTGAATAAGGTTGAGAGATAAGTAGAAAATTGCATTTAAAACTCAACATGGACTGTATAAGTAGATGGTAATGCCTTTTGGCTTATCAAATGCCCTAAGCAATTTCATGTGATTGATGAACCATGTATTGAGAAGTTTGGTTAGGAAATTTGTTGTAGTGTACTTTGATGATATCCTTGTGTATAGTGCTAACTTGTAGACTCATTGTAAACATCTCTATGCCGTACTTGATGTACTCTAAGTCGAGAGATTATTTAGCAATTTAAAGAAGTGTTGTTTCTGCTAGGAGAAAGTGATATTTCTAGGTTATATAGTCAGTGAAGGAGGCTTGTGATCTGATTATGAGAAGATTTAAGCTATTGTTAGTGGCCAACTCCAACCACTTGTGCCGATGTGATAAGTTTTCATAGATTGGCACCCTTTTATCAAAGATTCATTAGAAATTTCAGTACCATTGTTGTACCCCTTACTAAGTTCAAGTGAGGAGAATTGGTATAGGTGTTATCTTAATGTAAGAGAGCTAACCAATTGCCTACCATAATGAAAAGCTTAGAGAGCTTTAGTTGGACTACTTAATATATGATAAGGAACTCCTTGCTCTTATCCGAGCACTCTAAGTATGGCAACACTACTTATTTCCAAGAGAGTTCATCATCCATACCAATGATAAGTCATTGAGGTACCTTAGAAGTTAGACTAAGCTGTCGAAGCAGCAAGCACAATGGGTTGAATTTCTTGAGGGATTCAACTTTGTGATAAAGAATAAACAAGGCAAGAACAATGTAGTTGCTGATGCTCTATCCAGAAGACATGTTTTCATAACTAAATTGCAACCAAACTGTTGGGGTTTGTGAGCATCAGCATCAAAGAACATTATCCTATGGACTCTCATTTTGGTCCAATATTTGGGCATTGTACTAATGAAAGAGTAGTAGATGAGTACTATGTGGAGGTTATCTATTTTGAAGTGGAAAATTATGTGTATTGACTTGCTCCTTAAGAGAGTTACTTATTTGGGAAGCCTATAATAGAATACTCTTCAGCCATTATAAAGAAAGAAGAACATATGAGTTTCTTAATGGACAATTCTTTTAGTTGAAGATGAGGTGAGACGTGCATTAAGTCATTGAATGTTGTGCTACTTGCAATAAGGCTAAGTGCCGAGCTAAGCAAGGGAGGTAATGCCATTACCTGTCCCGACTAGACCGTGGACTGAGTTGAGCATTGACATTGTTCTTGGATTACTAAAAACTACCTGAGGCTAAGATTCTATGATGATTGTTGTGGATAGATTCAGTAAGATAACATACTTTGTGCCCTGCTCTATGATTAATGATGCTTCAGCTATTGCTTCTCTCTTTTTTGCAGGAAATTGTTTGGTTACATGGCGTGTCGAGAAGTATAATCTCAAATAGAGATCCAAGGTTCTTAAGCCATTTTTAGAGGACTTGTGGCACTAATTGGGGTATAATTTGTTATTCAACACTTCTAGTCACCCTTAAATTGATAGCCAAATAGAGGTAGTCAATCACACTTTAAGATCACTTCTCCGAGCTGTAGAGGGGAAGAACTTAACAGATTGGGATGTCTGTTGTGTATGGTAGAATTCGCTTACAATGTACAGTATATGACACCATCAAGTAAACCCTCTTTGAGGTCGTTTATGGCTTCAATCTTGAGCTACCCCTTGATCACATTGCTTTGCTTATGTCCGAATAAGAAGACCCTGATGCAAGAGCCTAAGCATAGTCTTATAGCAAATCTATGAGAAAGTTACTCGATAGATTGACTAAGTTGCCAAGAAAATAAGAGAAAAGAATAAGGGAAGGAAGTTGGTGCAATTTCAACTTGAAGATTTGGTGTGGCTACGCTTGAGCAAGGAGATGTTCTTGAACAAGAGAAGGAATAAGTTACCTACTCGAGTTGAAGGCCCTTTTAAAATACTTCAAAGGATCATTAGCAATGCTTATAGATTAGTACTACCCTAAGATTATGGAGTCTCTAACGCCTTCAACATAGCTAACCTTAGCCCCTATTACCTAAAAGAAGGATTGGAAGAAGACTTGCCAAATTTGATCCCAAATCCAAATCAACCAGGAGAGAATGATAGGGATTAGACTATTAGGCCCTTAACCCACAGTCGAGCCTAAGGCTAAGAAGAACTAACAAGACGAATTCTTCTGTCCTAACTGACTCCTGCTGAGGCTGAGCTTGTCCTTGTTGCTGATTAGCTCCTTATATTAAGTTGAATAACTATACATTTCTCAGAAGTTGTGCGCCGACTAAATGTATGCTTTGTTGATAGCCTGGTCCCTCACCTACTTGCTCAATCATAACTAAGTTGACCTCCATCTCAGCTACATTGGTGTTAAGAAGCTGAGAGCTCCAATACATATTCATAGCCATTTCCTCCTTGAACAGGTCTATGTTTGCTTGGCTCTCTACTTTAACCATACCATTTTGTCGGTTTCTACCAGAGGCATCGCCCAATCTGTTATAGCTGCGTATCTAAGACCCACGTGAAGGATTGTACTGCACTAATCATTGAGTTGCTTGAATTTTCATTTGTACATTTATTATTTCTTATACATTATTTCTTTTAGACGTTACCCTTTTTCTCTTTTCCATTTTAGATAGGTTACCCTAATTTTTCGGGTATAAACACCCATTGTACATGTAGTCACAAACAATCTTGTCACCTGGAATATTGAATATACTCACTCCTTTTTGGGTGAACATTGCTTTTGTAAGCTTATCTACTCACTTCACTTTTATCCTAACCCTTAAGTAAGGTTGGGTGGTGAATAACCTCACTAAACCATCTCGTGTATCATGTTGAATTGTATAGTGATTTATCAGAAGTTCCTTGGTGTATCATATCCTTAGAGTAATTCGTGGGTTTGCTTATTTACTTTTTCGGTTGTTGCACAATCTTCCATCTCGTTCTTTAAGCTTTCGGTAAGTTTAGACTTACCCCTATAGTTGACCTTATCTATTCTTAGCTTTAGTCCACATTAGCAAAGCTGAAGATCAATTGAGTATGTAAGATTTGGAACAACTTCTACCTGAAATTTCTACAATGGAATATTTGCTTGAGCTTCCATCAAGTTTGAACACCCTTTGCAATAATGGTGAGCTGGATGGAAGTTGTTCCAAACCTCTCATATTTATCTAACTTAACTGATTTGATTTCACACATTGGTGGAATTCAATGAGCAGATTTGCAATGGATTCGTAAGTTACCTAAAATCAACAAATTAAGCATTGGCCTTTCATATCTCATTTCACTGGGCAATGAGTTTGCTTCCCTTATTGTACTAGAGCATCCTGTGCTGTCTTACCTAAATTTGAAATAGCCCTTAAAATTTCCATTAGGATTAAGAACTTCGAAGATTGCTAATTCGACCTTAAAGTTAGGGATGCTACCAAATGATGGGGTTTCTCTAGCAATTGTCTTTCTATGTCTTAGAGAACTACAGATGTTACGCAGTTTATTTCTATATTCATGCAACTTTAGTGATTTGGATGGACTTCATTTGTTAAGGAATTTAAGGACATTGAATATTGAACACTACCACAACGGATTTCCTGATTTGTCCAATTTAAAAAATTTGTTATTTCTTAATTTAGATGACTATCATGGTTTAGTCGAGATTCATTGACTAGAGGCACTACAATTGTTACTAGACCTAAGAATTATTGAATGCGATTCATTAGAAGCATTACCTGGTGAACCTGAAGTTGCTCCAAATACTTAGCTTTAAGAAACTAAAAGACGTACAAGGACTGGAGGCCTTGATGTCTTTAGTTTCCTTAAGCATTGAGCATTATCTCTCATTGGAGACGTTCCCCGATATATCATCATTTGATGGCTAGCTTACCATGTTGGAAATATGGTGCTTAAAGTTACCCGAATATGGAGAAATTAATAATCTTGATCTTCATTGTAAATTGCATTTTCATAAAGATTATTAACTTTTCGGATTTATTGGATACAAGATGAGGTATGTGGGAAAATAGGAACCTTATTTTCCAGCTTTAATCTTTGAAACCTCTCCATGTGTTTGGAATTGAATGCTAATTAGGATCAAGATGTAATGATTGATCTTTATGCTTACGACAACAAAGAGAAAGTAGAATTATGATAATGTAGAAAAGAAAGAATGCTAAATCATAAGAAACTTACATCCTTCTGTTTCTTATTTATATAGATTATAAACTTCTAACTATAATTAACTAAAACTACCAATACATAATATACAAGTGCTCCAATAAATAAAGAACGCATGGACAAATTGTAACCCCTTTTGCCCCCTACCTTCTTCCCCCCTCAAGGTGGCACCGAATGAAGGCCTAACTTGGCAAAAAGCTTAGAAAGCTTAAGAGCAAGAACAAGCTTGGTAAAAAGATCTACTAATTGTTGACAAGAAGGAACAAAGGATGTAGTGAAGAAACTACGTGCAAGATGATTGTGAATAAAATGAATGTCCACCTCAATCTGCTTAGTATGACTATGGTAACATGGCTTGGTAGCTATTTGTGAAGTTGATTTGTTGTCACATTGTAATATGATTCATAACTGAACATAAAAAAAAAAAGATCTTATAAGTTGTAGCTCACCTAAAGAAGTTCCTTAGTAGCAACACTTATGCTGCTATATTTGACCTTCGTACTTGAAGTACTAATTGTGTGCTACTTCTTGGTCTTCTAAGAAATGAAAGAACTACCAAGTAAAACACAATACCTTGAACAAATAAGTCATAAGGAAGATGAAGAAGAATAAAACAAACCAAGGGAAGGAGTGTGTTTAAGATAATGCAACAAATGCATAGCATCCAAATGAACAACATGAGGATTAGATAAGAATTGAATAAGATGATGGACCGGATACGCCAAATTTGGTCTCGTCAAAGTTAGGTAAGGAAGGCGTATAACCAGGTGACCATAAAGAAGAGGGTTAGAAAGAAATTCATTGTTATCTGAGAACAGATTTAATCCTATAGGCAAGGGAACATAGGCTAGCTTGCAAGCTATCATGCTTATGTCTTGAAGAATATCCACCAGAAATTTATGTTGATTAACGAATAAACCTTAAGAAGTTCGATAAATCTCTGGACTCCAAAAGAATTGAGCTTCACCTAAATCCTTAATGGTGAAAACTTCATGTAATTAAGCTTTTAAACAAGACATAATAGAAACATTAGTACCTATAACCAAAAGATCATCCACATGTAGCAGCACAATAGTCAAGTCATCAATCAAATGTCTTACAACAAAGAGAGTAATCACTCTTAGACTTGCAAAAATCGGGTTTTGAAAGAAATTGATAAATTTCAATGTTTCGTTATATAGAAGCCTGCTTGAAACCATATAATGAACGTTTAAGTTTGCACACTTTGCTTGGATGAGCTTTAGTATAGCCTTGAGGATAAGCCATATAGATTTCTTCATCAAGAAACCTGTGTAAAAAAGCATCATTAATATCTAACTCAAACAAAGGCCATCCTCTAATAGAAGAAATGGTAAGTAAAATTTTCACAGTTCTTAACTTTGCTACAGGAGAGAAAGTATCATGATAATCAACTCCTTCAACCTGGTTATACCCTTTGGCAACTAATTAGGCTTTAAGATGTTCAACACTGCCATCGAGCTTATATTTATCCTTATACACCCACTTGTAACCAATAGGTTTTGTATTAAGAGGCAAGCTAGTAAGCTCCTAAGTGTGATTAAGTTCCAAAGCCTCCAATTCTTTACTCATGGTAACAACCCAATCATTAATCTTAGCTGCTTGTAAATAACAATGAGGCTCTTTAGTAGTTAATATGAGGGCTAAAGAGTGAACAAAATTAGGTGGATAATTGAAAAAAAAAATGATGTAGAAAAAGGGTAAGGATAAGAAGAAGAGGATGAAGAAGTATGGTAATTGTGACAAGTGAGACTAGTAACATAATCTTACAGCCTAAGTAAGAGGTTTAGTCACTTTAGTAGACCTACATACAGCAACTGAATCATTATGAGAAGGAGTAACATGTGACGAATAAGGAATAAAAGAATCAGACTCAGAAATCGAAGTGTAATGATTAGAAGTAGAATTATGTTCAACTTAAGGATGCAGAACAGGGATAGCAACACTATTATGATCAAAAGATAAGGATACGGGAGGCAAATAAGAAGAATGAGAAGATTGTTGATCAGATAAGGAACTAAAACCTTCAGTAAAAGGAAATACATTTTCATGAAACACCACATCTCTACTTACAAGTAGATTTAGGATGTTGTGCACATAGCAAAGACAACCCATCACTCGTAAGTGATCAACATTTGGCTTTTCTCCAAAAAGAACTTCGTGAGGAGTTTTCCAATTCAAAAGTGACATTGGCATCTTATTAATCAAGTAAGTAGTAGCTAAAATGCATTCGTCCTAAAATCTCTTAGGCAAATGAGTGTGTATCCTTAAGGCGTGAGCTTTATCTAATATATGCCTATGTTTACATTCTGTACAACCATTCTACTATAGCATGTAAATGGTAGTCTACCAATAAACAATGCCTAAACTATCAAACAAACTCTTACATTCATGAGACAAGAATTCAGTTTCATGATTTGATCTAACAAACTTTGGTGTAGTAGAAAAATGATTAGAAATATAGTCGAAATATTTCTAAAGAGTAGGAAAAACTTAAGACTTGTTGTTCGTTAAAAAAGTCAAAGTACTTCTAGAGTAGTCATCAACGATGGTGAGAAAGTAAGTGGCTCCTATAATAGAACGAGTTCTATAATGACCCCAGACATCAATATGTAACAAGTGAAATAAGGAATAAGAATGCGATTTGCTTTGATTAAAGGGAAATCGATGAAAATTTGATTTTTGACTAGTATCATAAAGAAATTGTATACTATGTGATGAATGTAAAGGGAGCAAGTGTTTGAGTTTCTCAACTGAAGAATGATCTAATCTTACATGTAGAACATCTAAAGCTACATATTTATTACAAGAGGAAATAGACCTAAGTTGTACACAAGCCTCTAAGTTTCTAAAACATTTGCTAGGTGATTGCTTCAAAATGTAAAGGTCATTATGAACATGAGGCTACAACAATTTGTTTATGACTCCAGTCTTGGAAGTGAAGAGATGACAAATCAACAGTAACAATTAGTTCATTATCAAGAATAGCTTTCTAAATTGAGAGTAGATTATAAGAAAAGTTAGGAATATAAGGTACATGATACAATACTACTGATTTATGGATGTTAACTGACCCAATACAATGTATAGATTAGGAACTACGATAGTTATATTTGAAAGCAAGGTTTTGAAAGGGCTTATATGATCTATAGCCCCAATATCAACTATCCAAGAGTACACATTATTATTCAGAGAAGCAAAGTTGATAACTGTATTACCTACATAATGAACCACGTTTACTGCTTCAACATTAGTAGATCCATCATTTTGACTTCCTGATTCTTGAAAAGCTTCATCATCTCACTATAGAAGCTATGAATCATGTTCTGGTCTAGAGAAGCAATTCCTTGCATAAGAAAAGATCCTCTTGCATACTCATCACAAGAATCAAAAGGAATAACACAAGAAACAGATTTATCTTTCTTAGACTCAATTTGTGTAGCCATGCGATTGTAATTCTGATTAATCTACTTGCCTTTATACCACTTAGGATAGCTTATCAATTGAAAATAGTTGTCTACAACATGTCCTTCTTGTTTGCAATATTTTCACAACAATTTTTGTCCTTACAACCTTCGGAATTTATTTCTTTCCATATTACACATCTTGTCCTTATTCACTACAAATACAAAAGCATCTAACTTGATATTGCTAACACTTGTAATAATCTTTTGTCTTTTCACTTGCTACATTATGTAAAAGGCTTTATTTTCTATGGCCAAGATTTCCATCAACATAATTTTACTTCTAACAGATTCAAAACCTTCATTCAATCCCATTAAAAATTGAATCAATTTTTTTGGAGAATCAAATAAAGCAATTTGTTCTTCAATAGCATAAGTACACAAGTTAATTCTACTACGTTCATAATTAGGATAACAATTAAGATCTTGCAATTCATTCCAATATCTCCATTTTTTTTATAATAAGTCCTAACTAATTGATTACCTTGCTTCAAGTTAGCAATTTTATATTGAAGTTGATATATCATAGGTTCATTACCTTATCCATATTACTCGCAAACTTCTTTCCATGGCTCATGGGTGGATGTTGAATACAAAAAATTTTGAGTAATATCACTTGACATAGAGTTCAAGAACCAATAGTGGACTACGCAGTCGTTCCTAGTCCATTTAATTAGGTTTGGTGAATCATCTTAAGGTTTAGGTATGGTACCTATCCAATCTTTAGTTTTGTGTGATATCCTACAAATTGGTAATCAGGACATAAATATTTGAGTATTAGGATAAAGTTATGTCCTTGTATGATTAGGGTCAATAGTTGATTTAGGGCATTTAGTAAAGTAACCTTATTAGGTTAGAAATTTACAAAAAACACAATAATCCTAATCGAGGAATTCCTGTATGCTTGGAAGTAAAAAATATAATAGAATATCAAGAATGCAAATAAAATAGTGAGGATTTATTTTATATGAGCCTCTAAAGTCGTATTTAGGGCAATTATATCTAAATTTAGGGCTTTTGAGAAAACATAACTAATTGAGTATGACTAAGTTAGAAAAGTTAGTTGAAATAACTTAGTAAAGATAGATTTTAATAGTAATATCCTAAAAACCTATTTTTAACCTTAGAAGTATAATTATTCAAAATAGTAAAACTCGTTAGAACTGTAAACCCCATAAATTTAGTGTTCTAGGTAATGAATCGATTTAAATATTATAGGTAATTACCTTAACCTAACGGAATCGATAAATTTAAAACTAATTAAAATTTTAAACTTGAACATAAAACGAAAGATAAAAACTTTAAAATTTTGCTTGAAACCTAAATCACGTACAAAAACCATAAATCCGAAATATACGAAAATACTCAAAATTGAACTTGAACTTAACGAAAATCCTAAAACTATAATTTTAAGCTTATAAAATGAATAAATATAATTTAATAGTAATATAATCATAGTCGGTTGTAATTATTGACTAAATCGTGTAATTGCGTACAAACCCTAACAAAAACATTGAAATAACTTGTAAATATTATCAATGTAATGGATACCAATTAAATTAATAAATTTTCATAAAATTCTAAAATTAATTTATAAATGTTATTTTTATTATTTTTATGTTTTAAAAAATTACATATATTTATTTTCATTTTCCTTTTTCTTCTTTTTTCTTTCTTTTTCTTCTTCTTTCCCCCTTTGCTGCCACATTGAAGTGCACAATAGCTTGCATTTTTCTCAATTCTCTTTTTCATTCTCTAAGTGTTGCATTTATAAAGAAAAAATGAAAAGTAATTATGAAGATGTCTTGTCTTAATTAATGTATGGATATGGGTTATTGTTCTTATATTTGCTTTTGTTCTTTTCTTGTTTTCTCTTGCCTTGTCCTTGCGCCTGGAGTCTTGGGAGCAAACAAACCAAAAAGAAAAAGGAACAAAACACACATACAAACACAAAAACTGAAACAGAAAAGGAAAAACCAAAGCAAATATTAAGAAGAAGAAGAAGGAATTAGGGGAAAACAAATCAAGTAAATTACTAAAGTAATTAAGTAAGTATTTATCTAATTTTTGTACATATATATTTATATATATTCTCTATAGTATGTACATATATATTGGGTATTTTTTTTATTTTGTATGTATGCGTAAATATATATATGTAATATATATAGTATAAAGTATGTACATGTATGTGTATATAATATATATATATATATATATATACTAGGTATTTTCTTATGTGTTTGTATGTACACGTGAATATAGGGGTACAGGTATATGTACATCGTATTTTCTAGAAAATATATGTATGTCTAAATGGGTATAATAGTGTATGTACATAATATTTATTTTACTATATAATATGTATATACATATATTATGTATTTTCATATATATATGTACATATGTATATTTTGTATTTACTTTACATATATATATATATATATATGTTGGTAGGCATGAATATGTATAGGAATACATATATATGGTATTTTTAATTTTTTTATATATTTATGCATATGTGTATAATAGTAATATGTATTTATATATATAATTTTATTTTCAATTTATAAAATTTTTGTATATTTTATATATATATATGGCTGGATGTGATATTTAGATATATATATGTATGTATATTATTATTTTGTATTTTAGTATATATACATATATATAATGCAACCGTATATGTATATATGTATATAGGGTATAAATACATGTATAATCTACTTGTACATATGTATAACTAAGGTTAAAATAATTTAATACATAAAGTATAGTATACATTTAAATGTACTTATATGAATAGTAACGTATACGTAGAAATACAAGTATATTTAAATAATATATATATATAATGTACTATAATATTAGTTTAATAAATAAATAAATTTAATATATATAGGAGTGCCATAAATTAGGAAAAAGGATAATAATTAAGTAAATTAGAAATTTTAGTAAAATATAATAATAAGTATTTATATATAAATATAATTATACCGTAAAATATAAGAAATAGGAAAATAATAGAAAATCATGAAAAATTTATAAGGGTGATACGTGGCACTTTTATATGTTGCTACATCATCACTTATATGTATATATATATATATATATATATAATGAAGTAATTTTCGTAGTTAATAATAATAATTAATTAATTATAAAAATAATAAAGTAGAAAAAATTGAATTAATAAATATTAAACCTAAAAAATAAGTAAAAATAAGTAATTATAATAAAATAGGATTAAATTAAGAAAATTGTAAATTTTATGATTCAAATAATTGTTAAATCATAATTATACTAACAAAAGTTTAATTTGCTATTTTATAACTTTTTGAGTTAAAATAATGAATTTTATGATATTTTTATATTACAATCAAAACTGTAAGTTACAATGTTTTAAATGGATCATGCTATGAAAAAGTATATCAAAAAATGATCAAAATGGACTATAATTTTATAAGAATCTAAACTAAAATGAAAAATTTATATGCGATTGAAAATTTAAGATAACCGGGAAAAGTAAGTAAATTATTTAAATAAAACTATGTTTACACTATACTTAGGTTATTGTGGAAAACTAAGCAAATAATGATAGATATTTATTTAATAGGGAGACCTAATTTTTCAGATCATTTATAAGCTTTCTTATCTTTTAAGTATTCGATTATTGAGTCTTGGAATTCTTAAAGGTCGGGAAAGTGAGTATTAACCCAAGTGAGGGAGTTCTTATAATCTACTATTTGCTTACTGTTTGTTATTTGTATGCTACTTGTTAATTGATATTGATTGTCTAATTGAATGATTGATTATTTTGTGTATTATCATCTGTGTGATCACTTTCTTAAATTGGTAAATATAACTATTCGACAAAAATAACTAGTTATATCTGTTACATGTCTATGACCCAATTGGTATATTGATAGAGTGTGTTAACTTTGTAGATTTTTGAGAAAAGTATTTTTGATAAACATTTTTCAAATCTTAAATATGTTTTGTATGATTTTTGTGACAGCTTGTAGTACTCGTGAATGATATTTCATTGTTAAGGCAAAACTAGCATAGTATCTTTAATTAATTGCGAGAGGACTCACATATTTGTACCCGTAAGGCTTTAGATATTTGCTCATAGCGAGATGAACTCACTTTGTGTGCTTGAGGAGCCTTTGATATGTTTGGTAAGCGATCTTAGTTAGGGTCCACCTATATTGATTGTTGGTTCTCGAATTAGGGTAATAGTCGAGTAATGTCTGGTGGGATTGTGCCCCTAGGCAGTCTCATGTGGTTAAGGTAAGGTGTTTTGTGTGGATAAGTATGGAGGAAAAATCAACGTACAGACGACGTAACTTTATACCTCTCATAGTTCTAAACTTCTATGAATGTGTTACTTGTATTCATCGCGTTTGCATTCATTTCATATGTAAATAGTTTGCATATGTGCTAATAATGTTTATTTGATAACTCGTTTAAATGGTAGTAGTGATGAATGGACTTACTGAGCCGTGGTTTGCTCATTCCCCTATAGTTTTTTTTACAAGTTTCTTACAAGCTTGAGATAAGCTTGAGAGCAACGCATAAACTAGAGACAAGTTTGGCAATATTAGAGTTGATTAAAAAGTGTATAGTGGTACAAAAATAATTTATGTAAAGTGTATTCATATGATAAAATTATGTAATATTTCTTGTAAATTAGTAAGTTGTTTTATTTTGTCTTAATACTTGGTAGGAGATATTGATTCTCTGTAGTTTTGATGGATTGTGGCCTATCGGATATCCATAACCATAGTCATTATGTTTTATAGTAAGTTAATTAATTAAAATTGAAAACCTTAGTGATTAATTGTTTAGAGTTTTGCAATCTTTATCTTGCAAGATAGTTTTTATATTATGAGCATATACATAATATGAAAATTTTAGGTAATCCTACTAGCCCCCTCTTAGGGTCATGACAAGAACCCCTAAAACCGAGCGTAAAACACAACGAAGACTTAGGGATATGTTATTTAAGCAATAAAAAGAAATAATATCGCATAATATACTATGTGAATATATGATTATATAATTATATATAATAAGCGATAAACTTGCAAAATTAAAGAGAAAATATACCATAAAAATAAATAGTATGAGAAAAATATAATTACATAAATGTGATTACACATTACATGTACTAAGTATAAAGGATCTATACACGTATATTTGCAAAATTACAAAATATTGATATTATATACTTAAAATAATAATATTTTGTTAAGACAATTATCAAAACCTATCCAAATGCTTAGGAAAATCTAGATTTAGGCGTAGCAACTCTAGATTCATTCTAATCGCTGAGTCAAAAGTAAGATTAATAAAAAAATAGACACCTCATGCTTCGATATTAAGGAAAAAAATGAAAAAAACTTCGTTACTTGAAATAAGGGACCTTAAGACATCAAATAAGACATTTAGCAACCTAGGAAACTAAAAGAAAATTTTAGAAATATTATGGAAAATTAGGGGAAAAAATTAGAAAAATGAGCAATATATTGATCTAACATGGTTCCTAAGCTAAACTGTGATATGCTATATAGCCCTGCTGCTCCTTAGTAAAGCCACCATTAACTAGGTTGGCCAACAACCCTTCACCAGCCAATGGTAATTGGAGGATCGATGAATAGGTTAGTCAATTTTCAATCCTGTTTTTGTTTAATTTTCTAAAAGTATTAAATTAAGTAAAATAATTATGAAAAAAATTTGTATTTAAGTTATTTTAGATATATATTTTCACGTAGTAAATTTTATTTTTGTAAAATTAATAATATTTTATGTACTTACTTAAGAAAGTTATTATTTATCTGAATTTTGACTTTCAAAATAAATATACTAAATGGGGTAGTCTTGAGCTCAAAATTTTTATGTAGAATACATATGATATGTATTTAATTGTGATGTAGCCAAATTTCTAATTTAGGTATTTTTGATATTTAATATATTTTTTACCCTAAAAATAACTAAAAATAGTTTGAAATGATGAAATAAATAGGTTTTTATGAAATTAGTTAATGAAATGGATGTCCATTGACTTTTGATGATTTATAATGATGTTAAGATATATTAAGAATAATTTTTTATAAAAAGGATAATATTTGATTAATTAAATGCAATTTAGGAGTAAAAATGTGGTGATAAACCCGATAGTGTGGAACCTTATACCGATTGAATTCCCCATATTTTTAGGAATATATAGAAATTTTTTGGGAATTATTTGGTGAGTTGAGTTATTTATTATGGATTTTTATAGTAAAATAGCTTAAATTAAGAATCATGGCACAATTTTAGTAATAATAGGCTAAAACGTGATAAATATTGAAATAAAAAGTATACATAAACATGCTTGGCAAATTTGGTAAATAATGAATTTTTAATATATTTAATGATAGTTTTACGATTGAGTTATGACATATATATGGTGGAGTTAGATAATACTTATATTATTAAGTTATATTAATAAATTATATAAAATATAATTCAATTATATAAAATGAATATAATAAAATAATACTTATTATAGGCATATATAGGTATATTAGAAACTCGAAATACTCTTTAAAAGTCATCTCTTAAAATGAAACCTGTAATTAGGTATGTAGGAACCTAATGACACTACTTTTATTAAAATTGAACAATCCTAAATAATATAACTTATATCTTTATAATATTACGAGAATTTATGTACTATAATAACTTGATTGTAATTGAAACGTAAATTGATTAATTAAAAGTACGTTTCGATACGATCGAAATGATATATTATATATAACAGTTTAACTAAGCATAATATCGACACTTAATAACTTAACTATATTTCATTATATTAGGAATATAAAGGTATACCTTAGATATATAAATACATATATTTATATATATAACTTTAGAAGGAAATAAAATAGTAGATAGAACCTTGATATTTTTGTAACTCTTACGAAAACTAAATCTAGGATTCGTATATATATAGGGTCTTCTAATGAACAGAGCATTGACAATACAAGTCTTTCACAAAGAGCGTCAAGACAGGTGAGTAAGATTAATATTTTACAGTATTTTAGGATATTATTTCGGAATATCTAGAGACTTTGGTATGTATTGGGTTGTGATTGTAGTTAACTATTTATATGTATGCAGCACTTGTGTTTGATATTCGATTTGCTGTGATGAGAGCTAAGCTCCATGTTATGGTTATTTTGTGAATATTATGTTTGAATAGTTTGAGTTTGGTTAATCACTCTAAAAGTAAACAAACTCGAACTTAGCTTAACACTTAACTTGATATGCATCACAACTTACTAGGGATAACGGCTAGGATTCTTAAGCCAAACATAGACTCCCCTCGATGAGGATTGCATGAATGGTTCTTTCTCTACCCTTAGTCGAACTAAGTAATAGTCGAACTAAGGTTAGGGGCTGTAGTTCGAAGGTGGTCACGAGAGGAGGATGTTCTCCATTGCATAAGCTTCGATTTAGTTTCTATTGGTGAGTGCGTGATGTCATGCTTGTGACCCAGATTGGAGTGAGTGCAATTTCTTTGATCTTATGATGGAACAGATAATGTTGTGTAATGGAATTTGCTTATATATGCTCTGTATCTAGCCAACTTGGTTGAAAATCCTACTTATGATGTACCGAATGCATATTTTTGTCTTTACTCTATTTATTGAGTAAGTTATCGCTCATTCCCCTTATAGTTTATTTTGCAAGTTCAGAATAAATTACAAGTACCTACCTAGAACCAAAGCACTAGCAATTGGGACACGAAGTAAGATGTAATAAGAAATGGTAGGTTATTGTCCTTAATATTGACTTTCTTAATTTTTAAGGAAAACTACATAAGACTCCTCAAGGGACTTGGTAGTTTTTAATAATCTAGTTTGTATATGAAGTGATAGGTATTTGTAGGATTCACTACCACTCTTTTGCAAAGTTGAATTTCAAGTTTATTTTTAAAGATTATTTCATAGGTTTATATCAAACATGTATCAAATTTAATACTTTAAAGGGATAAAGTCAAGTACGCCTGATTTGAACTAGGTTTAAGATGATAGCTGCAAGATTAGTTTTTATCTTAGGATAGCTCACACGGTGGGATTATTACGACTTTATCTTTTTAGGGCATAATAGTTCTAAATTGGTATCAAAACAGTATTCTTAAGAATTCACTCTATAGTGGAATTCTTAAGAATGTGCTTTGAAGCGTCATACATAGAATGAAATAGATGTATTAGGAATTATTGAGAGTAGGCAGTAAAAAGGGATTTAAATTATAGGTAAATATATACCCATAATATCTATATACTTATGTTGAAGTTAAGGTTATAATAGGTAATACTAACCTTGGAGTTAATTAACTTTTATTTAACTAGCTCTGATAACTATAAAAAAAGCACCCTTAATCTCTTAATCAACTGCTAAGTAAAGCAACATGGAATTGCTTATAAGATATAGAATACTATCCTTCAAGGTTCCTACTAGAAGTGAATAATTAGGTAATATTAAAATAATACAAAAAAGTTATGGTAGACCTAATTTAGAAATCAAAACTTTTTATGCTCATCACTTAGATTTCCTAAAAGAGTTCTTTAAACCAATTGACTAATTACCACGCTACTTATTTCTAATAACTATTGAGATGTACCATTAGAATTTAATAAGATAGAATTTGATAGTAAACCCCTTATTGTACTAAGGGTATTACTTAATGAATTGGAAGAAATTATAAGTAGGAAGTTTTGAACAGTTTAGTAACTGCTAAGGAGAAGGATTCTAAGAATTGCAGTGCTGATTTGAGATGTAATAAAGTAATAAATAGGATGGTAACTTAGTTTGAAGATGAATGGTTGGTAGAATTTAAATGAGTGAATTAGGGAAAAATTATTTGTAAAGGGTATTATAGAACCTAATCTAGAAGATAAAATAGAGAATTGTAAAACTTAATCTAGAAGATAAAATAGAGAATGGTAAGATAAATGTGAGAAATCGAATTATGAAAGGTGATAATGTCAATCTTAAAGTGATAATTCGAATCAATAATATGATAGATAAGATACACTATAGGGGCTACAGACTTTTATTGATAGATAAAAGAAAGGGTATGATTTATTATATACTCAACAGTGACATTAAACCTTCGCTTTAACCTTGCACAAGATTAGAACATTACAGTATTATTAATTGAGTTAAAGGTTACTTTGTAATGCAATATATCTCAAGCTTAACATGACAGTGTCCTTTAGTGACACTTAAACTATAAAATTCCCCTTAATATAATTAACAAGACTATATGTAGGTGAAATCATATATATATATATATATATGGAAGTATAATTGAAATAAGCATAAATTAGAGTGAGACTTTATGCTAGTTAAATTGAATGTCACATGTATTGATAACATACTTGCACGGCTAAATGTATATTCGGATGTCTTGGTAAGATTTAAAGTTAAATGAATTATAGAATGTTTGATAAATATAGAAACGTATAAGTATTAAATTAGATTATTTTATGTAAAAAGTTTTGAATCAATACTATTTCATTTTAGCATGTTATTGTTTAATTTTATAGAGTTAAATGGTATAATAGTAAGACGAAATTGAGTAATTAAGATGTATTTATTTAGATAGTTCTCTTAGTTAGCACCCAATTATAGAATATCTTAAAAACAAAGATAAAGTTATGTTTTATGAATCCAACTTTACGAACTTTAGTAAATCATAAAGATAAAAATACATACATACATACACACACACACATATACATACACATATATATGTATATATGAGATTGGTATGATATAACTATTGATAAACTTAAAATATGTAAGTGTTACTTATTAACAAAATAGCTATGTTATCATGTACACAATAATATATGTACTTATGTAGATGGCATGATGCATGAATGAGTAACCAATAATAATAATAAAAAAAAGAATAGTTAAAACTAAGAACAAAACCCTACACTCTTTATCTCACTTGAACCTATTCACTTTGTTTATGAAACGTAACTTAGTAAGTGATTAATAGATAGTATACTCGAAGAACATATGATTGTACTGAAGCAAACCCATAATAGACACAAAGATACCAAATGCTGGAATAAGAAGTAAATCAATTAGCTTGAATATCTGTATTCATTGAATGATAGTGTTATTATGTGTATATAGGTGTTTTATAAAATATTGAGATAAGCGAATTATAAATGAGTTTCTATGGTTTAAAATTTTTTGAATGTATTCCGTTAAAATTATAAATGAGTTTCTATAGTTGAAATTTTTTTTAGTAAGTTAAGGAAATCATTAACGCCTTCATATTTAGCATTAAGAGATAAATATATGAATGTTAATTTAGTATTTCATATGGGAAGTTTAGAATTTATATCTTCTTATCTACTTTGAATGCTATTGACTTAGGGATTATAATGTTAAACCATGTAATTATAAATAGATGCTAAGTAAGTAAATGTATATAAGACTAAGTGATCTTATAAAATTAGAATTTGACTATAAGATACCTATGAATAATATAAGAATTTGCTTGTTAATAAATTAGATTTGCATAAAGTATATTGCTTAATTATAGAAGTTAATATATATGTTGCTTAATTATTGAAAATTTTATGTACATAGATATAATTTTATGTATATTCTAGGAGTTAATACCTAACCATTGAATATGAAATGTGCAATAACACAAAAATATTTATATGAATGCAATATCGTAACTTTGATTATGAGCTACTATTTCCTAAGTATAGTATTATGCATATATTAACCGTATTATATATAAGTGTCGACTAGCTCTTATTATGAGGTTTTTAGCGTCTTTATATTTTGTATCTTAAAAATGTATAAGTAAAAGTATGTGCTACATTCTAAAGTAAGTAGATATTGTTGATAAAGGTGCATGCATAAGTAGTTGTTATTTCTAAGTTAGCTAAAATTAACTCGTAAGACTGATTGATGTAATATTAGGAAATAGCCTAAAACCTGAATATAAGACGCTATTCCTATTACCTATAGAACTACTGAGGTAAGAAACTTAATATTTAACTTATTAATATTTCCCCATTAACCAAGCATTCCCCTAGTAGGCTTTAGGACTAACCTAAACTGCTCTTACGATAAGAAAAGAGCACAGTAGGGGTATGATGTTAGAAGTGACTTTGAAAATAGTAACTCTAACATGTTAACTAGAAGGAGAAATTTTAATGTAACTTAAAAGTATTCTATTAAGGCTATAGACTATTATGGATTAAACCCCTAGTATGTTATAAACTGTCTAATATTATAACAAATACTCAACATAAGAATGCTAGCTAGACAATTCAAAGATATGTTGATGATCTCAACAAATAGAACCAATGGGTTCTTCAAACTAGTAATATCACGTACTTTACATCCTATATGAGAAATTAATTTGAAAAGAAGAGAATCAAGGAGAATCTTTGAGCTCTAGTCAACAATTCCTACTAGAAAGAGGAAGATTGATAGATATAAACCAATATATAACAAAAATACTAGGGAAACATATGCTTCATATATGCAATGGCAATGAGTAATTAAGAAGAGAATGGCAAATTTATGATTATTAAATCTCTTCCTTATTGAGTCTCTTGTTATCATCAAAGTACCTCACATCATGACATGTTTTGTTAAGTAATGAGTTCATATCGGTATCAACATTAGTTTGTTGATCGAGAGTCGTGTTAGTTTCTATTGAGTTGAATTACATCGTGAGAATTCAAATTGTCGACCATCTCATTTGACTTCAAGGTGGGGAAAAGTCCAAGATTTGCTAAGCTTATTTTTGTTGACATCTACACTAAGCTATATGAAAGAACAAACTAATAACTATAGCAATAACTTAGTCATTATAAGATAGAAGATGCGGATCAAAGAAAGAAGAATAATACTTATGGTAGATGATGGATTTGTATTGTTACCGATCTTAACTAGAACCTAAAGATTACTGATATAGAAGATACAATAGAAGATTGATTAGTGAAAGAACATTTAAATAAATGTAACGAAGGGTTGTAAGATTAGGAAAGTGTAATGCAAATGAAAGATTTTGGTGATAGTGTTAGCATCAATTTAACACCAAATATTGAACACAAGAAATTAGGAAAAGAAAAGAGAAGGATGGATAGGAGATAAATCAAAAGCTTAAATAGAGGAGAATTGGACAAATAAGGAATATAAATGTTTTACATAAATGGAGAAAAGCCATCCCTTTGGTTCTTTTAAATAATAAAATAGCAACCCCTATAAACCATAGATATAAGATTGACAAATTTATGAATCCGTATAACTTTCTATATGAAAATATTTAATATGTATTAGTTTTAAGGATGAAGCTATTTGTAAGGGGGTAGAATATGATACCTCACAAATTAGCAATGAAGACATAAACATCTAAGTATTAGGACAAAGTCTTATCCTTATACGATCAGGGTTAACAGTTGATATATGATATTTAGAAAAGTAATCTGATTAGGCTAGAAACTCACAAAAAATATGATAACTTTAATAGAAGAATTCCTGTATGCTTGGAAGTAAAAAATATAATATAATATCAAGAATACAATCAAAATAGTAATGATTTACTTTATATGAGCTCCCAAAGCTGTATTTCAAGCAACTGCACCTAAATTTAAGGCTTTTAGGAAATATATTTGATTGAGTTTAAACTTTAAAACTAGATTAGAAAAGTTACTTGAAGTGACCTAGTAAAGTTCGATTTTAAAAATAATATTTTAAAAATCCAATTTTAATCTTAGAAGTATAATTATTTAAAATAGCATAAAACTCAATGGAACTTATAAAACCAAATATAAAATATAACAAGGACTTAAAGATAGGTTATTTAAGTTATAAAAAGGAATAATATCACATAATATACTATATAAATATGTGTATTTTTATCAATATACCCGGTATATATAATAAATATACCCGTAAATTAACATAAAATTATATATTTATATATAATAAGCAATAAATTCACAAAACTAAAGAGAAAATATATCATAAAAATAAATACTATGAGAAAATATAATTACATAAATGTGATTACACATTACATGTACTAAGTATATAGGATATATACACATATATTAGCAAAATTACTAAATATTGATATTACATACTTAAAATACTAGTATTTTGTTAAGAAAATTATCAAAACCTATCTAAATGCTTAGGAAAAATCTAGATTTAGGTGTGGTGACTCCAGATTCATTCTAATTGCTGAGTCAAAGGTAAGATTAATTAAAAATACATACCTTATGCTTAGATATTAGGGTAAAAATGAAAGAAAAATAAAAGGAAAAAATCTTTGCTACCTAAAATAAGTGTAAAAGGACCCTAAGGCATGAGATAAGACATTTAGCAACTTAGGAAACCAAAAATTTTTTTTATAAAAATTATAGGAAATTAAAAAAAAAGACAAAAAAAAAAAAATAGAGCAATATACTAATCTAGTGTGGTTCCCAACTAAACCATGATTTGCTATGTAGCCTCGCTGACCCTTAGTAGAGCCACCATCAACTAGGCCAACTAACAACCCCTCATCAACCAAAGGTGGTTGAAGCATTGATGGACAGGTTGATTAATTTTCTACCCTATTTTTGCCTAATATTCTAAAAATATTAAATTAAGTCAAAAAATTACAAAAAAAAATTTGAATTTAGGTTATTTTAGATATATTTTCATGTGGTAAATTTTATTTTTGTAAAATTAAGAATATTTTATGTACTTGCTTAAAAAAGTTCCTATTTATTCAAATTTTGACTTTCAAAATAAATACACTAAATGATGTGGTTTCTAGCTCAAAATTTATTTTTTGTAGGATAAATTTGATATGTATTTAATTTCTATGTAACCAAATTTTTAATTTTGGTATTTTTTATTTTTAATGTTTTTTTTTACTTTAAAAATAGCTAAAAATAAGGTAAAATGATGAAATAAATAAGTTTTTACGAAATGGATGTCCATTGACATTTGGTGAATTATAATGATGTTAGGATATATTGAAAATAATTATATACAAAAAGGATAATATTTGGTTAATTAAATGCAATTTTGAGGTAAAAATGTAATTATGAGTACATAGGTGATAAACTTGATAGCATGAAACCATGTACTGACTAAATTCTCTATATTTTTAAGAGTCTATAAAAATTTTTGAGGAATTAATTGGTGACCCGAGTCATTTATTATGAATTTTTGTAGTAAAATAGCTTAAATTATGAACCGGGAAATGATTTTAGTAATAATAGGTTAAAATGTGATAAATATTGAAATAAAAAGTATATATATATTTACGTTGGTCGAATTTGGTAAAAAATGAATTTTTAATATATTTAATGATAGTTTTATGATTGAGTTATGATATATACATATTAGGGTTAGATAATACCTAAATTATTAAGTTATATTAGCGAATTATATAAAATATAGTTTAATTACATAAAATGAGTATAATATGATAATACTTATTATTGGCACATATGGGTATATTAGAATCTCGTAATACTCTTTAAAAATCATCTCCTAAAATAGAATCCGTTATATGTATCGTTAAGTATATACAAACCCAATAGCACTACTTTTACTAAAATCAAACAATTTTAGATAATATAACCTATATCTCTATAATTAATGAGAATTTACATACTATGATAACGTAATTATAGTTGAAATGTAAATTGATTGATTAAAAGTATGTTTTGATATGATTGAAACGATATATTATACGTAATAGTATTACTATATATAATATCGACACTTAATAACTTAATTATATTTCATTATACCAAGAATATAAGAATATACCTTAGATATATATATATATATATATATATATATATATATGTATGTATATATAACTTCGGAAAGAAATAAAAGAGTAGATAGAGCCTTGACATCTTTGTAACTCATATGAAAACTAAATATGAGTTTTGTATATATATGGGGTCTCCTTGTGAATAAAGCGTTGACAATACGAGTCTTTTATAGAGAGTGTTAGGACAAGTAAATTTGATCAATGCTTCAAAGCATTTTGGGATATTATTTCAGAATATTTGGAAACTTTGGTATGTATTTGCTTGTAATTGTAGTTAGCTATTTATATGTATGCAGCGTTTGTGTTTGAGATTTGATTTGTTGTGATGAGAGTTAAGCTTCATGTTTGAATGGTTTAAGCTTGGTTCATCACTTTAAAAATAAACTAACTCAAACTCAACTTAATACCTAACCTGATATGTATCATAACTCACTAGGGGTAATGATTAGGATTCTCGGGCCAAACATGGACTCCTTTTGATGAGAGTAGTCTTTTCCTTACCCTTAGCTAAACTAAGTGATAAGAGAAGAAGTCGCGGTAAGATTGGGATCTGTGGTTCCAAGGTGATCATGGGGGAAAGGTGTTCTCCATTGCACAAGCCTAAGTTTGGTTTCAATTTGCGAGTCAAGCTCATTAAACTGAATTAGAGTGAGTTCAATTTCTCTGATCTGATAATGGACCGAATAATATTGTATGATGGCATTTTCTTGTATACGGTCTACATCTAACTAGCTTGGTTGAAAGTCTTGCTTGTGATGTACCAAATACATATTTCTGTCTCCACTCTACTTATTAAGTAAGTTTTTACTCATTCCTTTATAGTTTGCTTTGCAAGTTCCGAATAGATTACAAGTACTTACTTAGAACGAGGGCATTAGCAACTAAGACGGGGAGTGAGATGTAACAAAAAAAGGCTGGTTATTGACCTTGGTATTGACTTTCTTAATTTTAAGGAAAACTATACAAAACACCTCAAGGTACTTAATAGTTGTCAATGTTCTAGTATGTATAAGAAATGATAGGTACCTATGGGATTTACTAACACTCTTTTGCAAAGTTGAATTTCAAGTTTATTTTTAAAGATTATTCCATAGGTTTATATCAAACAAGTATCAAATTGGATGCTTCAAAAGAGTAGAGTCAAGTACACCTAATGTGAACTAGATTTAAGATAATAGCTATAAGGTTAGTTTCTATCTTAGGATGGTTTACATGGCAAGATTATTATGACTTTACCTTTTCAGGGTGTGATATTTTGTACCTAATGCTAACTTAATTGCCTACTCCAAGTAAGGAAATTCTTACCATTGAAAATTATATTGCCTATTACCATATACGAGCTATTTTAAAGAGGATTAATGATATGACATCTCCATGTCCACGATTATTCATAATCTAATTGTTTATAATTCAAATTGCAACTAGAAGAAACAAATACAAGAAATCAAAGTATGTGATGAACTCATAGTACTTGAAGCTTTGATACCATTTGGAATTGAATGTTAATCAAGATTGAGGTGTAATGATTGATCTTCATGCTTACATCAACAAAGAGAAAGTAGAACTATGATATTATAGATATTAAAGGATACTAAATCATAACAAATTGACGTCCTTCTATTTCTTATTTCTATAAGCTCTGATACCATTTGGAATTGAATGTTAATCAAGATTGAGATGTAACGACTGATCTTCATGCTTACATCAACATTAAAATTTTGATGTGTAGCTAATTAATAGTGGCTACACACATCATATGACTTCAAATTTGTAGAATTTCAAAGCTTTAGATAGGGAGTACTCTTCCAAAGTGAGACTTAGAGATAGCAAATTGCTGGATGTTATGGGTAAGGGTGTTACGTTGGTTCAAACTTCTTCAAGTACTAAGTTGATTTCTTATGTGTTATTTGCATTTGAAATATGTCATAATCTTTTGAGTGTTGGTTAGTTGCTTGATAATGATTATACCTTGATTTTCAAAGACAAAAGGTATCATATTCTTGATTTAGTTGGCACTAAGCTTTTCTTTATCAAAATGAGAAATAGAAGCTTTCCTTAATATGGAAACAAACCAAGATTCATGCCTTCACTATTGTAGTAGATGAAAGTGTTTTATGGCATAAAAGGTTTGGTCACATTAGTTATGCTTCTATGAAGTTTCTTCATAGTAAAAATATGACGATGGATATGTCATTTGTTCATGATCATTTTGGTGTATGTGATGCTTGTCAATATGGAAAGTTGACTCAAACACCATTCCTAATCAATCAAGCTTGGAGGGCAATTGAGAAGTTATAATTTGTTCATATTGATGTTTGTGGACCCATGAGTGTTGCTTCATATAGTGGAAGCAAGTATTTTCTTCTCTTTATTGAAACTTTACTAAATTTTGTTGGATTTATTTTCTTAGGCAGAAATAAGAGGTTTTTAGTATTTATTAGAAGTTCAAATCATTTGTATAAAATGAAGGGTTTATTAACAAAGATGAATGTAAGAAGGTTTTTATGCTAAAAAAGGCTTTATATGGCTCAAAGTAGGCATCAAGGGCTTGGTACTCCAAAATTGATGATTATTTGTTGAGTTTGGGGTTTGTGGGAAGTTGCAATGAAGCAAGTCTATATGTGAAGCATGTCGGTCAGGAGATTTTGATCTTTTTCATTTATGTATGGTAGTGAAGTGAAGATTGTGAATGAATTTAGGAGTTCAAATGAAAAAGATTTTTGAGATGAATGATCTTGGTAAGATGTCATACTTTTTAGGAATGGAGGTCATGTAATGCATTGTTAAACTTGGTTTAGCTGGTATCTATCCCCAAGCCTTGTTAAGCTTGGTTTCAATGATAGCTATGTGTAATGCATATGGGGGAAACAAAGGTGCTCAAATAATGCACATAAAAACCGAACTCCCTTTTATGAAGAGAAACAAAGCAAGAGCCTTCTTAGGATTTTGATAGCGAAGCTCGCCTTTCTTGATTCTCAATATCATGATCAAGAGGAGGGGATGTTATTGGGGCAATCGAGCTACGATAAGACATCCCAACTAAACCAAGTAATCATGGAGATGTTTCACTGCATACCTCTATGCATGCTACAAAGGCAAGAGCTCAAACCAAATTCTTTTTTCTTTCTATGTAAATATGTTATGTTTTGAGAAAATCAATGATAGGGGGAGTTCTACTTCGGTTTATTTGGGAACGAATACTGAAAGAGTTTTGCCAAAAGAAAGACTCATCCAAGCAGTGGCAGAATTGCAGCTTCGTTTTTGCAGTCATTGAATAAATCTAGTATTATCAACTCCACGTTGACCTGTACGGTCCGATTAGTTTAACTTCCCTTCAATTTCTGGTTGAACCCGATTCTTAATTTTTGACCTTTCATATGTTCAAATTAACCACATGAACCAGTTCGACTACACTCAATAAATCATTAGTATATACATTTTTATTCACTAGTCCTCTCACATTCCATTCTCCCGTTTCCCAATATCCACCATAGACCTGTAGACACCATTATAAAGCGGTCCTTTCCTTATTTGTTTCATATTTTTGTCTGTAAAATATGAGACTTACGAGGAGCCCACAACTAGAGCCACTTGCGCAAGTTCAAGAATTAGAAACCTAAGATTATGAAAGACATGTTTGGGGAGCTTTTGAGTACCATCTCATTGGACATTTCACCATAACTTGTTTTAGAGAAATTTGATGACACTGTGACCTTTGAAAATTAATGAATGTTAGACGGAAAGGAGTTAATCAATACAAGAGCTATTTATAGTAAATATCTGAAAATATCAAATTACTAAAATAAAACCAAGGGCAAATCTATAACAATCTATTCTTTAACCATGGGTATGAAGGTCATTCGACCACCTTAGCGCACCAATTGAATTCGAAATGATGAGACTCTAACTCAATGCAAGACTTCGATTTGTAGGTTATCCCGATTTCATCGCGATCCAGGATGGAGTCCTCTAGTGGAAATCCTCTCAAGGTTAGTGAAAACCTATATCCGTGCCTTTCTCCCTCTCGTTAATATTATTGTTTTCTAATATTTAACCCACTCTTTGATTAATCAAATCTAGAACCATTTGCTAGGGATAAAATTTGGTAGGATAATCAATGGTTTGGTTTATTTACTGACGTGATTGGTCTATCAATTGATAATTATAAAATAATTGGTTTAGAACGATCAAATTTATATTATAAAAGTTAAAAATGGATTAAGATGAGTGTTAAGTCTAGATTATGGGTTTTTTAACAAATAGAAATGGAATCTTTAATGATACAATCAATGTAAATGTTTAAATGGAAAACCTACCACAGAAAAAATTGTTCACATAAAAGACTAACATAAGTGAGAATCAATTACCAACTCAAATGGGGACTAACGGAATCAAATGGTAATTTTTGAATTTAAGATTCTAGCAAGTCTAAAACCATTCTAGTCATGGTGAGCACTGAGCACCATTCTCATTCATTTTCTTAAAATCATATAGTACTATTATAGTATGCTTTAATGATGCAAATGAGTTAGGCGTATAAGTCATGGATCATTTGGATTGATAGAAGAACGAAAAAAGAAAGTAGTTAGAGGCCAGTCAATTCCGGTCAAAAGCCCACCCGAGAATGCTTACAAGTATCATTGGTTAGAAATCAAAGACATCAAAAGTTGAGCAAAAGTCATGAGTCCAAAATCTTAGCTTTAATTTTACTTTGTTTAGATCAGTAAATTTTGAGAGGTCATAATATGTTACATATGAAAAGTTATGAACCCGTAATATATCAATAATAATGATTGATTTAAATCTGCTTTAGCATGGATTAAATGCCTTGCCGTTTGTGTTATTATGGGAAGACAAATTTGTTAGAAAAGATAACCTTTGCTGTTTAGGAAAGCCTATATTATTTCCTAATTTTATGTGATATAAGACAAGAAATACCATCAATTGTATTTTTCATTTTTTTTTGCAATATTAAAAGTTTATTATTCTATATTATGAGCTTATTACGTTACACGATGCATTTTTAACGTGAAATAATTATTGTATCAGTACCAGTAAACCTTTTTTTGGCTACTTAAGGTTCTGGTAAATTATGCGATGGGCTACGTTGGAGATGGTGTGAGAAGTATGAGAAGCAGTGGGTACGAGGTGGTTGGCATCTACGAAATTTCTTGAACGTTCATCCCTCGCAGATATTGATAGGAGTTGTATGACTACTTCAACACTGCAAAGGCATTTGAATCAAATTTCATTACTAGTTGTTTAAATTTTAAAATGCATTTAAGAACCCATTCGATAGTAATTCTCTTCGTTTACTTCTCTCTTTGGGTACTGAATAAAGGAGAATCGGAAGAAGATGCTATACACACGTGCCGAGGGTCAATTATTTGCCTATCATTGGACAGGAACGCAAGGATTTTGATGGACGGTGGAATTTCGTAGAGATTTTTTTAGTGTAAATCTGTAACGTCAATTTATGGGCTGTGAACTAAAGTAAGTTGAAAGTTGATCTAGTGGTTGAACTGTGACGATGAAATGATGATTGGACGTGTGATGAAACTGGTGTAATATAAAATGGATGGAAATTGAAATTTCAGTAAGGTATAGGAGAATGGCTTGAACTGAACCTGTAATGAATGCATACGTAAATGCAGTGAAATTGTTGAAATGAACAACTCTGAATATAGAGCACTTAGCTGTCAAATACAGCAATATACAGGAATAGATTAGCCTTCCCCAAGCCCCGAAGAGAACACACGTTATTCCTATACATTTTTTTTTCTATTACTTTTTATTTTTTTTCTTGTGATATTTCTAAATGTAATTATTATTATTTACAACTTGTAAATAACCTTACAACATATTCTATCTCAAATTGTTCTAATATGCAAGCGTAACTATTTGACATGACTAGATATATGTAAGTGAGTTAAACGGGTTGATCCGACTTGATCCAACCTATTTTGACCCGTAAGTTAAATACACTGGACTTATTTGGTCCACCTTTAAATGAGCAAAAAAATCTTAACCAAAATCAATTAAAAAGCGAGTTAAATAGGTTAACTCATATATTAAAGATATAAATATACTAAACAGATCTGACTTATTTAACTTGCTTTTTAAATGGATTAAAAGAGCTCGGTCCAAACCCATTTAAAAAATTGATTAAACAAGTCGACTCATGAGTCAAAACCCACTTCCACACCTCTAGCCATGATCGATACACATCATTTTTAGAAGATCACCAAGATTGAAACATTTAGGTATGTACATAAAGGGCAAGGGAGGACATTATAGAAACATTATAACGGACGAACACAATATTAATAGAACAAGAAGCACATGTGAGACAACGAATAATAAATTACCCAATCTATAAATAATTGGCATGTCACATGGAAAAGTGTTACATCTCCATATATAGCAAGTAATATTTGATTGTTAAAACTGGATATGACAAGGAAATTGGATAGTACAATAAAAAGAGTTAGGGAAAATACAATTTTATTGTACTAGGTTTGGAGTGCATAATATTGAACGCAAATTTTTATGATTGAAAATTAAAAATTTAATTATTTATAATATAAATTACAATAAAATTCAATATTATGATTTGAAAATTAGTGAGGGGTTATTTTTGGAATTTTAAAGATATATTTATTTTGTAACATGTGAAATTGATTTTGTACTATTAAATACATATAAATTTTTAAGATTTTCTTTGTACTCTAAAACCACTTTTTTACAATATTATAACCAATTATGTAAATCAAATAAATTTATCCAGTTCAATATTATAAAATTATAATAACCAAATGAAATATTAAGGTATCCAAGGTAATTGTTGGCTGATGGCTACATGCAGATGGAGCCTTGCCATCGTGTTGAAAGATGAAAGTCACTCTTGCTGATTTTTCCATGCTATTATGGTGCGACAATTTGTAGGGTTAAAGTAAAAAAAATATTTTTTTGCTTTTTCCTTTTTATATTTGTAGCATGTAGGAACGCAAGCTATCATAGTACATTTTAAGGAAATGAGTTGAATTTTACAGTTTGACACTGTTGACATGGATAACCAGTATTGCATGTACTAGAAATGGCAAATATATAGAATTCCTTGCTCCCATGCATTCACAACTATAGTTGAGCTAAGGATAAATGCCCTAAATTGTATTGGTTAGTGGACAAACCAACTTAATGTATACTAACGATATTTTTTCCCTTTGGGTGATGAGATTAATTAGCTAGCAGTGAATTTTCCAAAACTTAAGATGTGGTTTAAGCTAAAGAGAGATAAAAGGAAGCCTAGAAAAAAAAAAAAAACGTTACCACATGAAGATGGATATATATGAAGTGCTTGATAGAAATAGATGTAGTTACTATCAAAGGGAAGGACATAACAGGCATAGATGTTTGGATCTAAATATTACTATTTTTTGCATTTGAATACATATAAATTTATCGCTAGTTTGTAATATCTATCCGTTTTATATTATTTGCATTGTCACTTATGAATGTTAATCACAATTACAAGTTAGATGGACCCAAGACCATTTAACCCTTCGGTTTTGGGTGAGCAGACATCCCATTACCTTCAGGATGTATAAGAAGGATAGGTACATTATTTAATGATTTCTTCTATTCATTTGATACATAAGTTAGGTGTAGATATCTTAATATTTATGTCTATGTAACTTAATACAGGCACCAGGTGTACTCACAGTTAGACAGCGTGAGTTAGCAATGAAGAAGAGCGAATAGCTTATATTATTGGACCTACGCATGGAGCTGTACCTAGTGGAGGTAGGGTTTATGGTTGTTAGCCGACTTCTATTCATCCAGATGGACTAACACCTGATTACTACCCTTGTAGAGAGGTCGAGGCTAGAGATACATACATTCCATATGGTGCACGATAAGATGAACATTACACTCCAGGATATTGAGATCCAATTAGGCTTTAGGGTTGATGGTGCTGCTGTCATTGGCAACAATAACAAGAATTGGGCAAATGTGGCGAGTAACCTATTAGGCAATGTTCTACCGTTTGATGTTGTGAAGGGTGGCCACATATGACTTTCATGGTTAGCTATTAGATTTAGAATTATATTGAGCAATACCGACGAAGATATGATGAAGCGTCACACTTGTGCGTATATCCTCCAGCTAATAAGGGGATTCTTATTCATAGATAAATCTTTTAGTTACATACATCTCATGTATCTTCCCTTATTGAATGACTTTTGGATGGCAAGTACGTATAGTTGAGGCTCGGCCTGTCTAGCATGGCTATATCTACAACTATGCAATGTTGTACGAATGGGTGTATCCAAGATTGGGGAGCCAATGATTTTACTATAGGATTGGGTATAGGATCATTCCCTACACATTGCACCCTTTAGTAGGTTTGGCTTCATGATCACAAATGGCGTTCTTTTATCTGGTAGATGGCGGATTGAGAAGGACACTACATAGACATCGACTCATGTAGTCTAGTCGTATCACAAGGCATTTGACTTGCAGACGAGTCATCAAGTAGACTAGATATATTGTTTGATCTTGCTTAAAAAGTTCATGTCATAATTGCTAATTTTTTTGCTCTTCCAACTTACATACATTTTATTTTAGGTTGTATGGCAACTTTATTTAGAAGACATTCTTCAATTTTTGCCTCCTACATGCACAATCGATAGGGGTCTTTGAATGGCTAGGGTACCCCTTATTTGCTTCCACATTGTGGAGTTTTACTTTCCAGATGTCATTCGACAATTTGGTGGCTTCTAGACAGAGTCCTAGCTAGTGCATACTAGGGAGCAACTTCATCGACAAGATCTTAGAAGTTTTACAGATGTTGATTGGAGAGTAGTACATAACGGTTACATTCGACAGTGGGCAGATCGACATGCTTGGATCGTTCATCTACACTCGGTTTTTGGTGTAGACCTCGACTATTTGCAGTGGTACAGGTAACATACTTTTCAATACTAACATATTCGGGTGTGGTTATGGGTCATCTAGTAAGTACAATTAACATAATAACCTATATATAACCTTATCTATCGTGTAGTATGATTGATAATTGTTTTTCTTCTATGTAGATTGACACCCTACAATCAGTTTAGTTGACTGATAACATACAGTTAACCCACCAGATCGTTGAAGGTGGCTTACAGTTCCTAGAGGACCACGGTGGTATTATCTTATACTATCCATTTCCACAAAATCTACCACTTGATGAAGGCACTCAACTTGAGTAGCTAGAGCCAGTTGCACCTCGACCACCATGTGATAGATTTTGTACTAGGGGAGATCGGACTGGGGTCAAACGAGGAAGGAGTCGAAGAGATCTGGATGTTCCATCTGCAAGGTGACATTCCATTGACTTAGTTCAGATTGGTTCTAGTTCAGGAGCTTTGTATGTTATACTATCGTTTCATCAGCCATTCCATGATACGTTAGCAGTACCTTGTAAAAGACGTACTATGCACTCGTAGAGCTCCACCATGGGTAAAGGGGTCACCCAACTCTATCTACCTCCACGTGTTAGCCTTGTTCTGCTTAGAGACTTTTCAGACTCATCGATTGAACCTTCTATGGGTCCTTTTGAGATACAACTATCGTTATCATCTAGATATGGAGTATTTTTTAGTTGGCATAAGAGTCAGCATTAGATTTTATTTTTTGGATATTTTTTTTTGTTGGAAAGAAATGTTAGAATTAAGGCATGTCCATCATCTTACCAGCCATTCATATAAATTTGTCAATGCTGTAGCTAAGTTGTTAGGAAATTTGCAACTGGATGTGATCGGAATATATTGTCTATGTAATATTTTGATGATATATATATACCAACCAAAGTTGAGTTTGAATGAGTTGTTAAATGTTAATCCTTTCCCCCCTCGAATGCAATAGAAAAATCAACTATGACTTGTGATAGTCTACCTTTGGACTGAAGGCATTTCTCTGCATGATTTACACACATTTCAAATTTAACTCTTATGAGATGTAAGATTAGAGAAGTATTCTTCCTTCATAAATTTTCTGGAGTAGCATAGATTCATTATCTCTTAACCAATTGAGACAACGGATACTTATTCTCTAGAAAAAATATATAATGTTTTCAAAAGATAACATGTATCATGTCATTACCACAGTCCTTTAATATATAGTCTAGATAATAAATCTATATGTAGTCAGCTTCCTCATTAGATCCATCCCTAAGTGCTATAATTGATCTTTATGTTTTCTAATATGTTGCATATACAATATTGTAGTCCAAGATACTTTTGATGCATTTTTATAATATCCCATGGTATGAGTTGTTAATAGCAAAATCAATAAATACTAATGGTCTTTTTTTATCATTTGGACCAAAGGTTTTAAACCAATGTTAATATGTTACTCACTATTAATTTTATAAATCAATACTAATTCCCTCATAAAATGCACATAAGACTATATTTTATGAGATATCACAATCTCTCTCCTAAAACAAGTGGCATCCTCTTTGCAAGATTCTATATGTAGGTGTAGTTTTTCTCTATCCTTTGGTGTACGATTTGGTTTATACTTATTACTCTTAGCATATATGTTATCGTGAAAATATATTAAGAGTTGCATCTTAGTGACACTCTATATCTTTGTTAGAGCTCTTCTCTAAATTAGTCAAAATAAACTCATAGCTTCTACCTTGATTCATTGATGAATCATCCACTTATTAGTTAGGGTTAACTGATTGCTATGGTCCCACATGAAATATAAGGGAATTGATATTGGTTTTTAAACATCAAGTAATGATAAAATATCAACATTAATATAAATTTTTTTGTTCAATAGGTTGAAAAGGAGTGCATTAGTATTTGTTATATTGATTATATAATATGAAATTTAATGGTGAAAACAAGTATTGCAATTGAAATATATCCATCATCCAAGTATAAAAACATGTATATATATTTGTTAATGCTCCAGCTTATAGCTCTATGGAAATTTGCAGTAGGATCCGGTGTGCATATTATTATTTATGCAATATTTAAAATAAAAATTCATGCAATATTTTAATGGCACATTTATAAATGATCTAGGCAAATTTGAGCTTGAATTAATTGTTGCCTGTTAATATCGTTCCTTTTTCTTTTTCTTTTTGGAACGGAAACTGCTATAATCATTCGCGATGGCTGATCTAAGTAGAGAAAACATTTATTTAAATATCTAGATGTTCTATGTTAACCTTTATACAGAAAGCAGACAAAAAAATAAAAAAGATTTAGGTGAATATGTATTATGTATACCATTTTTTTATTTTAATTTTACTCACTTGAAAATGGACACACATTCATCGCGAAAAAATCTATCTATGAAAAAAGAATGCCCGTTCAGATAAAATTTTATAATTTGAGGCTTTTTTTTTTTTTTCATTTAAAGTCTGTTAAAACAGTGAAAGCTTCGGAAAAGCACCACAAAAGTCAACGTAGTGATAATCACGTCCTTAGAGAAATTAGCTGTACTGTACCTGGAGGTATAGCCTCTTATAGGCACTGCCAATATATAAATCATTTAGCGTCTTAGCTTAGAGGCATCTTTTGAAAAACGAAATTTAAAAGAAAAAAATAATCTTTTTATTTTTTTTTTATATCTTTTCACAAACTATATAATCAATTATAAAAGTGTATATATATACATATCTACATGTATATTTCAAGTTTTTAACAAGTATATGATAGTTATGCTGCTGTGTGAAGTTGAGTTTGAATGAGCCCACGGGAGGTCATCTTTCCGCATGAAATGGAAAACGACTCCATATAAAGTGATTTAAGCAGTTGGTTTAACTTGGGCTTCCAAAGGTGAAGCAACAAGCTCGAATTTCTTGTGGTGTTGAAGTTGAATGATATGGCGTGACTTGTTTAAGCACGTTACTCTATTATGTAATGTGATTTTGGATTTTTTTTTATTTAAATTGGCTGTTTGTAATGCAAAAGCAAATCATCGTATGGTTTGAAAATTTGAAGTGATTAATAATTATTTGTTATTAAACGTAATTAACATTAATAATTATTATTATATTATACAAATGTAATATTTGTTAATATTAAAGTTGTCTTTAAAAAAATTTGAAGTAGTGGTTAAAAAAGTAATAATAATAGTATGGAGCCCATAAAATTTTAAAAAGTATGAAAAAACTTTAATAAAGAAAGTAGGGATAAAGCGCAAGTTTGTTTAAATATGGTAGTTGTTTGATAAGGTGTTGCGGTAATCTAAATAACTTTTGAAATTATTACGGGCTGTGGATGATTTTAGAAAGCTGCAAACGAGCCTTTCAATCTTTCCTCTCTCGAATGGTTATGTTGATGAAATAACCAGGAAATAAGGCAAGTATAAGTTGGATGGTGAAGTTACTATAGATGCTTAGTTGGGGACAATTTTATTATTTGATGTAATTACCATATAAAAAAAATACAGTATCAATTTATTTTCTTAAAAATTAGGCCATATCTAATTTAATTAAATATATCTTATTCGTCTATATTAGACATCCCATGATATGCTTTCGCACAGCCGTTAGTAATTAATAAACCGCACTAACCTTTTTCTCTTTTTATTAATTAATATTACGGGATCAGGTCAAGTAAGGTTATAGTTGAACAGAAACATTGCAACTAAAATATGTCCATCATCCTACTAGCAATACATATAAATTTGTCAACGCTTTAGCTTAGCCGTTTGGAAATTTGAAACTGGATG
This sequence comes from Lumnitzera littorea, assembly GCA_024138015.1. Lineage (NCBI taxonomy): Eukaryota > Viridiplantae > Streptophyta > Magnoliopsida > Myrtales > Combretaceae > Lumnitzera > Lumnitzera littorea. The sequence continues at coordinate 107,322,335 of JAMXBB010000005.1, read as the reverse complement.
TGATCTGGATATATTATCTATGCAATATTTTAATGGCATATATATCATCCAACTAAAGCTGAGTTTGAACGAGTTGTTAAGCGTTAATCTTTTTTTTCCCCCCCCTTTTTCCTAGTGCAATAGAAAAAGTCAACTACGACTTGTGAGAGCGTCTCTCTTTTTAGTGAAGGTATTTCTCCGAGTGATTTACACCATTCAAATTTAACTATTATGAGATGGAAGATATAAGAGAAGTATTCTCCCTTTACAAAGTATAACTCATCCAAACAGTGGATACCTATTCTCTAAAAGATAAAGTGTATCGTGTCACTGCCGCATCCTTTAATATATAGTTTAGATAATAAATCTATATGCAGTCAGCTCCTTGTTAGATCCATCCCTAAATTCCATAATTGATCTCTAGGTTTTTTTATATATTGCACCAATAATATTATAGTCCAAGATACTTTTGATGTGTTTTTTTAAATAGTTAATAATTAAATCAACAAATATATATAAAATGATATTTTATAGGGTATTATAATCTCCCCTTTAGATCACATGATGTCCTTGATGCAAGACTCCCTCTCTCACCCACCCACCCCACCATGCCCCCACCCTAGGGATTTTCTCCCTTCACTTTTCGGCCGTCCAAGACTTTTTCTCTCTTTCCTTTGCATATTAAGAGTTATACCCTAGACACTCCCTATCCTCCTCATATCTCCTCTAAAACGATCAAAGTAGATTCATGAGCTTTTGCCTCGTTAATCATTAAATCATCTACCTATTGATTAAGGGATACCCCATAATTATAGTCCCACATGGATTGTATAAGGAAATTGTTATTGATTTTTTAAGGCCAAGTAAAGAATGAAGTGTCAACATTAGTTTGAAATATTTTGTTCAAGTGATTAAAAAAAGTTCTATTATTATTTGTTAATTTGATTATTAACTATTCTTAGTATGGTTTTATTTTTAAAGAATGTATCAATTAAATAAATAGTAAAACGAATAATAGCAAGTGAGAAGGATGGGGTTACATTAAGCACTTACACGGAGATACTTTTATTATTTTTATAATTACCACTTAAAAGGAATATAGTGTATGATTTTCTTTTTTATATAAAATATTAGACAATAAATCCACATTGCACATGAAAAAGTAAAAAAAGAAAAGAAAAGAAAAGCTTGGAGTAAAAAATATAGAAGAATACTGATAATATATATTAGTAAAATAAAAAATATCAAAAAATTTCCAAAGAAAAATTCTTACAAATATTAGTCAAATAAAAAGTATAATGAATTTTCTAAATAATGATAATGTTGGACAATTAAAATAATTAAAAAATAAAAAAAGCAAGAAGTATGATAGAAAATGATAATTATACAATTAAATATAATGATTGAAAATTTTATAGAATGGATTTAATTTTTTTAGATAATTGCTATATGAATATAATTAATGAGTGAAATTATAAGTGTTCAAACCATCAGTCATTAGGTGGTTAAAAAATTACTTTTTTTTTTAATATAATAGATATAAAACTTAATTAAATATACTTTTATCGTTTTCTATGGCAGACGAAGTTGAATTTCGACGGTTCATAGTAATTAAGAAGCCGCATCGACCTTTTCCCATTTTCTAAATTAATAGTACCGGAACATACGGTTCGAATTTTAATGGTGAAAACAAGTATTGCAATTAAAATATATCCATATCCACTATCCAAGTATCAAAACATGTATATTTGTCAACTCTCCAGCGTCCAGCTATATGGAAATTTCCAATAGGATCGGTTGTGCATATTATGATCATGCAATATTTTGATGACACATTTATGAATGACCTAGGAAAATTTGAGCTTGAATTAATTGTTGCCTGTTAATATTCGTTTTTTTTTTTTTTCAAGTGGAATGGAAACCGCTATAGTCACTTGTTATGGCTGATTTAAGTAGATAAAACATTTATTTAAATATCTATATGTTTCAGGTTGACCTTTATAAAGAAAGCGAGATTAAAATAAATATTTTATTAATCTTTTAGGTAATTATGTATCCTGTTTCTTTTGACTCACTTGAAAGTGGACACCTATCCATTGGAAAAGAAAAATCTGTTTATAATGAAAAAGGGCCAGTTTGATACAATTTTATAATTTGAGGTTTTTTTTTATTTTATATATTTTTTTCCTATTTAAAGTTTGTTGAAACAGCGAAAGCTTCAAGAAAGCCCCTAAAAGTCAACGTAGTGATAAAGTCCTTAGAGAAATTAGCTGTACCGTACCTGGAGGTGTTGCCTCTTATAGGGACGGCCCATATATAAATAATTTGGCATCTTAGTTTTGAAGCATTTTCTGAAAAACTAAATTGAATAAAAAGAATAAAATTTTTATTTTTTTTTCATAAAATATATAATCAAATTGTAAAAAGTATATATAGATGTGTATTTCAAGTTCTTAATATATATATATATATATATATAATATGTACAAATAACATAGTATTCACACTTCTACTCTCCGAGGGAAGTTGAGTTTGAATGAGTCGACGGACATCATCTTTCCGCGTGAAATTAAAAAACGACTTCGTAAAGTGATTTAGGCGGTTCGCTTTATTTATATTTTAAAGCAGCTGAAAGCTTCAAAGAAGCTACCTAGAAAGTCAACACATTGCACAGCATATACAAAAAGGGGATCACGCGTCCTATTTCAACACACACGCTATCATCTTGGGAGGCATTAACCATACCAATCCATATTAACACTCATCATGGCCGGCATTAGGAGTAAGGAATCACCAAAACCAGCAGAGTACGACGTTTTTTTAAGTTTTAGAGGAAAAGACACTCGTAATACATTTACTAGTTGCCTCTACCACGACTTGGTAGGTGCTGGTATTCGTGTTTTCCGAGATGAAGAAGAACTTTCTAAAGGAAAGTATATTGGTAGCGAGCTTCTGAAAGCCATCGCTAACTCCAGAATTTGTATGCCTATCCTGTCCCCAAACTTTGCTACTAGCGCCTGGTGTCTTCGTGAAGTTGCTCACATGGTTCAGTGCAGGCAACAGTCAGGCGGTACGCTCTGGATTTTGCCTATCTTCTATAACGTAGACGTTGCTGACGTTAAGCTCAGGACCGGTTCCACTTACGAAGTTCATATCAACCAGCATAGGGACCGTTTTGAAGAAGAAACCCTGCTGCTGTGGAAAGATGCTCTTAAGGATGTGGCCAAGATCAAGGGATGGAACTTGAAAGATGACACCGAGTAAGGCTACTATCTTTCTCTTTCCTTGATTTTCAGGTTTGGCATATCGTTCATTTTCATGTGGAGCCTAGTAATGCTAAATTTCATCGCTAAACAGGAATGATGATTAAGTGTCCAGACTACAAGCAAAAAAAAAAAAAAAAAAAAGAAAAATGTTTTCCATAACTAGTTGACTAAATAAATAATCATTACAAGTAAAAAATTATGGATGCTATAAGGAAAATCATATTTTCCAACTCAATGGATCATGAACATTTTAAAATTAGTTACCTTTTGTATGTTTCAGCAATTCTTAAGTCAATCTTGTCATCCCAATTTGAGTGTTAACTTAGTAAGAAAATTCGCAATCCATTATTGAAAGCATAGTGTTAAGGAGATGGGGGAGCCATTAATCATACGAGAAAACTAGTGAAGGAAAACATTATTATTTACTTTAATTTTATATTTTTAATGTAGGATTATCTTTCAATATCGAATTCACCTTTTTTCTACGTACTCATACTTGTATCTCAACACATAATAAAAAAAAAAAAAATTATCGCATTAATATGGATTCATCATCCATTTGTCTCACATCACATAGGAGCTGTAACAGTCCTCCGAGTATACTACTATATGGTACCAACTAGACTATTTCCACATTTGTCACATTTGACAACCTTCAGCCATCATTTTTTCAAGTTTGCCTGGAAAAATTCAATACTAATGCACATGACAGTTACTATTTAAGTTACAGTCCTAAAATACCCTAAACGGATCTCAATTGGGCCGAGCCGGAACAGAGCTCCCATTATTAACAACACTAGAGCAAAGCCAGAACAAAATACAAGCAGGTTGCGTGATTGATCATGGAGTAAACTACACATCCATGCCACAATATAGAGAGTCATGATAAAGATCTTTTGAAAAGCTTAAAAACCAAAGAATTCTTCCTTTATCCCTTGTATCCTCTATCGTACAACCAACACAATAATTCTTAAATGTCAATTTTGCAATTCATGGAAGGAAAACCCTGGGTCGGTTTAAAGAACTCGGCACTTTTACATTGAAGATAAACTCGGACAAAATATACAAGCCAAATCAAGCACTCTAAGCTAGAATTCGACCATCTTTCATCCACCATCACATTAGTACGAGGGAGTAGTTTTGAAAATGAATAGTTTCAAATGAACATGGAGTGCAATTAAGATTGAAATCATAAATCTATTATTATATTTGAAAATGTCCAAAAAAATTAGAATGGAATGTCTATATAGTAGTATAATACCTCTATTCATTGGACATCATAATTAGATTAAAAATTAAATAAGTAATTTTAATTGATAATGGTTAATGGAAGGGATAGGGGAATGGAATCGTGAAAGTGAAATTGAATTTATTCTTAAAATTAAAATTATCGATTTCATGAAATTATAATTCCACTTTTTAAATACACTTTTAAACATGAGGAATGGAAATTGAACCTATATTCACAACTCTATTTTCGTCCCTTCCAACATATAATATGTATCAATTAACAAATATGTGTCTATTGTGACCTAGAATGCATAAGGCTAATTTGTTAGTTATAGTAGTGTAATATACACTTAGGATAATTTCAATTTTAAATAACAAATTGAAAGAATATATATACATATATATATATATATATATATATTTACACAAGCTATAATGCGTTGATATCGCATTTGATACCTGAAATTTTCCTAAATGTGTAATCTGTATTTAAACTTTGAAAACTTTAATTTACTACCTAATTAAATACTTCATTGTTATTTATACTATCTAAACTAACTTCATAGGTATCCCTTTGTTGAAGTAGTGTGAATCGACATGTTGAAGTAGTGTGAATAGATACATAGTACCTTTTTAAGTACTTGACCTAAGAGCATGTTTATAAAGAAGCGTTTGTTACAAATACCTATGTCAAGCACCTCTCTCCTTTTATAATTTACACCTATGCATAGGTGCTTAACTTAAGAGAAGTGTTTTATGAAGAATGGATTCTTCACTTTATTTCTTTTTGTGCCATAATTAATTAGTTGCTTTTACTTATTTTTTTAATATACTTTTTTCTATTTATTTAGTATATTAAATAGTAAGTTATTGGAAAAAAGTATACCAAATAGTTTTTTAATTAGTTTCTTAGTTTTTTTTTTTTTTTTTGGAACCCATAAAATAATTAAATGAAGATGGAGAAATTTGCTTAAAATGGCTATTTATAAAGTAAAGGGTGTTTAGATGAAGAGTTGTAGTATCTTAAGTACTTATTTTTAAGAATCTCTTTATAAACATGATCTAACTTATCCATTAGTTGACGTAGCACGACACATGATACCTTTTATCTAATGTGGCATAAGCATGAATTGACATGTAGTATGTTCTCATAGAGAAAAAAATTTAATTTTATTAATAATCAACTTACATCTAAGCATAATTCACTATACACTCTCTAACATCTTTATACTCATAAGTACTTGGGACAATGTATACTATATAAAGAGCTTCTTGAATGTAGTATTCCATATGGGACAATGTTTGAAGGAATAAGGTTCTTGCAACTTGTAGTTTTTGTAAGAGGAGTTAATTTTGACTCAATTTTTTTCATTTAATCCAACTTTCAATTGAAAAAAAAAAAAATACTCAATCCCTAATCTACTCAATGACTACGTCTAAATCATACAAAAATATCTATTAAGACACTTCTAATTCGTGTTTATAATCCATGTCAAAGTAGGATCTTCAAGCATGCTTTACAATTGAAAGCCTACTTTGACATGATTTCTAGCAAGTTTTAGAATTGTTTTTAAAGAAAATTTTATATGATCTAAAAATAGTCATGGAGTAGATTAAGAATTAAGTATCTTTTTCTAAATTGAAAGTTGAATCAAATAAAAAAAATTAAGTCAAAATCCACTCATTCTCTTACAAAAACTATAAGTTGCACTTCAAAACACTATACTTTCATACATTCTTCCACATGAAATGCCATATATTATATACTATTTGTAGTACTCATGAGTAGAAAGGTGCTAAAGAGTGCAATGGAAACTATGCTTGAATATAAGCAATTTATCAACAAAAGTAAATTTTTCTCTAAAAAAATGTGTTATATGTCAATTTGCGCTTATATCATTTGTCATACCACGTCAGCTAAAAGGTGTCACATGCCATGTTAGGCTGGATAAGTTAGGTCAAACACTAAAAAATGTGTCACATGTCAATTCATACTATTGCATGACATGTTAACAAATAAACATTAACGGGGTTAGGTTAAATAGTATAAACGATAAAGAAAACTTCAAATAGGTAGTAAATTGAATTATTCAAATTTTAAGTGTCAAATTATACATTTAAGAAAAATTCAGATACTAAATATAATATTAATCCCATTATAATTCACTAGTCACATGAGAACTAACTCATATCACACAAAATTATTGATTTTATGTTAAAATTTGATGTGATTTGACGTATAGTATTAAATTTCTGTCACAAAATGAACTAAACAATATTCTTGTGCTTCACAAAACTTATTTATATTGCTTGGTCACATCTCTTTGAAGAACTCTTGAATGGTGAATAAGATGCGCACTGTTATATTGAAGGTCATTGACGACGTATTAATTTATCTAAATGAAGCATTATGTATATATATATTGCAGAAATGTTAGTGAATATATGATATAGTCTATTTTACGAGTAATGGTTGATCAATTCGCCTGTTTTGCTGACGTGGTTCATTTGCTTTCTGATTCCTGATTTGGTCCTTGACCGTGGTCTATATTACAGTTAGTCATATGTATTAACCATTTCTTTCTGTGCATTCTAAATGACCACGCAAATTGTCGACCTAATCAAAGTACTAGACAACGGAGAATAAGGCAATATGTTAATAGGTAATAGTTAGTGTATGCAAATCATGATTCGGACAATAATGGCTCCTTCCAAATCACTGCCATTATTGTGAACCGAATGGCTATAAATAAATTGGAGAATTGAAAGTGCTTCTGCATTTTCTTTTTTCTTTTTTTTTTCTTTTTTTTTATATCTATATCTATTATGTGTTCTTTGAAATTTAATCTTTCGAAAATTGTCTGAATAATATTTAATCTGTTTCGGTTTTCAAACTTAATGTCCTGATAAATCGTATTTGTTGTATCATGTCATAATTATAATAAAAATATGACTGGAAAATAAGAGTTCAGAAGTGATAGTTCATGTATTTTTAAGAAAAAAACAAAGTTAAGAAATGCATTTTATTAATCGAAAAAGATAACTTTATAATTTTTTTTTTGTGAATCTAAACAAATTAAGGCGTAAATAAGTTAATTTAATTGAGCATTAGGTACTTAATACTATAAGATGGGTTATATATACATAGTTTCATTTTTTAAAATTATTTTGACAAAAAAATAATCTAAAAATGATACGAGTGCAAGGCTATGTGTACTTGTTTAATGTTAAAACAATGATAAAAATTGATAAGTTTTCATGCCAAATATTGACTTGTGTCTTCAATGCAATAATGGTAAGAGATATGATTTTCATCATTACCTTAGGCTCAAGAAGATTCGTCCTCAAAAGTAATACTAGAAAAAAGAAGCTAAAAAGTGTAATCTTGTCATAGAAGCTCCCACATCCAGTCTCTACACTTTGTATCAAATGCCATAGTATGTGTTCAGAAAAACACCTTTGAACATGTAGTTCCCATTATAGCTTACAATTCACTCTTTAAAAATCAACTCGCTCAACAACCTACGAACTACTTGAACCTAAGCAACTGTCCCCAACAATCCATGCCACATATCACGTAACATCTTCAAACACAATATGACTTCCTTCCACCCATTATGGACTCTATCTATCAAATTCATGTAAATTCTTTGAAAATTCATTTCCAAGCGGCTGAATAGGCAACCCTAAACCATAATCATTCTACAATAAATCAACCTTCTCACAAGCTATGATAATATCATCTTGTTTAGCCATAGAATCTTACAACAACTCATAAAATATTAACCTCTTGAAATGCCCCAAGAGTCTTAAGTTGCTATATACCATAAGTTCCCTTAAACCAACACTAAGTGTACATAAGAAACCACTCCAATATTACTCCAATTAATATCCATGAGCATTCTATATGTTCTAATGAGTACAATGCTATTAAAATATCCACCTATTTTTGGCAATCTTATTGATAGATCATGAAAAACTAGTTTGAACATTGAGGGTAGATATGTAATTACATGTAATCACTAGAAGCTCCAAGAGTTGATAATAGTGATGCTACATCTAATATCATAGGAGGTAAATTAGCATCTATATTATCATAATACATTCCAACTTCATCAATTCCACGCCTATGACTAGACCCTCTACTTTAATCTCTTTTGCTTCACTCCATAATTCCCCTTCTTAAATAACTTTTTCAAATCCCAATCACTATCTATTTTCTCTAGTGTAGCATTCCTTACTTCATCACAACTCAACCTCTGAAAGCCTCAAACTTTCTATCCAGATGTTCTAGAAGAGAATCAAACAATCTATTCATCCTCTTTGTAAGTTGATCTTCACATGCTTTAGCATTACTAACCCTTTGCCCCATACTCATACTATCGATTTCATAATCTTCCATAATAGTAATTTTTTTTTTCTACTAAACACAAAAATACAAAACTTCACAAGAAAGAAGAATTTTTTTTTTTTTCGAATAAGTATTAAAACTGAAAAATCCAATAAACTCAAAACTATTTCTTTTTTCCCTTTTTTATTTAAGTTGAATAACACTAAAACCCAATAAACCCTTGATCAAACCTTAAGGGTCTTAGCTTCAAACCTGTGTTCTAATATTAAGATGATTCGAGTGCAAAGCCCATGTGTTTGTTCAATATATGTAAACAATGATAAAAATTGATAAGTTTTCACCCTGGAAACAAATTTTTACGTAAGTCTTCAATGCAATACCACTAGGACATATGATTCCTATGAAAACTTATGCTAAAATGATACTAAAGAATTGATAAAAACATGAAACTAAAGCGCCTGTGGAAACTGAAAGGATTAATTGGTTTGTTGCTTTTCCTTTTCTTTAGATTTTTTTTACCTTTTATTTTTTTCCCCTCCTTATACCATCTCTTTTGTAATTTTAATTAAACGCATCCTAACTTTACTCCTCAATTTCGTTTATTATCGCCATTATAAACAGACCCAATTTCAGTTTATCACTTCAGAAAGTGAACAATATACCAAAAGGTATTAATGTCAAAATTAATAGGTTAGATCCAGTAGAAATGAATTAGAGAATTTGAGTGTACAGATAGTGGAATAAAGAATCTTGCAAGTCAAAAATTTTATCTAGCAATGTAGTTTTTATTTAGTAAAAAATGGTTGGTTTACTTTAAGGTTTCGCGTGGACCACTTTAAACGTTTTATACGTTGATTGGAACTGCATTATAAAATTAATGTTCATTGTTTCAGTTCGCAAATAACCTGTTAAACATGTCTTTGGCGTTTTTGTGAATAAATGTAAAATGGATACATATGTCAACGTCCTCATAGTCATATGTATACGTGTGTATTTATTGATCAATGTTTATCACGTATATCAATTCTTGAAAATATTACATCTCTAATAAAACTAAGAGATAATTATTCTTTTTACATTTCTGCTGTTTTCTTGTATATTTGCAGTCATGGAGAGCTGATTAAATCCATTGTTCGTGACATCTTGATTAAGCTAAGAAATAAGGACCGAAACGTACCTTGCAAATTTGTTGAACGACAAGATGAAGTAGACACCTTGATGAGGTTGATCGATGTTGATTCTGAGGGTGTAAGATTTATTGTAATCCATGGAATGGGTGGCATAGGAAAGACAACACTTGCCAATGTTGTCTTTAATCAGCTCTATTCTCATTATGAAGGGAGTAGTTTCCTCGAAAGCGTTCGAGAAGGAGCAGAGCGTCATGGCCATTTGTATTTGCAACAAAAGTTACTATCTGATATTCTTAATCACGACTTCACAAGGGGGTTCTCTGACATCAATGATGGGATCAACAACATAAGAAGAAAATTGTGCACCAAGAAAGTTCTAATCGTTGTTGATGATGTTGATGAGGACAATCAGCTCAAGGACCTAGCAAGAGAAAGTGGTTGGTTTGGTACCGGAAGTAGGATTATCATTACCACAAGAAACCGAGGGGTCTTGCCGATGCAAGGGGAGGATGGTAGATACTACTTTTATGAATTAAGGCAATTGCAACTCAATGATGCTCTACGAATTTTTAGTTGGCATGCCTTTGGGAGGGATTGTCCTCCAGATGATTGTTTTGATGTTCTTTCTAGAAAAATTGTTACTGCAATGGGTGGCCATCCTTTGGCTCTTGAGGTTATAGGCTCTTCCCTTTTCTGCAGATGCCTCAAATCTTGTGAATGTAAGAAAATCTGGGAAGAAACTTTGAAGAAGTTAAGCGTACCTAGTAAGAAAGTGGAGGACATGTTGATGATAAGTATTCAAAAGTTGAATTTTGAGCAAAAGCAAATATTTCTCGACATTGCAAGTATTTTCATCAATGAAGACACAACAAATGCTATTTATATGTGGGGTGGCTCTGATCTTTCTCCTTATATGAATATTAACTTGCTCATGCAAATGTCCTTGATAAAAATTACCGACAGCAATAAATTTTGGATGCATGACATTCTTAGAGACCTCGGAAGACAAATTTGCAAAGGTAGTCGTGATAATCCAAGAAGATGCAGCAGAGTGTGGAATGAATGGGATGCCAAGGAGATCATAAAGAAGAAGCAGGTATAAGTAATTCTTTGTTTTTTCTTTTCTTGGCCAGAAGTTATAATAATAATAATTCAAAAAATTATATTCATTATTATAATAAGTTTATAGGATAATTTACCTTCTCATTCAGGTATGCTTCATATTTGCAGGGGTTGGAATTCATAGAAGTATTATACTTGAATCTTGATGAGTCTCTTCTTACACAAGATGCATTAGCAAAGTTAGAAAACCTAAGGTTTCTTAAGTTGCGGCAGAAATTCAAGGAGCACCACATAAGTTTTCTTCCAAAAAATGAACAGCGATCTGAAGGAAACATTGAAAATCTTTTTTCTAACCTGAGATGGCTCAGGTGGCACCAACTTCCATCAGATTTAGAAGTGGTGAACTTACGTCTAAGCAACTTAGTTGTACTTGAACTATGTTATAGTGATATTACAGAAGACTGGAAAGGTTGGAGGCAACTCGAGGTATAGTGTTCTTTATAGCAAATTAGCATATTTTCCTTTATTTTTAATTTACACTTTATGATAGATTTTAATCATTTGGAGGACACTTGATCTTTCTACAGACAGCAAACAAGTTAAAAGTTTTGGACCTGACGGGATGCAAACAATTGGAAAGAACACCAGATTTCTCAAGTTTCCTCCTTCTAGAAAGATTAATCCTACAAGGTTGTCGTAAATTAGTTGAAATCAATCCGTCAATTGGTAAGCTAGTACAGCTAACTTACTTGAATTTGGAGGGATGTCGTTCCCTAAGGAAGCTGCCTGAAGAAGTAGGCTTTCTGACTTCTTTAACCACGATTATCATGAAAGGAGATCAGAAGAAGTTTGAGCTCCCTAACTCAATGGGTAGTCTGTCATCTCTGACATCACTTGAAATAAGAGATGTTTCTATTGCTAAACTTCCAGATTCGGTTGGAGAGCTAACTAATCTGAATCATCTGTCTTTGACATACTGTAAGGATTTGAAGGAACTTCCTAATTCAATTGGAAATTTAGAGTCTCTGATAGAACTAGATATAACCGGATCAGGTATAAAGGAATTACCTGACTCCATCAAGAATCTTGAGAGTTTGAAAGTGATAAAGATGAACGCAACTCCTATAACAAGGTTTCCAGCTGACATCGGACTACTGAAAAGTCTGGAGATGATACATGCTATTGAATGTTTCTGGTTGAAAGGAGAAATTCCAAGTAGCATTAATAATCTTTCTCACCTCAAAGAACTTCAGATTAGCCTGTCCCAAGATTTTAAGATGGAACTTTTGCCTATGCTTCCATCATGTTTGAACGCCCTTGAAATTGAAGCAAGGTTGACAGATGTTGCTCCAGACCTCTCCTATTTGTCTAACTTAACTGATTTGAGGTTAAACATCTATGGAACTCAACGTACTGATTTCCAGTCGATCGGGAAGTTGTCTAAACTCAAGAGATTAATCATTAGCCATTTATATGTCATCACACTGGGAGATGAGATTGCTTCACTCATTCAATTGGAGTATCTCGAACTGTGTTGCAAAAATTTAGAATATCCCCTACAACTTCCATCAGGCTTACAAAGTTTGTGCATTCATGAAAGTCAGCTATCTGAAGGGCCTCCTCTAGCAGTTTCCATTCCATGCCTTGAAAAATTACAGATGTTACACAATTTTAGTGTACATTCATACAAATTTTGTGATTTGGACGGGCTTCATCTGCTGAGAAATTTAAGGAAATTAACTATCGATGGCCATCGCAAAAGATGCCCTGATCTTTCCAGCTTAGAAAATCTAACACACCTTGAGTTATCCAATTGTTATAGCTTATCTGAGATTGGACTGGGCAAACTGCAACTATTGGAAGACCTAAGAATCGAACGATGCCATTCATTGGTAGCGCTTTGTGGCTTGTCCAATTTGATAAGCCTTAAGCAACTAATAATCGATTCTTGTAGGGCACTAAAAGACGTCGAAGGACTGGACAAATTGACGTCTTTGGTTTACCTGATGATTCAGGGCTGTCCAATGAAAACGTTGCCCAATATATCATTATTGGATGGCCAGCTTGCACAGTTGATAATAAACTGCCCGAATTTACCGAAACAATATCGAGACAGTTGAATGAATTATCTCCTCGTCGGATGATTTTATTCGGCACATCATTCGGTAGTTCTCTCTCTCTCTCTCCCCTCTGGAACTTGCGACCACTGCTTCTTGAGGTAACTAAAAGCTCATTTCATACACAGGTTGTGCTTGTTATTGGGACAGACTACACCAGAAGCTACTGGGTCTTCTTGAGTGGCTATCGAGGTAATCTCTCACTCTCTTCCCCACGTGGCTATTCTTTTATTTTTAGTTTTTCCATTTGAAAAAGGAATAAGAAAGTTGTCATAATCAAGAGATATATGTGTAATCCATGTCTTGTTATGCCATCTCTCCCCCTCTCTGACTCTCCTAGGGTCAATCATGCTTTTCTTCTTCTCTTTACGAACGTTGTCATGAATTTTACAGTGCAATCAAACGTGTTCACTTATCCCTAGTTGGTTTGCATGATCAATCAGCTTTATCGCTCTGAAGGTGCTTCAAACTTTCGCATTGGTTGCTAAGAGATGGTTAGTAAATTCTATCTTAACCTATCTAGCTATATTAAGCCCCCATTAAATTTGCGTTTATAGTTAATATCCAAATTCCCTTATGTGATTTGATCTAGAGTAAGTTGGGAGCTAAAATCTTTCTTTTTCAAATTCCAGGCCAATAATTTCCATTTCCAGTTCGGTGATGTTTTCTCATCTTTGCTACTACACGTACCTTTTCTCAAGATTCACTTGTTTACAAGGATCGGCTAAATGAGCTCATAAAATCTCTATTTGGGATCTCCAATTCTTATCTTATTTACTTTTATGCAACATTTTATACACTTTCTGTGCTGTGCATGTACTATATAAATGCTGTGAAAAGGTTTGTTTCACTAGTAATGATCCTCACAATTTTAAATTAGAGGTTGTCTTTGTTGATTAGTATTTATGGCTTCGTGAATCCATACTACAAGATTCAAAGGTTAGTGATGTCTCCGTCAGCATTAAATGTATTGCTATGGACATGCATGAAAAACTGATAGACAGCCATTTTTTTTTTTTTTTTTTCCCTTTACCAACAACATCACTATTGATTTTATTCTGTGTTGGGCAGCATAATGGAGTTCAGGCAAGACTAATTAGAATCAACAATTAAAAGAGACAAAAGAAGGGGTAGGGGTTCTAAACCCAATCATCTGGATACATACCCCTCCTATGATTTATTGCTACTCAATTAGCAACTCTATTTATCATCCTCTTAACCAAAGATAAAACAATGAAAGAGTGTCTAGCTAAATAATTCTTTATTTGATCAATGATGGGGACTGTCATCCAAGAAATTGTATAAGAATCCGAAACCAGGCTTGTGTAGATATTTTGAGCATCCATCTCAACAATCACCCTGCTCCAATCCTTTTTCATAGCATATTTAATAGCACCTAAGAATACACACGCTTCTGCCATTTCTGGATTAGAAACAATATCGCTAAAAACATACCCCTCAATCAAATGACCCTTAAAGTCTCTAGCTACTACTACCATGGATGCACCACAATTTATATAATTGAAAGACCTATCCAAATTCAATTTAATAAAACTGCAACTTAGAGCTATCCAAGTGCCTTCACTAACAACACCATCTTCTATCTTAGACAAATGGAATCGAGCATCATCATAATTAGATGGTAAATAGCCTCGGGAAGAAAGATGCATGCCTGCTTCAAACACGTGAGAATTGTGCTGGGAAAAGTCCAAAGATGATAATTCCGATCGAGAGGCTTTGAGTACATTGGATTATAGCAGTTGCTTCAGGACCCAATGGCACAGAATCTCCTTCTCTCATGAATGGCCAAGTCTAACAAGGCACATCATCTAAAACATGAGCACAAGAATCTACACCAACAACATGCGAGCATTGCGCCTCATCCAAATGCAAAGTCTGAAAATTTTGCAGTGCTTCATCAACCAAAACTTGAACATGAGAATCTGCAATAGGAGCACTAAACCTCTGATCATAACTAGATTGGAAGTAACAAGTACTAGTATTACTCATGAAAGCAACTGCAGGACGATCATATTGTCCGTCTACTTCCAGACCCAAACAAGCAAAATTTCCATCGTATACGACATCAACTACTACAGCAGACTCATTCTGGCCACCCTGTCCTTACTGACTAAAAATCAGTCCCATCGCCATACCCCCCAAACCATTCAACCCATGGTGATAAACAATTTCTATTGGCCACCACAACCTCTTTAGCTTTAGCAAGATTAAATCTCCTAACCATTGCATAGGGATTAGGAAACTCGTCGTTAAATACCACATACATCGTATTTTCCACAAGCACCAGCAGAGCAACATAATTTCAATAAAATACTCCTTTTATCTTCAACTGCAACAACTTTCAACAGATCACATATCCAAATATCAATTACCCAAACTCTCCCAACATCCATATGAAACTCAAAACACCCGAACCAGACCAATTTAGCCTAAAAGCATTTAAATAACATATGTCCAATCGTTTCCCAACTACCATAGAATTTACAAGAATCAGAAACAACCACTCCTCTTCAAACAAGATTAGCAAAAGTAAGAAGATAATTAAGACTCGCATGCCAGATAAAGTGTTTCATCCTAGGTGAGCAATTACCATTCCACAGAAGCTTCCAAAAAGACTTTGGAATCATCATAGAAAGAGCCGCACATCCTCGAGAGAGTTCCATATATACGCATAAGTTGATTTCATAGAACAAAAACCATCTTTTGAATGTAGCCACATCAACCAGTCTTCAACATCTGTTGATGCTAGTGTAATATGCCTTCTGACAACCTCTTCTTCCTTTGATAATGCATGTGCAATACTAGATAGATTCTAGGAACCCAAAGCTTAATCAATCAACTCACCAATCATCAAATTTCTATCAACTTCATCTACAATTGGATGTAAAGCGTTATCAAAACTACTAGGCAGCCACTTATCTTGTCATATACGGATTGACCAGCCATTACCTACTCTTCTAATTGTGCCCTTCTTGATGATGTCCAAGCCTCTTCTAAAATACTTCTCTAACCCCAATAATTTCTAGAGCCTCACTTAGCTTCAAAGGTATGAACATTAGCAAGGTATCTTCCTTTCAAAATTCAAGCCCAAAGGGCATTTGGGTCTTGTATAAGTCTCCAGGCTTGTTTAGCTAAAAGGGTGAGATTGAATTTATGGAGATCCCTAAATCCAATCCACCATGGAATTTGGATTTCACCACCACTTCCCATTTCGCCTAGTTAATCCTCTTCTCATCTCTCTTTTGCCCCCACCAACATCATGCAATCAAATTATTTACCTCATCGCTCCACATCTTAGGGAACTTGAATACACTCATGGATTACACTAGAATAGCACTAGCCACCACTTTAATCAACACTTATTTACCTGCATAAGAAAGATAGTTATTTCTACCCTTAGAGACTCTTCTGAATCCTATCTTTCACAAACCTCAAGGCTTCCATTTTTTACCTTTCCTAAGTAAAAGGCAACCCTAAATATTTTCTAGGATCCTGAGTAGCTCTTATTCTAAG
Source organism: Lumnitzera littorea (assembly GCA_024138015.1). Classification (NCBI taxonomy): domain Eukaryota; kingdom Viridiplantae; phylum Streptophyta; class Magnoliopsida; order Myrtales; family Combretaceae; genus Lumnitzera; species Lumnitzera littorea. The sequence goes on along the minus strand of JAMXBB010000005.1, from coordinate 107,305,666 downwards.
CAAATGAGACAACTTATTTTTTACTTCTTTGGAGTAATTAACACTAAAGAAAATGGCAGGTTGGAGCTCACTTCTTGTCCTAAAGCTAAATAGTATTCTTGTAGCATCAACTTCAATACCTATAAATTAGACACATTAACCTCCAGAAAATAAAAAAAAGGCAAATTGTCTACAAAGAATAAGTGTGATAAGGTTGGACAAAAACATCCTAACTTCACTCTACTCAAATCACCCATACTAACTACAAGCAATATATTTCTAGAGAGGCCATTTGATACGAGAATGAAGAGGTAAGGAGAGATTGGGTCTTCCTACCTTTAAACTTCTAGATGGATAGAAAAACCTAGCAACTTTAACTATAACATAATAACTAATCTCACATAACATGACCCACCTTATCCACTGATCACAAAAGTCAAGACGATAAAGAGCTACCTCAAGGAGTTTCCATTCTACCCTGTCGTAAGCTTTATTTATATCTATTTTGATAGTACACTCACTCCTTTTGCCTCTTTTATGGGACTCCAGGTAATGGAAAGTTTCATGAGCGATGACTATGTTATAATGAACAAGTCTACCAGAGATGAAAGTACTTTGATTCTTAGTGACTAATGAATTCAGAAAAGGTTTCAACCTATTGGCAAGGATTTTTTACTTAACTTTATAAATAAAGTTACACAGGCTTATGGGAGGAAAATGAGAGATTGACTCTGGAGTAAACACTTTAGGAATAAAGACAATGTCAATTTTATTGAAAGAAGAGGGGAAAAAACCTGACTCAAAGATGTCCTGTAGTGCAGCAACTATGCCAAGCCCTCCGTAATTCCATTATGTCTGATACAAAAAGCCAGGAAATCCATTTGGGCCAGGTGCTTTATGTGTGCCCAATTGAAAAACCGCAATCCTTATCTCTTTGGTAGTAATAGTATTACTCAATTTCATATTCATGTCACTAGTCATAAGAACCTCAATATAACCAAGAATACCGCCCCATTCTCTACATCCATTTGAGCAAACAAGCTTCTCATAAAATCTACTGAATTCATCCATAATACTCCTCTCATCCATTGTCATTTTTTATACAAAGAATCTTATTCTTTTGTCTTCTACGGAGAGTTGATTTATGAAAAAAAGGAAACATTACAATCTCCCACCTTCAGCCATTTAATCCTTGATCTTTGACTCCAATATTGCTCTTCTTTGAAGTAAAGATCATCTAGCTTTCCCTTTAATCATGCTTCCACAACATGACAAAAATTCTCCATGCCCTATAATTTACCCAACTCATCCATTAAAAGATTGATATTGGCAGCAAAATTAGGCACCTCCCTCCTTCTCCACTCTTCAAAGGCCTCCCTACAACATCTCAATTTCTCTTCAACCAAGTCAGTAGTAGAATTTCTATCATCATGTTAGAAATTATATATAACATTGCTGCAATTAGTATAAGAAGACCATTTAGTTTCAAACCTAAATACCATAATGCCTTTAACGTCTAAAAAATACTGATCAATAAGGAGTGCAGCATGATCAGAACCATACCCTGGCTTATGGATGACTTGGGTATGTGGAAAAGCTTGCAACCATTCAATAGAGAAAAGAGCCCGATCAATCCTTTCTTTAACCAAAATCCCATCAAATCTTCTACTACACTAAGTGTAGTTTTGACCCTTGAAAACAATATCCACCAAATTCAAATCAAAGATCATTTGCTAAAATGCCATAATTTTCCTTTTATCCTTCATTCGACCACCCTACTTTTCCCCATCATTAGCAATATCATTAAAATCTTCAATGCACATCTAGGGAAGAGTTATTGAAGCAGTAGTTGCCTTGATATCATCCCAAATCTTCAAACACTTCAAAATTGGGGTGATGGTAAACCCAGGATACTTGAAATTTTTCATTTCCAATTCTTTTTGAAACAACTGTATCAATCAAGTTTCCATATGCAGCCTAAATTTCCACACTCCATTCATTTAACCACCACAAAGCAAGACCCCCCGAAATACCGATCAGATCAATATAATAGGCATTCTAAAATCTCAAAGACATTCTGACCCACTCCGTTCAATTACGCCCACACTTCGTTTCCATGAGAAAAATAAAATATGGTCTACATCTCCTACGGAGCTCTCTTAGACGTCAAATTGTCGGGTGGGGCTCCAAAACCTGACAGTTCCACACAATAGCTTTTCGTGGCCCCCATGTGGCTGTTGAGGGCCAGCTACCACCGCCACTAAAAAAATTGATGTCATCCGTTACATGAACTGGAATGTCCAACAAAGTTGGTTGCTCCATACCAAGAAAAGACTTATTCCCAGCATTGCCAGATTTCCTTCTTCTACTAGTCACAGCAGTCTCATGTCTCCCGAATTTTGAGCGCATAATTGAGATATCCATCTTCTCAACTTTTTTTTTTCTTCAATCTTTTTGAAGAAGATTCATCTCCTTCTTCAAACTCATGTTTGATATGCAACATGTCGAAAGTGCTCGTGAGAGCCAATTCATGTGACTTGCACACATTTGTAGAGATGATAGCATTTTCTTTATTAGACGGATCTGAATCCTCAGGGATCTCAACATAGTATTCTGCACAACGCATATTCAACTGTTTCTTTGCTTCCCTAGTAGTCTGAAGTTGTGTATCTTCAGTTGGCAGTTGTCTTCTGAGCTCATATCCATGGGGGCAAAAACACACGGGATATTTAGATCAGAAGCGCTTGGATGTACATACGCTATAGGTACACAACTTTGGTTATGGATTGGCACCTGACTCAAATTACTCAGCAACTCTTCTGGAATAACAAACCGTGGTATTCATAAATCTGCATCTGTAGAATTCCTCTCACCTGGGCTCTCTCATCCCAATATATCCAACCAAGGCTTCTCATCTTTAGTCACCTGAATATTAGATAAATCCTTCAACGGTTCCCTAATCCCAGCACTTAATTCACCTGTTGCCGCTTTCAGTTTAGCCGATTCTCTGGCATCTTCATCACCAAAGGCTCTACACTAATACACTCTCAGCCATGGACCATAATCCCACTCTCCTTTTTTAGCTTTGCACATGCCACTAGAGTGACCAAAGTGAACACAATTGAAACAAAGATCTGCCAGCTTTTCCTACTTGAAGGAGATGTGATGCTTTTCAATTCCCAATCGTTTGACCCACATACATGTTTTCAACACCATATTACAATCCAACATTACTCGAATACGCAAATATGCTCTTCTTAAGGGAGAATTTATACTACTCTGATCAACATCTATATATTCACCAATATAATTCCCTATCACTCTTGCATTCGTTTTTGTCATCTGATCCAATTTCAAACCATGAACTTGAACCCAGATAGGAGTCTTCAATACATCAATTTCTTCTACATTCAAATGTGTTTGCCATAGTTTCAAAACAGCCCAAAACTGACCAGGAACTATCATCAAACATCTTATGAGCAATAGTGTCGTTTTCAAATTTGAGCAGATTCAAATTTACTTTGACCTGAGAATTTGAACCTTTCCATAGGGATCCCATGCCTTCTTTAACATAGACATTACGCCACCTTTATTCAGAACTTTATCCGAAAAAACCTTCCCCACCCATGTATTCTGATAAAGCTCTTTTGATTACGAATCCACCTGTAATTCGAAAACCCCAGATGAATCCTCAGCCATAACAGAATAGATCTGACACCATTACTATAGACAAAGACTCTTGGGTAACAGTTATCAAAACTGACGCAGGACACGAACAGAACCAAAGGACACAAAGACACGAACGGCCAAATTAGACTATCCTATGGATAGACCAAAGCAAGACTCAAGTGGACGAGGTGAAAGATGGCAAAGATAGACACTGGAAGTGACAATTGAAAATGAATAAATTTGGCTCAGATTGGGAATAGAAATTAGATATGACTAAGACCCAAAAGATAGACTCAAAGACATGTGACTAAGACAGCAAGGGCAGAAGATGAGGACAACTAAAGAAAGGGATAAGAAGAAGACAATTGAACGAGGAAAAGAAAATGTGAATACACCCAAACGGAGAAGCTTGAGAAAGGAAAAATACGAATGGAATAGAAGATAGAAGGAGATCTCTCTGACAAATAGAGAGCAGATTCTCCCAAGAAAGGCTTTGTCAAGCTCATTTTATCCATTGGTTCATGTTCAGTACCGTGATCTTTTCCTTTTTTGCCTTTCATATTAACACCACGGTCTCGAAAGATTTGCGCATTCTAAACCGAATCTAATTAAACTCGGATGAAGACAGAGAAGGCTAAGCATTTTGTTGTGAAGTAAGTACAAATCTGACGAACATGATATCAATTGTGTTCTCCCATTTTGGGAAGAAATCGAACTGGTAAATTTGGTTAGGTTTATTTTGGGTAAGTTTACCCTTCAACTTCTTTAATTTACTTTTAAATGAATAAAATAATTTTAATTTTAATCTATTTAAAATACAGGTTAAATAAATCAATTTATAAATAAAAAATATAACTCAATTTGACCAATAGGTTAAATAAATTGGACTTATTTTACTTATTTTTAAATAAATTAAAAAACTTCGATCTAAACTTATTTTAAAAACGGATTAAACAAATTGACTCATGTATCAAAATCTACTCATATATCTCTAGGAAGAAATACTGGGTGAAGATTAATAGAAATATCTTATAAATGAAAGAAATTAGCAAAATCATAAAAGAAAATAAATAAATAAATAATAGGTTGGAAAAAGTACGTTCAATTTACTCAAAAGTCTTCGTCAAAAGATGAAGCCATTCTGTTAGTGATAGAATTGTAACTTTTTTTGTTAGTATTTGTTTTTTTCAGTCACTGATTGAATCATATACATCTTTGCATTGTTTCGTAAAACATTTTTTTAAGTTCATGTTCATTGAAGAGAAAAAATATTACCTTTTAAGTCTGTAAGTTGGCTTTAATTCGTTAAAAAGAGTTTCAACGATTGTAAATTATCTTAAACACTCGTTAAATTATTTAAATGTTGACTAATCTGCTCAAGATTTTTAAGGTTAATCTTCCATAAAATCTCCTAAAGATCCATTCTCATTAGTTCATAATATACCTTAAACTTTTGTAAGGCTTCTTATATTTTGTAACTTTATTCAAGAGTTCATAAAAAACTATAAATTCATAAAAATCTATATAGTTTGTGAAAACTCGCAATAGTTCCTAAATTTACTTTATAATTTATATATCCATGTAAGTTCATAATTGGATTCTATATTCAGATAAGTGTTTTATATAATTCATAATTTCATATAAAAGTTCGTAATTTATCTTAAGTTCAAAAGTCACTTGAGAAATTTTTCTTCCCTTGTAATGTGGACATTCCTTTAAAATGGTTTAGTTTTCAGTCAAAATCCAAAAAAAAAAAAAAAAAAATGAAAGAGACTGCAAAAGAAAGAAGAAAAATTAAAAGTTGTTGAAAGATAAAAAATAATCCATGAAAAGTAAAAACAAATAAGTAAACTAGGTCTTTTAGGATAGGTCTATCTTCAAACTTTAGTGCACACACTTGTTCAGACAACACCTCAAATTTTTCACAACATACAAATGCAATTTATAAATGCTTATATCACTTGAGTTTTTGCAATATGTGTAAAGTTCGAATTTTTCTAACTCGAGACCTTAACCTTGGAAATCTACAAACCACTTCCACTGCTAAGGCTTACCCAATTTTGACGCACAAATCAAATCCCTAACCATATAACTGCACTTCGTAAAACAAAACCCACCTCGACAAGCCTTGAACAACCTCTATGACCACCATTTGAACACCCTTAATCCAAGCACCCACTCTCCCACTACGTGTTATGAAAACTATTGCCTCTTGTAATCTATTGGAAAATCCGAAGACATCAGTGCTTTCCCTACCCATAGTTTCTCCAAGGTGACCACCACCTCTACCTCTACTAGCCACTTGTAGGTTTTGAGGAACCCTAAGAACTGCCTGGTGACCCATGGATCAAGTTATTTTTCCTTTTTTTAGTTATTTTGTTTATTTATTTTAAGAAATTTAGTTAAATGAATTTATTTTTGGCAAATTTCGAAAAGTATAAATGATATAATTTTTAAAATGTATTAAATGAAAAGTGCTTCTTAGAAATAAAAATAAGTATTTTAATGGTAACTTCCTTTTTAGGGTACTAAAAATTTATTTATGGAAAATAAGACCAAAGGAGTTATATTTCAAAAATCACCATAAAAGGAAAAATTTTAGAAAAATAATCTAAAAGAAATTTTTGAGTTGTAAAAGTAAGAAAACCTTTTTTGATGAAAATTAATAAAATTTTCCTCAAAAATGACGATTTTTTTATTTTTAATAAAATAGACCTAGTGTTCGGGGACAAAAAATCTGAAAGAACTTTTCTAAAATAGAAATGACCTAAAAGAGGTTTTTTGTTAAAGGAAAAGAAATCCTATAATCTGGAATAACATGAGTCACCTAAGCAAAATAAACAAATGTATGCATTGAAAAAATTAAAAAATAAATAAAATAAGAGTAAAACATTCCATTTCCAACCGTTCATTAGATTCCTACGTTATTCAAATTAGGAAATTAAATAAGACCCTTTATTCAAAATATCCTGTTTGGTAGCTAATATCTTTTACTTATAATTATGATAGCCCCGAACCCAGTTTCCACATCTCCAAGACAAGGGCCAGTATCCCGATCAATTGTGATCCGCCCAATCAAACTCTTCTTTTTTTTCCCCAGTTTTGGCTAGTGTCGACGGTCGACTCATTGAAGCATTCCTAAGAAGCTTTTTTCAATTCGTGTCCTTTTGAAAGAGCTATGACACATAATCCGAGAGCTTTGAGTACGAAATTGTCAAGATTTTAACGTAGGAAGCATTTAATTTTTTATAATTTGATACACATAATTACCGTGAAGGCACAATACAAATATAACAAATAGTCCAAGAGTTTCGCAATATATTTCACGTTTTTAATCACTTATATATTAGCTTTCATGTGAAACCTACTTTGGAAAAATGTATAATCCTCGAAGAAAATCTTCAAAGATGATTAACTCCTCCTCCTTTTTTCTCCTCCATCTTTATTTGTCCTTTGTTTATAGTAGTCATTGTATGGTAAAAGTGGTCACCAAGCCAAGCTATCGATACGGTAACCTCCATACACCAAGTTATAGGAAAGCAAAATACACTCGTTGCATAGGTAAGGACGCCAAAAAGCCACCGAAATAATTTGAATTTCCTCACCTTCTTGAGCAAGTAGCCGATCTTTTCCACCTTGAAGTTTTGTCGCAATCGAGCTTCAATTTTTCATCTACTGAGGGAAGTCCAAGATAGTTACTCAGCTTATTTTCCAAATAGATACGAAGAATTCCTGCACAGATATTTCTAAGAAACGCATTTGTTTTCTTGATAAATGAAATGGGTGGTTTTTAAACTTAATCTATTGGCCTAGGGCAATGCAATAAAGGTCCAAAATCCTTCTTATCAATCACAATTTTTCCTAGGAAGCCTTCCTAAGGAATAAGGAGTCATCCGAGCAAAATAGGTGAGTAAGCTAAGACTATTCCTTCCAATTTTAGCAGTACCAAAATCTCTCTCCTTGTTTATCATTACAAATATTGTATTTGCATGATAAATGGATAAATAGGGTCCCTTTTATGAATAGGCCTTGAAGGTTGGAAATTCCTATACTCTTCCAATTCAGTAATAGATTATCAGTCAACCAATGAATTTAAAACTTATGTATTTATTATATTTGGTAAGTGGATAACATATAAGAAATAAATGGTAGTCATGATTTGTACAAAAATTTGGAAGTGGAAAAGTCCCATATTGTCGACAACAATTGAATACTTTTTTATGTTGAAATAAATAAGTCAAGTGATGTAGTTTTGGTCTTGAAATTTTTATATAAACTTGCTATATTTATACTAAAATTCTATAAAGAGATTTTTTAACAAAAATTTTTCTATAATTTTTATGAATTTTTTAGCTCTAAATTATGATTAAAAATAGTATTTTTGGGAAAAATAAATATATTTCTCTTAATGACCTCACTTGGATTTTGAACTCCATTGTTGTTGAAGTATTTTTGGTGATTAGGTGCTATTGGAAGTGCTTCTATTGGAATAAGTTAACAAAATCAAGTGTATGTCACTTATATAACTAATTTAATGATGTGGGAATTGAAAAATTGGTAGATGATGTTGATGATATACTAAGAATTTGCACGAAATAGGGATGAGTCATATTAGTTGAAATGTTACTTTGTTTGCTTTTATTGGAGTTTGGGGTGGAAGTGAACAAATAAATTAATTATAGGAAATTGGTTAAGGGTAAATGATAAGCCAAAAGATTTTATGAACGAGTGTTGCACTAGAATGTCATTCGGAAGTTTGGTTAAAAGCAAAATGATGAATAAAAAGGTAAAAACATGGGAAGCAAAGGATTAGTTACATGATGATTTTCTTAAAACTCTATAGATAACAAAATTAGAGGGTATCTTAGAGGAAGTTAGGGGCCATATGTTCCATTAGATATTCACTTAGAAGCTAAATCAAAGGCTAGAGTATAAGCGAATGACAAAATAGGAGAATCTTAGAGGCTAAGTTAAAGGGAATATTTATAGGAATTCTAAAGTTATGAGTCTTAGATGAAAGTTTATAGAGTAGATTCCTTGAAATTATGAAGCTGATTGAACTTAGATAATACCTTAGAGGGTTTCTATAAAGAAATTTAATTTCTAAAGGACACAACAACTTAGTCAAAAGGTAACTCAAAATAATATTTGGAGTAATTAGAGATATGTGAATACTCAAAAGTTGTTTCCGAAAGTAATTCATATGAAATCTTGAGTAGTTATCAAACTTAGAGGATGATTAAATGGATAATCCTATAAGACTTTAACCTTAATATGACTTAGAGGATAATTCAAAGGCTTCTATTGTAAGAACTTCAAGGATGACTTAACTTAGAAAGTGTTTATTGAAAATTTTGGTAATTTTCCAATGTTAGAGATTGATGCAAAGTCTAAATTCGTAGTAAATTTCAATATCTATATGGTGCATAGGATATCTTAAAAGGTATAGAAGGTATACTTCCTTAACGAAATGACTCTAAATCCTTATATTAATACTTACATAGCTTATAACTTTAGTTCCAAATCAACTTAATTTCTAAGGAGTGAGCAATTAAATGGTTTCCATGTCTTATATAGTCACTAATATAGCAAATTGACTAAACATATATGGAATTCTCGAAAATGGATAAGCAAACAACCAAGCTGATGAGCAACTAAGTTCTAGGTAAGTAAGATTAGTACTTCCTTATACTTTAGAGTATTGATTGAGCATACTTGGAGACCTTAGTATATGTCATGTTTGTGTTGTAGATTATTAGCTAGCATATGTGTAGCGCATGTGTTTGGATATTGCATTATTGTTATAGAGTGCTAGATTTTGTGTATTGGCTATCTTATGGTATTGCGTTGATTGAATTAGGTGAAAATTGCTTGATTACCTTAAGAGGTAAACTAATTCAATCTTAACCTAATTTCTAATCTGTTCTGCAACATGACCCATTTGGGGAAACGATTAGGAATCTTGTGCCAAATACAGGTCCTTTGATGAGGATAGCAAAAATAGTCCTTACTGGCTCTTAGTTAAACTAAGTGATATGAAAGGAGGTTATGACATGGTTGAGGACTATGGTTTAAAGTGAAGTCTCTAGCGAAGCTTTTTTCTCCATTCCATAAGCCTTCGTTTAGTTTTGATTTATGCAGTGCATGGCATGAAACTCCTCAAAACCTGAATTAGAGTAGGCATAATTTCTCTGATCTTACAACAACTGGTCGATGTCGTATGATGATATTTACTTGAACATGCATTGCACATAATTAACTTTACTTGAAAACCTTAGTTACTTGATGACTAACATATGCTATTGTTTCCATCTCACTTATTAAGCAACTTATCACTCACTCCTCTATAGTTGTTTTGCAAGTTTCCCAATAGAATCACTAGAATTACACTAAGTCTCAAGAAGACTAAAGAATGGAGTTGAGGAGTGAGATTTACTAACTTATATGAAAACTAATTATTTATTGGATTTACTAACTTATACAAAAACTAATAGGGTCTCTATTAGTAGCTCTCTAGTTTTCAATTGTATTTATTAGTATTATGTTATGTAAACCAGTAGGCTTTTATAAATCCTTATCGTATTTTTTTTTGAAGTTATTTATAAAACTTGTTTTCTTCTTAAACTTTTATAATACAGGGACTCTTTCGAAATTTATTTTAGAAAGCTACACCACAGGTTAATACCAAACAAATATTGAACTGGATAAATCAAAGCTGTAGAGTGGTAAAGATCTGGTGTAAACTATACTTATATTAGTGGCTAAAGTAGTTAGTTTCTAGCTTAGGTTGGTTTATACGACGAATGTGTTATAACTCTTTGATTTGGAGCATGACAGTTTTTAAGTGGTATCAAAGCATGGTCCTCAGTAATCCACTTAAAGCACGACTCACTTGAACTCACCTTAAGACATTATAATTAAAATGAATGGAATACTTTAAGGACATTGAGAACGAGAAAATAAGTGAGACGTAAAAGATTTATATTAGTAAGATATATTTACATACATATATATATGAGATCGCATATAATGAAAAGCCATAACAAATAATAGGTAAACGCTAATCTAACTTATATTGTGTGTACCTTTGGGTTCTGAAATCATTAACTTGTTTATGTTTAGTGATGAAGAGTTAATAGATTATAAGGTCTAATTGTGAGAATTGTTTTGAGATGGACTAATTGAGTACTATTATATTTTTCTAGTGAAATTAAATGAAGTGTATATATGTTTTAAAGTAAATTATCTTGTAGATGATGGGTTATTGGGAGTATTGAAGAATGGGTGAAAAATTGTATTACTATTGCTGTAATGGAGAAAATGATATTTGATAAATAAGGGCATCATGATTATAATTGTTTCAATGATATAATTTCTAATGTTATTGTTGGAAATGGTTAAGATGATAGCAATTTAGATATGGGAGTGCTTGATGAATCTTAGTGGTAAAGGTAAGTTTAATTATTACAATTTTATTATATATTGAGTTGGTAATCATTAAGTTTAGACAATTGATTATCATGCTTTCATTATAATAAATGTAAAGATTGATGGATTGTTAAGAACTATAGAGTCAAATGATAATAATTTATATTGTACTACTACACTAATGATAAAAATTAAAGGATGTATAATTTGAGAAGCATAAGGGAGATTGGTAATAATCAATGTGAAGTATGTTGAGAGGATTGGAATGAGAGTTAGGGTGCAACTGAAATCTAGAATGTGTTTGTGGTTGAATTATAAAGTATGGATTGGTTAAGTTCATGATAGTAAAAAGAGTATAATTGGACTCAGAGGATTTGGCAAAATCTAATTCAGAGAATTTGGTAAAGGATTAAAGTAAACTTGAATACTAACTCGTGTGAATAATAAGACTAATTAATGGATATTCTATGTTTTGGGTGAGATCATAGATATATAATATGAATCTAAACAAGAATCTAAAGAAGACTCTAACCTTAATCAAGATGTTGTAACAACTAAGGATGAGGCAAGGTCAAACAAATGTATAAGCACATTAAGGAGTATAAAATGTAAGAGGAAGTAGAGTCTTAGATAAAATCTTAGGCAAAGATTTTCACCAAGACTTAGATAGAAAGTGATTTAGGAATCATTGAATTAAATAAGGGGAAAAAACTAGTGTAAAGAATGATTATGATAATAATTAGTTGCGTGCTGTTGAAAGTATTCTAAAACTTTAAAAATTTGTGGTGAAGAAGTATAGATTATGAATTGAAATGCTAAGGAGAAGGAGAATGGAAGTTGATTTTTAGGAGAATTTGTGATGATCTTAAAGAGATAAATAGTTTGTAAAGTTAAAAGTTAGTATAATAAAGTAACTTCTAGTAGTTTAGCTCCTTAGATAGTGATATAAACTAAAAACTTAACTACCATTAACATGTTCAAAGCCTGAATTTATGAAATGAACTCTTTTTGTGTTGATGCATTTGGTATTCTTTGATGTATTTCAATTCTCTAAGCATTAACTTATAAATAGTTGGTTGAAATAGTATATGCAAATAATGTATTTGGGGAAAAGAACAATGTGATATTTCATTATGTATGGAAGACTACGTGTAGTTCTTTATTATATACAGGTCATTCTTAATGTGACTTTCTACGAGATAAAGATAAATCTTGATATGGATCTGTTTTTTATATAAAGATAAAATTCTAATGTATACTTTTGAGTTATGGAATCGAAATTTGAAAGCTATGGGGATAAGAATTGTCTAATTTTGAATGACATCAAATGAACTTTAAGTTTAAAATGCTTGTAAAGGTCAACTTAAGTTTGTTAACTACCAAAATAAGTATATAAACATGATACATGATAGAAGACCGTTTTACTTGTATCTATGTAATTGTGAGATTGAAGGTAATGTTATATTACAAGGATGAATACAAGAAATATGATATTATATATATATGTATGTATATATATATATATATATATATATATATATAACTATAGATTTATTTCTATTTCTTATAAGTAAGAACTTAGGTATTACAGTAGACATTTCCTTATCACTATGTATGAACAGGATATGATTAGTATGAATGATATGTGAATACTAAAATATTACTAGAAAATATATAGATAAGGATTACATGACTTTGATTGAACATGGAGTAATTACTTGGAGAATAATTTAGAGACTTACAATCTATGCTGAGCTATACTATTGAAATACATGAATAAGTAATACACAATAGTTTTTTCATCAATAGTACTTCTATAACAAGACATTTTAACTAAAGGTGTTATGTGGAGATTAGAAGAAATGAATGCGATGTACATTATGGAACTTTTAGGATAACTTTAACCCAAAATAATTAATTAAGATTAAATAGTGTGTCATTTGTGAATTGTATGTGATTGAATGTAGGATAAATTATCATATTCAAAAGAGAGATATTGAATTGGTGAAATAATTAGAAACCTAGGAAAATGATTGAAAAATGTAAACTCATTTCTATGTACTTTTGTACTTAAGAAATGGCTAAGAGTTAATCTCGATAGATATACCATAAGTTAGATTGTAAAAAAATTAAAGTAAATATCTAAGCGATAGGGATATTACTGCAGCATCTAACGAATGAAGAGAATGCCTTGAGAAAAATGTAATAACGGGTAACATAAGGAGCTTGGATTTTAGGAGATCTTTAACCCTCTTAAATTCGTCTAGATGATTTGATACTAAATATGAAATAGGACAAGCCAACTTAAATCAAAGACTAAATCATTTAAATTAAGTTAAAAGAAAGACATTTAGAATTAGTGAGCAATATAAGAGATGCACCTAACTTTAACTAAAAGATAGAAGTTAAACCATGATAAGACGTAAGATGAAAGAGTTTCAGGAAGTCAATAGTGTAATAAAGTACGATATAAACTTAAGGAAGGTATTACTAGGATAACATAAAGAATGATTTATGAAGTAATAGAAATGATTAAATAAAGACCAAAACAGATACCAAAGATAGATTGCCTCTTGTTTAGGATTAAGATATGAATGTATCTAGAGAAGTAAATGATATGTATTCTAAGTTAGAAAAGAGAAAAACTCCTTATCATAAGACTTATATTTATCACATCTTGTGAGCAAATAAGAATAGTAGGCTATGCAATGCAAATATATAAGATGTTTGTGGAAGTTAACATAATTAGAGGTAACAAGTAAAGGATAGAGTTATTTTATGGATCAATCTATTTTTGAGAAGGGATAAGTTATAGTAAAGAAAATTTAGATAGAAGTAAACTTCATTAAGGGTCAAATTTAAGAAATAACTAGAAACTCAATAAATTGAGTATATGGTAGAAGGAAAATCCTCAAAAGATTATGAAATTTTTAGATTGGAGGTAGTATGAGGAAAGTTTCAGTGGACATATAAGGTTAGAATCAAGAAAAAAATGGATTGAACTATATGCAGAGAGATGGAAATGTGATGATGATAAAAGACTATTACACTAAGAAAATGTGATGTGTGAAATAAATCAATGCAAAAAATGGAGTGAAAGGAGGACTATTTTTGTGTCGGAACAATAACATGGAGTACACTTCATTCTGGGTATGGAAGCAAAAGTGGAAATAAACTAGTGTATAGGATTAGAATTTGATGGTTGCATAATAAGTGCTTGGGTACATGCGAATATGTAAGATGAGGATGGCAAACTGATGATTCCTATCTCTCTAGTACTAAATTCTTTGTTTGATATAAGTTATGTGTCATTTCTCTAAACTATTTATCTTTAAGTTAATTGAAATATATAATGTCAATCTTACAATTAGAAACAAGTCAATAACATCATCATTTTGGGATCATGTTAGTTCCATTAGTTGAATTGAAATTGTCTATCGAGTTAATCTCTATTTCAATCGAGTTAATCTCTATTTCAATCGAGTATAAGCTTATAAAAGGATTGAGATTTGCTAACCTCAACTATGCAATTATATATGCTAATATATGAAGTATCAAGCTCCTAAACTAAAAAGATCGCATGAACTCAAGGTGGAATCCAATTAAAATGATAATGGTAAGAAAGCAATCTCTCAACATAATAGATAATCAGGTTCAAAAGTTAATAAAACATGATAAGGAGTGGAGATAAGAATTAAGATATATACTAGTATTTGGAATTGAGTTGAAGAATGTTAGAAGTAAGTGTTTAAAATATATTAAGGATCAAAAGATAAATCATAATTATCATACTTGAAGAATTGTAGGCTTAGAAGATTTAAGGTTATAGAAGTATGCTACATGGTGACAATATGTAAATTTATGAAGAATGTAACCATAATACTAGAGCTAAAACAACAAACCTATAATAGGATTATAAGGAACCATTCATATGAATACTGAATAGGTAAGTCTCAAAAATAAAAAAAAAATGTGAAGTATGTGAAAGTACCATAGAGAGATAGCCTTAAGTTGAATTGATTGACAATAAGGATAATATACCTATAAGAAGGTTATACAAGTGAAAGAGCAACTCATTTAGGTACATGATAAAAAAATTATTTGGATTGAAACATGTTTATTTGGAGATAAGGGTAACGATAGATCATATTATCTTGATAAAGATATATAAATAAATATTGAAGTATATAGATGTGGAGTTGGTAAGATGGATAATTGAAGTTTTGAGGATAAAAATTTTGCTTTTGTAGGGGGTGGTGGGTGGGTAGAAGATGAGGTGGAAATGTGAGTCCCATAATTTTACGTAGTTGTTCATGCAAGTAAGTTTGAGTGTTAGTGAAATTAATCTAAGTGACCTAAAAAATTATGAGTAGACTCAAAACGTTAGTTGAGGACACTCTATAGACTTAGATATTAGAAATGTTATAAGATAAAAATAATATAGCTAAAATAGTGTAATTTAACTATATATGTATTATTTATCGTAAATGTATCGAATATGTTTCATAAATACCAATGGCAGTTGGATTAAGTTGAATAGGGTATATAGAATTTAAGAGATAGGTGTTATAGGATGAAGACAAAGTAAACATGCAAATTACCATTATTTAAACTTGAATTTTAGAAGAGAGAGAGAGAGATTCATTTGGGTGATTTGTAAGTTCCAAAAAATTGGAAATACTCTCCACTAGTTTATACATGAAATTTAGTCTCTAGGAAAAAATTGAATGAGTCAAATTAATCAAAGAAGAAAAATCTAGATAAAATGAATACAAAAATCAGGTGCAATTGGGACTTATTAGAGTGTATCTAGTTAAGGTGGTGCTGGGTAAAATCAAGTGTACATCACTTGATTTGATGATTGGGTGTTGTTGGAAGTTGTTTTATTGGAAAAAGTTAATAAAATCAAGTGTACATCACTTATATGACTAATTTGATGATGTGGGAATTGAAAAATTGGTGGATGATGTTGATGATATACTAGGAATTTGGATGTAATGGGGATGAGTCATATTGTTTGAAATGTTATTTTGATTGCTTTTATTGGAGTTTGGGGTAAAAGTGAATCGATCATTGATTATAGGAAATTGGTTAAGGGCAAATGATAAGCTAGAAGATTTTATGAATGAGTGTTGCACTAGAATGTCATTCAAAAGTTTGGTCAGAAGTAAAATGATGAATAAAAAGTAAAAACAAGGGAAGCAAAGGATTGATCGGATGATGATTTTCTTAAAACACTATAGATAATAAAGTTAGAGGGTATCTCAAAGGAAGTAAGGGGCTACATGTTCTATTAGATATTCACATAGAAGCTAAATCAGAGGCCAGATTATAAGTGGATGACAAAACAAGGGAATCTCAAAGGCTAAGTTAGAGGGAGTATTTGTAGGAATTATGAAGTTGTGAGTCATAGATGAAAGTTTTGAGGGTAGATTTCTTGAAATTATGAAGTTTATTGAACTTAGATGATATCTTAGAGGGTTTCTGTAAAGAAATTTAAATTCTAAAGGATGTAATAACTTAGTCAAAATGTAACTCAAAATAATATTAGGAGTGATTATGGATATGTGAATACTCAGAAGTTATTTCATAAGGTAATTCATAAAAAATCTTGGGTAATTATTAAACTTAGAGGTTGATTTAGAGGATAATCCTATAAGACTTTAACCTTGATATGATTTAGAGGATAATTTAGAAGCTTTCGATTTAAGAACTTTAACAATGACTTAACTCATAAGATGTTTATTGAAAATTTTGGTAAATTGCTAACCTCAAATATTAATGTAGAGGCTAAATCTATAGTGAATTTCAATATCTATGTGATGCATAGGATATCTTAAAAACTTCTCTAGTAAATTTTTCAAAGGCTTCTTAACTCAAGGGATAGGTTAGAGGATATGTGAGGTATACTTCCTTGACAAAATGACTCTAAATGCCTATATTAATACCTACATAGCTCATAAATTTAGTTCCAAATTAGCTTAATTTCTAGGGAGTGAGCAAGTAAATAGTTTCCATGTCTTATATAGTTACTAATATAGCAAATTGACTAAATATATAAGGAACTCTCGAAAATGGATAAGTGAACAACCAAGTTGATGTGTAACTAAGTTTTAAGTAAGTGGGATCAATACTTCACCATATTTTAGGGTATTGGTTGAGCATATTTAGAGTCCTTAGTATGTGTAATGTTTGTGTTGTAAATTATTAGCTAGTATATGTGCAGCATATGTGTTTGGATATTGCATTATTGTTATGGAGTGTTGGACTTTGTGTATTAGCTATCTTATGGTATTGCATTGATTGAATTGTGTAAAAATTGCTTGATCACCTTAAGAGGCAAACTAATTCGATCTCGACCTAATTTTTAACCGATTCGGGATCACAACCCATTAGGGGAAACGATTGGGAATTTTGAGCTAAATACAAACCCTTCGATGAGGATAGTAAAAATGATTCTTTTTCTACTCTTAGTTGAACTAAGTGACAGGAGAGAATATCGTGGCAAGGTTGAGGACTATGGTTGAAAGTAAAGTCTTAGGCGGAGTGTGTTTCTCTATTAAACAAGCCTCAATTTGGTTCTGATTCGTGAAATGCATGGCATGAAACTCCTCAAAACTTGGATTAGAGTAGGCATAATTTTTCTGATTTTACGACAATTGGTCAACATTGTGTGATGACATTTACTTGAATATGTATTGCACTTAATTACCCTTACTTGAAAACCTTGGTAACTTAATGACTGATATGTGCTATTATTTCCATCCCATGTACTAAGCAAGTTGTCATTCACTCTCTTACAGTTGTTTTACAGGTTTCCCAGTAGATTCACCAAAATTACACCAAGTCATAGGAAGACTAAAGAATAGGGTCATAGAGTGAGATTCAAGACTAATAGGCGATGTTCTTAATTATTTATTGGATTTACTAACTTCTATAGAAACTAATATGGTCTTTATTAATGGCCCTCTAGTTTTCAAATGTATTTACTGGTACTATGTTCAGTAAACATGTGGGCTTTTATAAATCCTTATCATATCTTTTTCTAAAGCTAATTGTAAAAATTGTTTTCTTCTCAAACTTTATACCATGGAGACTCTTTCAAAAGTTATTTTAAAAAGTTGCTCCAAAGATTAATACAAAAACAAATATTGTATTAGATGACTCAAAGTTATGGAGTATTAAAAGCTTAATATAAACTATAACTATGTTAGCAGTGAAAGTGGCTAGTTTCTAACTTAGATTGGTTTATATGATAAAGCTGTTATATCTCTTTGATTTGGGGCATGAAATAAACATCCCAAATAAAGGGAGAGTTGTCAATTGAGTAGATCTTTGAAGGATTCGAGTGTTTCTTTGACTCATTATCCTTTGCTAACTTTCGGATCATATTATTGATTTGATTAGTATCAAGATTTGTAATATATCTCTTCAAATGGCCTTCTAAACAACTATTTTTATTTCTAAAGTAGGATTTGCTACATGATGTAAAAAAACTTTCATGTGAAAAGTTATGGGTGAGTAACACTTGGATTTTTGTTCATAGTCTCCTAATGATTCATCATTATCGTGTTGCATTCTCTCATCTAAGAGCCAATATCGTGAAACCAAGATTGGTAGGTTGACTTGAGAATGAGAAGGGGTTAAGGGTTGAGAGATTTGAATGAAGTTATACTTGGATTGGATCAAGATCAATAAAAATATTATAATATAATTTATATTTATGTACGAAATAAGAAAAATTACCTATTTCATTGAAAATTAAAAATCGAGAGCTTTATACGATTTTTTTTCTCTTTGATCTGCATTTAGTTTTTCCATAACCGGTGTATCTTCTAGTAAATGGAAGAGAAAATAATTATTTTAACCCCAAAAAAATCCGATGAGTTTTTATAGAAGTCAAGTTAGATTGGTCAGGTTAACTGATCGAATCGAGAGTCACTATCGATAGGGGACAAATAAGTAAATTGGATCGGTCTTATGGAGGGTTCAAGTCCAATCGAGTTGGATTGGGATGATTAACCTACGCTTGACAACACTATCAAGAGCAGCAACTTGTTTTCGAAGGAGGTGGTTCCTCACCTTTATCTCCTATAGCTATTGCTCGAGTAAAGCAACTTGATCTTCATATTTGCTTGTTGCATTTCTGGTAAAGAAGGCAGGTGAAATGAATTCTCCGGTTGATTGGCGTCTACAGCAACCTGTGATCTCTTCTCTTTGCATTTTACATTTATTCAGGTATCTTGTATTTCTCATTGCTTCAAATATAAGCCATAAGTTATAGCTGTCAAAAATGTTGATGTTACTTTCTAGCCTACTCTTGATGTAGATATTGAGGATGACTTCCAATCACACTGGAGATATGAAACTCAATCAACATACAAAATCAGACAAGCTAAGGGGAAAAAGAAGAAACGCTAAGGAAGTGGCTGTTGTATCTCCAACTCATTCTTCTCCGCTCCCCTCTAAGCCAAAAAAACTTCGCCTTCTTTCTTATTATTATGGTATGTTGGCGTGGTAGAAATGAAATGAACAAAGTTGTCTTTGGCAAAGAAACATCGACACTCAAGTTAGTAAAGAGCACAAGAATCAAGAGATAGGAGGAATGAAACTCAACATTAAGAAATGGACGGAAGTATTTTGAGCGTTCGTGCAAGTTGAATTTGAATCCCCTTGTCAGATGGCTTGGCAGGATATTTAAATAAGGAATCTTTTGTTGGGATTTAGATACGTGTATGGTGATCTGTCCCTTTGAGGATTCTGGAATTTCGGGAAGTTACAACCATTAAACTGGAAAGGAGTCTTGTAAGTGTTTTCGGTGAGTTCGCTTGTGCGTTCTCGTTTCCCTTACCACATCAACTGGGTGCGAGTGCAAAAGGACCTCCTGGTGCGGCCTGACCGCGGATGCAGTATGCACGGTCATATTGCATCAGGATCAGGTGTACGAAGTAGAGCTCGATAATTCTAATCATATTATTATTGAAGTAACATCTAGACGTATACTGCAATAAATGTGTCTAAAATTCCCAAGGGACATCAACATGGAATATGATCACAGAATATTCTTGTGGATATTTGCCTTGGGTTGGAATACGTGTATTTGATATATTTTGCAAGGCAAACAATAAATTTTCCCTTTTTATCATTTCAATTGAGTTTAGTTTAGATCACGTCATTATTCTTAAATCATAACTCAAAATGTCTCCAAATGAGTTGTTTTATCCGATCTAATTTTTAAATAACATGTACATGATTTCAGATATCTCAGCAGACTATGTTGTTCGTGTCGTTATTTTTATTATTTAGGTTTTCCACAATCCTATCTTAATGCAATTGGCCGCAAGATGTATGGTCTAGGATATCTATAAGCGCACCTCTACCAGAGTGCTTGGCACTAGTCTCAATAAGGTATGCAAGTTGCATGGTTAATTAACTAAGCAGCTCAAAAAGTGCTCCAATTTTTATTTTCATTTTTCTTTTAATAGTAAAAGTTTGTTATGGGAACCATAGAAATTTCTAAAAGTTCTTAAATAATTTTTTAAAATAACCTATTGGAGAGTTCCTTAATAAGGAGAAATACCTAAAATACTGGCAATATACTCTAAATAACTCTCCAAGCAATTAATTGATAAAGATGCTTTAATATAGTGTGTATATCTTGGTAAGAAAATGTGGATGTTGGTTAAAAAAAAGAAATGCCAAAACAACTGAAGAAAATCGAAAGGAATATAATTGTTCCCTATAATAATCGTACATTACGTGTTTTGATATATAGTGAATAAGTAAAAATGATATTTAGATATGTATTAATAACAGTGGGTCTATATATTTATGTATTAGAATTTTATTAGTATTTATTTACTTCTCATAAAAACACATGGTGCTAATTTTTTTTTTCAATTATATGTCTTAGAGAAATATAAATGCTTGCTTTTCCTTACAAGGCGTAGAAATACACATGTAGTGTAGTTATCAGTGGCATCGTGAAGGTTTCAAGACGTGATAGTTTTTTCTTCACCAAAATGTACTTCAGCGTGTTTTCCTAGTTATTTTTTACAAAACTAAACTAGTAGAAATTCAGATGCTGTATGTCATGCAATAAAGTTCCTGCTCCATTATTACTGTCTCCATGTCAATCCCACGATATCACGAAGAGGTTTCCCAAGTGGCTCATATGTATGTTTAAACGAATTTTCCCAAATTAAAACAAACTTAAACATTTTGTCGCTTTTCACACCACAGTCCAGATGCTATATATCTATTGTCTCTAGGTGAAAGCCTCGATATTTCAAAGATGATTCTGAAATGACAGAGACTCCCCTATTGTATGTATCCATAAAGAAATTTACCAAATCGAAACCAGGTCAATGATTTGCCATTTTTAAAGCAGTGAGAGCTTCCTGGAAACCACTCGAGAAGTGTAGTATATAATATCGATCTTATGCAATTTTTGGGAGCACCATCTCCTCCTTAATTCTCGAGAGAAATTAATTAGCTACTGATCTATTGTTCGATTACCATGACTAGCATTGGCAGTACTAGCGAAGCACGAGACTAGCCGAGTATGATGTGTTTTTGGGTTTTAGAGGACCGGACACCTGTGAAATTTTCGCAGACTTCCTGTTCCATGACTTGAAGGATGCTGGTATTCGTGTTTTCCGAGACACTGAGGAGCTTAATCGGGGGAAGGAGCTTGAAAGTGAGCTACCACGAGCAATTAGCGACTCCCGGATCCGCGTGGCTATTTTATCTAAAAACTACGCAAACAGTGGGGTAGTCTCTTCGGGAAGCTACGCACATGGTCGAGTGCTGGCAAGAGAGAAAGCATGCAGCGGAGATATTGCCCAGATTCTATGAAGTGGATGTGGATGAGGTTAAACTCAAGAAAGGATCTTACGAAGATGACATTGAGAAGCATAGGGCGCGTTTCCCAGACGAGATCATCGAGAAATGGAAAAGGGCTCTTGTGCAGATTCGCCATATCAGGGGACGTAGTTTTAACGATGCAGGAGGCCAGCCTGATTTTTTTTTTTTTTTTTCCTTCCAACTTAATTACACAGACACCTTTTGAAGTAGGAAATTTGAATATAATCTATCCGTTGGAAGAATAAAGCTCGCACTATTAGGCTACATTGATCTTAGCAGCCTAATATCTTCTATATATATGTATAATTTATCTGGCTAGTATTATCGTATGATTCTATTTTCCATTTTGCAAAAATCGCAATCCTTTTAAATCAACTATAACATCATACCACTAAGTGGAGAATTAAGATCTATTATTGAGAGCTAGCAGGACGATAAACTCAGTCTGATTGTTTGGTTAAGAATCGATATCTTAATCTGTGGTTTTCATTTTATTAATTTATTCTTAAATTGTTCATAAGTGTCAATCAAACATTCAAATATGTATTTAATAAACCATTGACAAAAATGACGAATCCAAATTTTCAAATGATCGACTCCTCTAGTATTAAGTTAGTAATGTAATAAAAAATTAATATATTAAGTTAGATGGTACAGGTAAGTGAGTACAAGGTAATTATGATATAATACTCTACCTATCATATTCTATATGTACATATTTTAATATTTTGAAATGGAAACCTAGCATATAACATTCTAGAAACTACCTTAGATCTTATGCCATGTAGAATTTATAGAGTTTAAAGTACCTTATTGTGTAACTTCTAAAACTTTAGTTGTCTCGTCTCTTTATAGATTTAAATTTTTGAGGTATATTTAGGATGGCCTATCACATTTTCAATGTTTTCGCAACTAGTGCATTCATTAATTTACTTATAGATACTCATCCTATCTTATAAGTATAGATTTATAAATTTTGAAATTGAAACCTATCATATAACATTTAAACACCACTTTAAAACCTATACCCTGTAGAAAATATAAGGCATAAGGTATGCATTTTAAACTATAAAATTTTCAATTATATTCTTAAAAGAGCTTAATTTTTTAGGTAGATTTCTTGATAACATGTAAATCCTACATAGTCAGTAATATAAACCCTAATCTAGGTCTCAGTATTCTAGATGACATCATAGGTCAATAAGATTAGGTAAAATAAATTTTTTATTAAATTGTGAAATTGAATATAGTATCGGTAATAAAAACTCTAAAAATTTAATTAAAACTTAAATTGTATATAAAACCTTAAATCTGATAGATACGTAAATACCCGAAATTGAACTCGAATTTGACAAAAATCTTAAAACTATAACTTTAAGTTTATAAAATGAATAAATACAACATAATAGTAATATACCGTAATCGATTGTAATTTTCAACTAATATGAGTAATCGCGTATAAACCTTAATGAATACATTGAGATAAGTTGTAAATATTATAAACATAACGGGTAATAATTAAATTAATAAATTTTCATAAAATATCAAAATTATTTTATAAATACTAATTATATAATTTTTGTGTTTGGAAAAAATTTACATATTTTTATTTTCTTTTTCCTCCTTTATTTCTTTTTTTTTTTCCTTTCCTTTTTTCTTCCCTAAATTTTCCTACACTTCTATGTTGGCTTCTTGATAATTTTTAGCTGCCCATGTGCTTAAATTGTGCTTCCAGGTGTTTAATAATAAGAATCAAAATAAAATGAATGATTGAAGTTGTCCTATTCTAATTAATATTACATCTTGTTTTGATTTCTTTTCTTTTTCCTTTGTTTTGTGTTCATAAAAGCAAAGCCACTCCTTGAAGAAGAGAAAAAGAATCGTTTGGAAAGAAAAAGCAAGATAACACACATCAAGTCCTTTATTTTTTTTTCCTTTTTCATCGTAAACTTTCATTGTCTATCTTCTTCAATTTTTATTTGGAAATTTCAAGTGAGGATAAGAAGAAAAAGAGGAAGAAGAAGCTACGAATTCTACCTACGAATAGTGTACTAGTATGTTTTAGTATATATAGTATATGTATTTTGTAATAATTATTTCATTATATTTTTGTACATACATGTATTTAAGTATTTATGTTCATATAAGTGTATAATTATTAGAGTATACTTATATGTATAGTGTACATACTCTAGTAAACTTTACAAATAATTTGTACAAGAACTTATATATTTGTACATGTGTGTATACATATATGATATATATATGTACTATGTATTTCTTTATTTATGTACATATGTATGTATTTGGTATTTTCTTTATTTATGTATATATATATGTAGGCGTGGATATATATATTGTATCTAATACATTATTACATGGTATATGTTATGATCTTAAAGTGAGCTTAGTAGAATTGTTTAAAATTTTCATATCATGTATGCACCCATAATATGGAAATTGTCTTACAAGTTAGAGATTGCAAGACTCTAAATAATTAGTCACTAAAGTTTTCGATTTTTAATTTAATTAACTTACTATAACATATAATTGACTATGTATATCCAATATTCTACAGTCTACTAGAATCGCAAAGAATCAGCATCTTCTACTAAATACTAAAATAAGGTAAAAAAACTTACTAATTTACAAAAAAAAACTATAACACACATAATCTTATCACATAAACATTTTTTACATCAGTTGTTTCTGTATCTACTATATACATCTCAATCAACTCTAACATTATCAAACTTATCTTTTGTATATACTTTGTTCTCAAGGTTATCCCAATCCCTGCTTAAAGGAACTTGCAAAAGAAACTATAAAAGAATGAGCAAACCACAGCTCAGTGAGTTCATTTTTCACCACTATCGTTCAAGCAAGTTATCAAACATTATTAGTACACATGCAAGCTATCTACATATAAAATGAATGCATGCGCGATGAATGCATGCAATACATCCATAAGAGTCTGGAACTATGGACAGTATAAATTTGCATCATCTACACGTCGTTTTTTCCTCCATAATTACTTGCATGGAGCACCTTACCTTAATCGTATGAAGTTGCGTGGGGGGTGGGGGGCAATGTCCTACTAGATATTACTCGATTATTATCTTAATTTGAGAATCAACAATTAATATATATGGACCCCAACTAAGGCCACCCACTAAACATATCAAAGACCCCTTGAGCACACATAACGAGTCCATCTCTCTATCAATAAATATCTAAGACCCTACGGGCACAATTATGCAAGTTCTCTTGTAATTAATTGGAGATATTATGCTAGCTTTGTCTTAACGATAAAAATATCATATATGGCCACTATGAACCCTCACAAAAATTATACAAAATATATTTAAAATTAGAAAAACGTTTTCTAAAAATACTTTTCTCAAAAACTTGCAAAGCTAGCACTCTTCATTAATATACCAAATGGGTCACAAACATGCGACAGATATAATTAGCTATTTTAGTCGAACAATTATATTTACTAGTTTAAGAAAGTGATCATACGAATCCTAGCACACAAAACAATCAATTATTCAATCAAAGAATCAGTATCAACCAATAAGTAGCATATTAATAACAAATAGCATACTAATAATAAATAGTAAGCAAATAGCAAATCATAAGAACTTTCTCGCCTGGATTAATGCTCACTTTCCCAATCTTTGGGATTTTTAATTCTCAATAATTGGGTACCTAAAAGATAAATAAATCTATAAGTATTCTAAAAACTAAGTTCATCGATTAACTAAATATTTATTATTATTTGTTTAATTTCTTACTATAACCTAAGTATGATATAAATATTGTTTAACTTAAATCTTTTATCTATTTTTCTTGGTTTATTATAATGTTTTAATCGCATATAACTTTTTCAGCTTAAGTTCCATTTTCATGAATTTATAGTTTGTTTTTATCATTTTCGGATATACTTTTCTATAACGGGGTTCGTTTTGGACGTTGTAACCCACAGCTTCGATTATACTGTAAAAATATTACACATTTTATTATTTTGACTACATAATTATAAAATAGTATTTTAATCTTTTCTTTGCATATTTTTTATTTAATAAATATTTAATTCTTACATTTTACAATTTCCTTATTTTTGAGTTTATTTAATTATAATTTATGTATTTTACTATTTTTAGGGTTTATACCCATTTAATTCTTTTTTACTAATTTAATAATTTTTCGATTACTTGATTTAATTTTTTTTAATTTTTAATTACAAATTTATTTAAAGTTAATTATAAGTGCCACGTGTCACCCTGGATAAGTGCCATGTGTCTCTTCCAAAAAGTATATATATAATTTCAATATTTTTCCTAAATTTACGGTACATATATATATATATATATATATATATATGCTTTCATATTTATTAAATTACTTCATTTATTAAATTAATATTATAACATATTATATATGTACTATTCAAATATACTTGTATTTCTACATATATGATACTATTCATATATATATGTTTATACGTATAATATACTTATGTACTAAAATATCTTAACCTTAAATATATATTATATACTATACGTATGAGTATAAATATACATATAATTGTACTTTATATACCTATGTACATATACGATTATATTACATATATACATAATCACGCATACATAAGGGTACATGTAAATAAATGAAAAAAGAAAATACTCAGTATATACATATGTATATTAATAAAGTATATACATAGTACATATATATTATATACATATACGTACATGTACATATACCTATGTTCTTGTACAAATATTTTGAAAACTTACTATAACATGTACACTACACATATAAATATACTCAAATTTATACACATATATGAACATAAATACTCAAATACATGTATGTACAAGAATATAAATAAATAATTATTAGAAAATACATATATTATAGATAATAAAACATGCTTGTATAATATTTTTGGGTATAGTTCCTAGCATCTTCTTCTTCTTCTTCTTGTGTGCCTTTGAATTTTCCAGCAATTGAAGAATAGAAAAGAGGGGAAACTTGTAGTTAAGAAGGAAAACAATTTGAAGACTTGTGTATTTGTTCAATAATTTTTTTTTT
>JAMXBB010000005.1:107225577-107275954 GCA_024138015.1 Lumnitzera littorea | reverse complement strand
ATATATATATATATATATATATACCTATGCATACATATGTATAAATATAAGTATATAAATAAAGAAAATACATAGTATGTACATATGTATATAAGTAAAGAAAACACATAATACACATATATATGTTATATATGTATACGTACATGTACATATACCTAAGTTTTTTATACAAATTATTTATAAAATTTACTAGAATATGTACACTACACATATAAACATACTTTAATATTTATACACATATATGAATATCAATACTCAAATACATGTACAAAAATATAGATAAATTTACAAAATACATATAATATATATATTAAATAACATACTTGTGTAATATTCTTAGATCAAAATCCCCTAAGCTTGTCCTTCTTCTTCTTCTTATTAATTGTAAAATAAAAATAAAAAAAAATTTAGAAACAAAATGGATGCTTCATTGTTTGATAAGGGAGGAAATAAGAAAAAATTGTGTATTTGCTTTTGTTCCAATTGTGATTACATAAAGAGCAATAGTTGGAAGTTGATGAGGATAAAATAAAGAGAAAAGAGAAAGAAAATTTGGATAAGATGTGCTATTAAATGAGATAACACATGATCTTATCTGCACTTGGTTTTATCCTCATTATTTACATATGGTAAAAATAATAATGTAACGCTTGTCCATCGAATTGTTTTGGAGATTGTGGGATGTGGAAAAAAAAAATCTAGAGAAGAAAGGAAAAAGGAAAAGAAAAGAAAGGGAAAAGAAGGAAAGAAAAAAAAAGTAAAAGTAAAAATATTAGATTTTTTAAATATAAAAATTATAAATTTAGTATTCATAAAATAATATTGAAGTTTTATAAAAATTTATTAATTTAATTCTTACATGTAACAATTAGAATATTTACAAGTTATTTCAACGTATTCGCAAAAATTTATACGCAATAATGCATATTAATCGATAATTACATTAGACTAAGATATTATTACTATTAAGTTATATTTATTCATTTTATAAGCTTAAAGTTATAGTTTTAGAGTTTTTGTTAAGTTTGAGTTCAATTTAAGGTATTTACGTGTACTTAGGATTTAGGGTTTTTATACGCGATTTAAGTTTCGAGCAAAATTTTAAGGTTTTTATCCTTCATATTATTTTTTAGTTTAAAATTTTAAA
Organism: Lumnitzera littorea; assembly: GCA_024138015.1. Lineage (NCBI taxonomy): Eukaryota > Viridiplantae > Streptophyta > Magnoliopsida > Myrtales > Combretaceae > Lumnitzera > Lumnitzera littorea. The sequence goes on along the minus strand of JAMXBB010000005.1, from coordinate 107,274,807 downwards.
TAGTTTTAAATTTATCAACTCCATTGATTTAAGGTAATTACTTATAACATTTAAATCAATTTGTTACCTAAAACGTTAAATTTACGAAGATTACAGTATATATATGTATGTATAAATAATAATATATATTATGTATTTTCTTACTTATGTATTTATGTACATATATATGCATGGGTATATATATAATTATATTGAGTATTTTATTATGTAATATATTACTACAAAAAATTTGGGATTTTTGCAGGGAGATTATAATAGGGATGTATTTTCTATAGCTCAGTGAATAGTTTTTCTTTTTGTGTTAGCAATCGTAAGGATATATCCTTGGGAAAAGTAATAATAAAATAATTCCATCAATCAGTCATACCATTTAGTCAACAGTTAAGGGAAAGGAAAAGAAAAAAAGCTACTATAAGGATATATGTCCTTACTAAAAACTTGTAATGTATGTATAGTAAAAAAATCTACATTATTTAATAATATTAATTATGAAAAATAAAAAATATTAAATAAAGCTAATGATAATATTTTAAAGGTTGGTTCATATGTTGGATGAATGATGAAAAGAAAAAAAAAATTCATTTAAACTTTTATAATTATTCATAGAAGAAACCGTTATAGTATTTTATCCCATGATTTCATACCATATTGTTAGCAATGGTACTAATCATATGTTAATTGCTTCATAATAGAAAATGGATTTTAGAAGTTAGAATTATGATAAGAAATTGTATTTTGGTGGAGGATATTTTGGTTAGTTGAATTTAACTTTGAAGAAATAACATTTTCATATATATAATTCTTTACCATAATAACCTTAGCCTATTGAAGATTTATTAAAACTATTAAGTATTTTTAGGGCTTTTAAGTAAAATTAAAAATCAAATAACTAATTTTTTTTCTAGCAATTTAGTTATATTAAAAAAGACACCGAAAGATCGCTTTAATAATATAAATATATATGTATAGATAATATTTGATACGATTGGTTGATCAAAGAATAAATAATATTATAAGATATATGTAGATAGAAATTTCCTTCTAGATCAAGTGAATAGCTTTTAAGGTTTTTTTTTTTTTTTTAATCACTAGAGTTTCTTATCACTACCACATGTTTTTTTCTTAATAAACAATAGTTGAATGTTTTCAATTGTTGTAGAATAGTGACACTTACCATTATTTTTCACACTACTCTCCTTTTAATATTTCCATCTATAAATACTTCAATATTCCACCGATATTTGGTAAATAGCCACATAAACAATAGAGTGTTTAGAGGGATGTTTTCATATGGATTCAAAGATCTTATACTTCAGAATATTCAATTTTCAAATAGTCTTGAGAAATAAGGTAAGAATGTTGAATTTTTTATAAAAAAAATTTATTACATTTAGGGAACTAACAACTTCAATCACCACTTGGCATTGTTCCTATCTCATATTTGCCCTCACTTTGATTTTTAAAATTTTTGCTATGTTTGCTTAAAACATAGGAAGAATAAGAAATTTGAAAAATAGAAAAAAAAAAAAGAGAAATTTGAAACTAAAAAAAGAAAAAGAAGAGAAAGAAATAAATAGGAGAAAATTTTGAAAAATGAATAAATAGGTGGAACTAAAAAAAAAAAAAAAAATGAATGGATGTGTTTTTTGCTAAGTGCGTATCAAGCATACCCTAGCATGTGGGAAGTTAAGCATGCATTATCTTCAACCTCTAGACAAGCCTAAGGAGAGAGGAGAGAGAGAGAAAAGATTTAGGTTTAGTAGATATGATTAAATCTCATCAAATTGAGGCCAATTTTTTTGATACAAATCAAAAGATTAACACATATAGATTTAAAATATATTAAAAATTTGCACTAAAAAGTGATTAAAATAGATCAAATCAAGATTGAAATTAGGGTTTATCTTGAAATTGAACTTCGTGTTATTAAAGCCAATATAAATAACTAAAATATAATCTAATCACAATTCTATATATATTTGACATATGGACTATGTATTTTGTTTTCCCTTACTTATTTTGTCTTGATTATAGAACTTAAAAAAAAAAAAAAAAAGAGAGAGAAAATGGAATTTTTTTTAATTTTACTGCAATTTTTTAAATAGAATAGAAAAGTTCTTCTATTTTATTTTAGGCTTTATTACAATTTTTTAAAATAGAATAACATAATTAAAATGCCTTTTTTTTGTCACAATTAAAATAAATTAGGATGGTATAAACTTCAAGTGATATAATCTAATTATTGCTTAAAGACATTTAGGTTTTATATTAGATTTTATCTATAAAAAATGAAATAAATAATAAATGAAAAATAAAATGATAAAACAATAATTTTTTTTTTAAGTTCATAAAGAATAAGTTTAGTTAAAGGGTTTTCAAAAAATGAGTCAAAATATAACTCAAAGAAGCCACTTCAAAGGGTTGTTTAAAGGGTCTATCAAAACCATTTTGTCACTTAGAAAATTATTTTTATAAATAATAAAACCTTAATATTTTTTTTTTGTTCCCCTAAAAACATGGGTATGCCTTTAATCTTTCGTAATTTAGCAATAAAGCTTAGGATTTTTTAGGTGTGTTTTTTTTAAAATAAGAGTAAATTAGTTAATAAAGTAAACCTGATAGTTTTTCTTAAATAAAATATGATACACAAAAATTTTATTAAAAAAAATTACATGGGCTTGATCTTGGTCAACGTGTACATAGATGCTTTGAGTGGCCCTTGAAAATGATAAAATTACTTTTTGTTAAAACAAAAAAAATGAATAAATATAGAAAACAAAAGGATAGAAAAATTATCTTTTAATTGTTGCTTTGTCATTTAGGAAAAATAAATAAAGGAAATTTTAGAATTAGGTGTTATAATTAATCTTTTTTAAAAGCCAAGGTGGTAAACTTAAGGTTTAAATAGGTTATTCCTCAAAACTTTGTTTTCTCTAGTTAAATATTTTTAAAATTTTCTTTTTAGCAAATTCATAGACTAGTAACTCAAATTAGGATTATCTATCCAATTGGTCCTAATTTCTCAACTTTTCAACTTTGGTTGTGGCGAATCTAATTTTTAAAAGAATTTTCTAAAATTTAGGTTTTCCTTTAATTTTACTATTGAGTAACTTATATTAAGTGGATTGTATTTAGCATAAGTTAAATTAAAGAAAAATAATCAAAATAGGGCTTAACACACTACCTTAGGGTATTATCAACCTAGTTAAAGTTTAAGTAGGTGCATAATTGATAAGGTGATATTTATCATGACATTCAAGGAGGCTAGCTTAAAATTACAAAATACCGTGTTTGTTGCGAGGTAGCATAACAAAGATCCAATATTTTTCTATGGGATTTCAATTGAAGTTATACAATCGAAATATTTCACAAATTGATTAATGTACCTAGTCAAGTATCAATGGTTTGATAATAATGATGATAAAGCAATTTGATTATTTTAAAAAAAAAATTAGTTTCTACTCATATAATTATTTTCAAAACAAGAATTAGTTTCTACCTACCTTAGAGGGGTTGAGTATACAAACCTCTTCTTGAGCATTTTAATGAATTTTGAAAAAGATATTAGTTTATTCTTTTTTTTTCTTAATTTCTAATCAATAGACTTGTATCTGGTTTTTATATGTAAACCCTACTCATGATACCTTTTACTAGGATTTCATTCTTAGACACTTTTTGTGATTATTTTTGTTTAGGTTATATATTTGAATTCTTTCAGGCTTAATTTATGTACTTGAAATTTCTTTGGACTCTACATTTCGACTTTGACTCATATTTTACATTTATACACTATTACAAATCTTTTGGATTATTTTAAATGCCATCAATTTATGATGATTTAAATAAATATTTTAAATGTTTGTATATGCTTTATTAAACTTATGTTGTCACATATTTTACCTCATTCAAAATGAAATTATTATTTTCCTTATTTTTGTAACTATAGAAATCTTTTCTTTAAAACAACCATATATTACAATAAAACTAAATAAATATAAGTTGATATGTAATCTTCTTATTTATATAAATTTTTAAATTAAGTTTTTTATTATTAATATATTCAGAATTATATTTTTCCATTAGAAGACAAGAATTAACAATAACATCATAAAAGCATAATGAATATATACTAGAAATTTTTTAAAACATTATGCACCTTTCATAATATATGTTATTTATACCATCTTACAAAATAACAGTACTAAACAAAATTAAATTTGGCAAATATGTTAGATACCAACAAAAAAATTACTTAATTTAATTCATTACTACGATAGTACAATTTGTTATATCTTCAGTCATAAGAAAAATTATAACTATACGACTCATAGGTTATAACAATGATATTAGAAAAAAAAAAAAAAATCTCTAACATTCTCTTATATAACAATTTTCATTTTCCTTCCCCTACTTTTTCCCCTTATTTTAAATTTTCCCTCCATCCCTTTTCACACTCATTATTTCCCTCTTCCCCCCATTTACTCTTCCACTCACACACATCTCTCTCTCTCTCTCTCATAAACATGCATACACATACTTCGAAATTTTTATTTGTCATAATGTCTACATTCTCTCCTCTCCCTCTCATTTCATGGGCATCTCTCTCTTTCTCAAATGTACTTTCAAGATTTTTATTTTTTTTTTTTGCTAAAATACAATTTAAGGCTATATTTTTTATGAGGAAAATAATGAATTTTGATTCATGTGTTTCTTCATTTTTTAAGATTTAACAACTAAAGCTATTTATGGAAGGATACGTATGTTGTTTTCCTTTCATGAGTGTAGTCCTCAATAATGTCCAAGATGAAGCCTAAACTTGAAAACTTCATCTTTATGCATAATCTTTTTAAACTTTTCAAATCTAGTTCAAGTAGAAGCAACATTGACAATACTCATGCTTTAATTCTATCTTCATAATTTATGTTCTATTTAAAAATTATTTGTTGTTTTGATTGGATGGACATAACAAGGAGGACTGGAAGAAAGTAGCTGCACAAGAGTAGAATTATTTGTCCTTTTGAGAAATTAATTGTTGCTACTTAGAATTTCAATCCAGGTGACAAGTTTGGTGAAGGTGGTTTTGGAATGGTGTACTGGTACTATTTTTTTTTTCTTTATTAAATTATACTTATGCAATTAGATATAAGTTCTTTTATTAGATTTTATGGATTTTTTTTTTAAATTCTAGATGTGAATGTAGAAAAGTGGTAGTCATATTGTATTTCTCTTTATAATTTTTCTATTTAAAGCAATATACAAAGAGATTTAGAATTCATAATACATATAAGGAGTAAAATTTTGTAGAATTGGCTTATGAAATGATGAAATCTTATTTAAATTTAATGGAAATTATTCTTTATTTTCTTTTAATGGAATATTTTAATTTTTTTCTCATTAGTAACGATGTTGTAATCGATCATATGTTCTACAACTTGGAAATTCTTTATAGAATGCTTTTTATAGGTGGCTATAAGATAAGAAACCTCGTTTCGATTGACTTTTTTTAACAACAAAGACCTCTAAGATACATGAAGAGAAGGTAAAGAAGTTTGGGTTGTTTTTCTTATCTTTTCTGTTTTCTTTTCTCTACTTATGCTTGAAGTCTAGTTTATTTTAAGGATTTGAGTTGTCTGTGTTTAAATATATGTGAATTTTCACTTTTAAGGGAATAAATTCTTCAAGTTCTTGAAGTTTATGTGGAATCCTCTTTCATGGAGTTATGCATCCTGCTATTTTTATTTCCATAGTACTTGCTAATGAAGGAATGAATACTTTCACTTTTTTAATGGGGAATTATGGTTAAATATAGAATATAAATTTTGGGGAGATTTTTGTGGAATTGATTATGAATTTTTCCTTTTTTTTTGTACTCTTATGTAATTGGTAATGATTTTGTAAAGTCGAAGATGTACATATATTTCCTATTAGCTAATCAATGAATAATGCACTTACAATAAGTGACATCTATTTGTTTTATATATTATTAAATATTATGTGTTATTTTTCCTTTTCATTTGATATTTTATACAATAAACTCAAATCTTGAAAAGATCTTGATTAAATTTCTTTTAGTTTTTCTATATGAAAATGAAATTACATATTTGTATATTGAAGTTCTTTAAAAAAGAACATAATCTTTCATTATTTTTTTTTTATTTTAGGATTTTTGTAAGGAGATATCCCTATGAAAAGTAATTTTCTATTTTTAAATAAAAATGGATTTTTGTAGGAATAGGTCCTTACAAAAGTAATATGTGAGTATGATTTCCTTATTAGTTTCTTGTAAAGAGATTTCCCTGCTATGGGTTTTAAATTGGGACATTGTTGCAACCAAGCATTGCAGTACAATTATTCCCTATAATAGCATTTCATAATGAATTTCTGTTTTTTTTTTTTTGTAGGAATTTTTATTTCTTACTAAAACTCCAATTTATATGCATATTTATATACTAAGTATTTTCTTTATTTATTTAGTTACATGCGCCCTTATGTATACGTGAACATGTACATGTATATATATACTTAGTATTTTATTTAGATGATATATGTATATATGCATATAGTAAATATTTATATATATATAATTACAAATTTCAAATACTAGTATAATATAGTATAATTATACGGTAAGGTAATAGTATGGTATTTTCATTTTATAAAATTTTGAATGTATACATGTATGCTAAACGTAATGGAATACATATGTAATTATGTATAATATTATTTGTATTACATAATTTAGTATATATATAAATATGTAATATAATTGTATATGTACATATGTATATAATGTATATTTATGTATATATATTTATACTCATACGTATAGTATATAATATATATTTAAGATAAGAATATTTTAATACATAAGTATATTATATGTATAAATATACATATATGAATAGTACCGTATATGTATAAATACATGCATATTTACATAGTACATATATAATATACTATAATATTAATTTAATAAATATGAAAGTATATCTATATATATATGTATGTATCGTAACATTAAGTAAATTATAATAAATAATTAATTTATAAAATTTAGTAAAATATAGTGATAAATATTAATATATGTATATGTACCTTAAAATACAAAATAATAAGAAAATGTAGGAAAAAGTATAAAAAGGTCACGTGGTATTCCCATATGCTATTACGTACCATCTAGAATAAATAAATTAATTTTCATAATTAATAATAATAATAAAATAATTAATTATAAAAATAATAAAGTATAAAAATTTGAATAAATAAATCTTAAATCCTAAAAATAATTAAAAATGGGTAATTATAGTAAAATAGACCTAAAATAAGAAAACTACAAATTATATGACTCAAATAGTTATTAAATCATAATTATATTAAGAAAAGCTTAAAATAATATTTTATAATTATTTAAGTCAAAATAATGAATTTCATAATATTTTTATATTACATCCAAAACTGCAGATTACAACGTTTAAAACGGATCCTGTTACGAGAAAATACGTTTGAAAATAATTAAAATGAACTATAAGTTTATAAAAATCCAAACTAAATCGAAAAAGTTATATACGATTAAGTAAAACGTTCGAATCGACGATTTTACATAAACGAATAGCTAATTTAAGTAAAAAAATACAAAATACAATACTAGTTTAGCTATTTAATTCCTAAACTTACTACTTTTTATATTTCATTAATGTTAGGTGATCACAATATTGACATCGACTTACCACTCAATTATTACGACCCTTGATTCTAAGGATGGTCAAGTATGTATTCCTAATAATTCCGTACTTACTTATATATGTAGATAGTGAATATTAATTGTCACTAATAATTGAATGTTGTGTAGGGCTGAGTTATGCTTGTGTATGAAACTGCTTGATAATTATCAGTTTTCTTTAAAGTATGATAATGTAATGTTTGCTATATAGTAAATTTAGTAGGAATCGATTTTTCTATGATTTTGTTGATCACATAATAAAGAACTTAATATTATCAGACCGGAATTAACTAAATTGAAATACACATAATCATGCAGTGCATAACTAATTTCGGCCATCACATCACACAGAGGTAGCAAGAGGCCATAAGTGGGTTGATTATTTGTGATTATAGTGTTTTATATGGTGTACACGTATGATATGACCTTACTTTGACCTATAAGAATACTAGGCATTGGAGGCACCAATCGCCTAACTAAGGGTTGAGTTTAGAGGTCTTCGTTTAGGAGTGAGTGAAGACTGTGTTAATTTACTCATAATCATACGTAGAATTGAATTTTGACTAAAACTGAAAATAGATATACCGTTATATTTTTGTATATGAAATGCGGAGTTTCATTGTTATGTAAGTTCTAGTATGATACCCGGATCTAATTAATGTTGATGTATCTCCAACCCTGACTTTGGAGGGCATTAAATCTGAGTTGTATGTATTACTTGGTCACATGTATGTATTTGTATAGCATACTGATTGTTCATGCATTCATTTGATTAAATTAAATTATTGTATAACTTGTTTATTGTATAGTTGAGGGAATATCTCACTAAGCTAGTTAGTTTATTCCTTAGTAGTTTGCTTACATAGGTTGATTTATCTGTAGAGTGAGGCCATAGGATGCTTAAGGTTAATGAACCATCCGTAAGTTGATATGAGTGTAAGAGTAGTGCTGAGAGTGTACTCATATTACTGTAAGTAGATCCTAAATCTCATTTTGTAATATAAAGTATTGCCAATTTGTAATCTAATGAATTATTGACTTATAATCTGTAATTATCTATAAATGTGTTATTTATAATTCAATAGTTTTGTTATTATAATCATGTAATCATATTATTTGCACCTGCTTAACTCTAGGTTATTAGTTATAATAGTAGCCTTATATATTGCATGAATGGTTGTTAATTGAAAAAGGAAATCAATCTACAGTTCTTTATACGATATACGGCAACTGCCACGACTAGTTCCCTTAGATCGTAACATAACCTATCAAAGTTTCTATAGCTTTATAACTAATACTTTCACTGGTTTACCATACAACATTATAAAAAAAATTACACTCTCTTGAGAAGTCTAAGTCCACTTAATTAAAATAAATAACAATACCTAATTCATTTAATTATTAAACTTTTAAGTTATACAATAGAAAGCAAAGTGGAATGAGTAATAAGCACAGATGTTGATATAAGAAATTATAGTCTTAATTAACACTATATTTTTTTTTCCTTTCTAATCGAAGATAGAAGCTATATGTTTAGGTAAAAATATATTATGTCTAATATCTAATATTTTTATTTAATAATTTTACAAGTTGAACAAATGATATTCTAAAATGCGTATCCTATATACTCAAAATATAAGTCCCAAATTGTGTAAAAATACTTATAGTTTCACTCGTTTACTTTAGTTTTAGAATAATTTTTGGAAATTTATGGGACACTAAAAGCAAAACTTGATTGTAACAACAATATTGCATAGCCACATATGAAAAAAGTCATTTAAGAAGGCCCTAAAACAAACAAAATCCATTAAAAAGTATGGAAAATTGAAATCTTACAAACTATAGTGTTTNTATGTATATAACGTAAAATACAAAAAAAATAAGAAAATGTAAAAAAAAAGTATAAATGTGACACGTGGCATCCCATATGTTGCCATGTTATCACTTAGCATAAATTAATTTATTTTCGTAATTAAAAATAGTAATAAATTAATTAATTAATTAGAAAAGTAATAAAGCAAAAAATTTAAATTAATAAGTCTTAACCCTTAAAATTAGTAAAAATGGATAATTATAGTAAAATAAACCTAAAATAAGAAAATTACAAAATATACGATTTAAATAGTTATTAAATCATAATTATATTAAGAAAAGCTTAAAATAATATTTTATAATTATTTAAGTCAAAATAATGAATTTCATAATATTTTTATATTACATCCAAAACTGCAGATTACAACGTTTAAAACGGATCCTGTTACGAGAAAATACGTTTGAAAATAATTAAAATGAACTATAAGTTTATAAAAATCCAAACTAAATCGAAAAAGTTATATACGATTAAGTAAAACGTTCGAATCGACGATTTTACATAAACGAATAGCTAATTTAAGTAAAAAAATACAAAATACAATACTAGTTTAGCTATTTAATTCCTAAACTTACTACTTTTTATATTTCATTAATGTTAGGTGATCACAATATTGACATCGACTTACCACTCAATTATTACGACCCTTGATTCTAAGGATGGTCAAGTATGTATTCCTAATAATTCCGTACTTACTTATATATGTAGATAGTGAATATTAATTGTCACTAATAATTGAATGTTGTGTAGGGCTGAGTTATGCTTGTGTATGAAACTGCTTGATAATTATCAGTTTTCTTTAAAGTATGATAATGTAATGTTTGCTATATAGTAAATTTAGTAGGAATCGATTTTTCTATGATTTTGTTGATCACATAATAAAGAACTTAATATTATCAGACCGGAATTAACTAAATTGAAATACACATAATCATGCAGTGCATAACTAATTTCGGCCATCACATCACACAGAGGTAGCAAGAGGCCATAAGTGGGTTGATTATTTGTGATTATAGTGTTTTATATGGTGTACACGTATGATATGACCTTACTTTGACCTATAAGAATACTAGGCATTGGAGGCACCAATCGCCTAACTAAGGGTTGAGTTTAGAGGTCTTCGTTTAGGAGTGAGTGAAGACTGTGTTAATTTACTCATAATCATACGTAGAATTGAATTTTGACTAAAACTGAAAATAGATATACCGTTATATTTTTGTATATGAAATGCGGAGTTTCATTGTTATGTAAGTTCTAGTATGATACCCGGATCTAATTAATGTTGATGTATCTCCAACCCTGACTTTGGAGGGCATTAAATCTGAGTTGTATGTATTACTTGGTCACATGTATGTATTTGTATAGCATACTGATTGTTCATGCATTCATTTGATTAAATTAAATTATTGTATAACTTGTTTATTGTATAGTTGAGGGAATATCTCACTAAGCTAGTTAGTTTATTCCTTAGTAGTTTGCTTACATAGGTTGATTTATCTGTAGAGTGAGGCCATAGGATGCTTAAGGTTAATGAACCATCCGTAAGTTGATATGAGTGTAAGAGTAGTGCTGAGAGTGTACTCATATTACTGTAAGTAGATCCTAAATCTCATTTTGTAATATAAAGTATTGCCAATTTGTAATCTAATGAATTATTGACTTATAATCTGTAATTATCTATAAATGTGTTATTTATAATTCAATAGTTTTGTTATTATAATCATGTAATCATATTATTTGCACCTGCTTAACTCTAGGTTATTAGTTATAATAGTAGCCTTATATATTGCATGAATGGTTGTTAATTGAAAAAGGAAATCAATCTACAGTTCTTTATACGATATACGGCAACTGCCACGACTAGTTCCCTTAGATCGTAACATAACCTATCAAAGTTTCTATAGCTTTATAACTAATACTTTCACTGGTTTACCATACAACATTATAAAAAAAATTACACTCTCTTGAGAAGTCTAAGTCCACTTAATTAAAATAAATAACAATACCTAATTCATTTAATTATTAAACTTTTAAGTTATACAATAGAAAGCAAAGTGGAATGAGTAATAAGCACAGATGTTGATATAAGAAATTATAGTCTTAATTAACACTATATTTTTTTTTCCTTTCTAATCGAAGATAGAAGCTATATGTTTAGGTAAAAATATATTATGTCTAATATCTAATATTTTTATTTAATAATTTTACAAGTTGAACAAATGATATTCTAAAATGCGTATCCTATATACTCAAAATATAAGTCCCAAATTGTGTAAAAATACTTATAGTTTCACTCGTTTACTTTAGTTTTAGAATAATTTTTGGAAATTTATGGGACACTAAAAGCAAAACTTGATTGTAACAACAATATTGCATAGCCACATATGAAAAAAGTCATTTAAGAAGGCCCTAAAACAAACAAAATCCATTAAAAAGTATGGAAAATTGAAATCTTACAAACTATAGTGTTTCACTTATCAATTAACAACAAAATCACGTTCTAAAAATGACAAATCACATGATGTAAAGGATACAAATAAGGCATCGAAGAGATTGTTGAAGAAGAAGTAGTAGAAAGTTATGGTTCCAACAAACCTTTGAAGTCGGACTTGTATACCGGTTAATTAAGAAAATAGATGATGATGATGGGGGATGCAAACATCTATTTTGATGATGATGGGTGCAAACATCTATTTTACGTTTATTTCATCCTAATTCAATTGATAGATAACTATTCTTTTTATGTTTCCAATATTCAATGTATATTTTAGCTATGGAGAATTGATCAAAACCATTATATGAGAAATCTCAAAGAAGTTAAACAAAAGATATAGAAACCTACTAATCAAAAGTTATAGCATAAATAATGGTAGTGAACCAGGCTTAGTAATAAGTATGTGCATTAACACTAATTACTAATAAAGAGTTATAGCATAAATGATGCTTATTGAGATAATTATATGTTTTAAGCAGTATTTTAACTAGTAGTAATGTAGTAAATCCTTAAAACTTGTAAGTAACTATGGTAATAGTATAATACAAGTCATGTAAATATAAATGGACGAGTTGCATATGTATTGTTTGATATGGGAGCTTTTCACTCATTTATTAGTTAAGGGTTTGTGTCAAACAATGGAATTGAAGTAGTTGAAGTGAGGGTTACCTATAGGATAAGAATTCCTATAGGAGAGCATGTATCGACTTGAAAAGTAGTAAGTGAAGGATGAGTAGTGATTTAGGGAAGAGAATTTATAATTGAACCGATAGTCTTGCTTTTAAGTGGCTATGATGTCATTATGAGGAATGACCAGTTATCTAAGCATAAAGAGAAAATGGATGTCAAAATAAGGCTATCGTATTGGATGATAGAAATATTGTATTTATTAATAAAACTGAGAGTTGTGGTGTGAAGTTGGTTGTTATTGAAGTAATTGAGGAGATGAAAATTGATAATGAGGAGTGGCAGTATTGTTTAGTATTTGCCATGGAAGGGAAAAAGGAAACACTAAGTGTGTTGAAAATATTGGAAGTTTGTGAATTTCTTGATATATTTTCAGATGACTTGCCTGGCTTAGCATCGTACAGGGAATTAGACTTTAGCATTGATTTAGTTCTTAGAGCTAAGTTGATATCTAAAGCTCCTTATAGAATGTCATCGATGGAGTTATAGGAGTTGAAGAAATAATTATAGGAACTTCTAGATAAAGAACTTATTAGGCCGAGTGTATCGCCATGGGAAGCCCTTGTGTTGTTTGTAAAGAAGAAGGATGGAACAATGAGATTGTGCATTGATTATGGAGACCTTAATAAAGTGACAATTAAGAATAAATACTCATTACCAAGAATTGAAGGTTTGTTCAATCAATTACATGGAGCAACATTATTTTCAAGGGTTGATTTGAAGTCAGGATACTATCAACTACAAATTAAGCTGGAAGATATACCCAAGAGGGCATTCTGTACATGATATGGACATTACAAATTTATAGTGATGCCATTTGGTTTAATGAATGCACCCATAACATTCATGGTTTAAAGAATCAAATTTATCAAACTTATCTAAATAAATTTGTAATAGTGTTTATTGATGATATTTTGATCTATTCAAAGATAGAGGAACATGTTAAACATTTACAATTGGCTTTGCGAAAGTTAAGAGATAATAAATTATATGCAAAGCTGACTAATTGTGATTTTGGGTTAGAAAAGATAGCATTCTTAGGTCATATAATATCTAGTGAAGGGATTTTAGTAGATCTAGAAAATGTTAAGGCTATAGCTAATAGGAAACAACCTACTATGATTATGTAAGTAAGAAGTTTTCTAGGGATGGGAGGACACTATAGAAGATTCATAAAGGATTTTCCAAAGATAGCTTGACCATTAACTTGACTAACTCAGAAAGATGTGAAGTTTGAATGGACTGAAGGATGTGAATGAAGTTTTCAAGAGTTGAAGAATCGCTTAATTTCAGCTCCAATACTTTCCTTGCTTGATTTGAATAAGCCCTACTAAGTTTGTAGAGATGCCTCTAGAAATAGGTTAGGATGTGTTTTAATGAAAGATGGCAAAGTAATTGCATATGCTTCTAAGCAATTAAAACCTCATGAGAAAAATTACCCGACACATGATTTAGAGTTAGTCGCTGTTGTATTTGCATTGAAGATATGGAGACATTACTTGTATGGTCCGCATTATGAGGTTTATATTGATCACAAGAGGTTAAAATATTTCTTCACTTAGAAGGAATTAAACTTGAGATAGAGGCGATAGTTAAAGTTGATTAAGGACTATGATATGACTATTAATTATCACTCTAACATAGCTAATGTAGTGCCATATGCCTTAGATCATAGAAATCATGAGCAAGTGGCTTCATTTCTAACCACTCAAAAGGATTTGATTCGAGAATTTGAGAAACTAAAGATAGAGTTTAAGGGGCACGATACCAACTTACAATTGATAAAGTTAGTTGTTTAACTGATTTTATTGGAAAGAATTACGTTACATCAAGAAGAAGATCCAAGTTTAAAAGTAGTGAAAAAGAGGTTGATTTTGGAGAAAGTACTAAATTTTCATGCTAATGAGAAAGGATAACTAAGATTTAAAAATTGAGTCTGTGTAATTTATAATGCAGAACTGAAGCAAGAGATTATAGATGAGGAATATGCTACTAGATAGAAATTATACCTTAGAGGAAATAAGATGTATAGAGACATGAAAAACCATGTACTGGTGGAAAGGAATGAAGAAGGATGTAATACAGTATGTACTAAGTTGTACTATGTATTAATAGGTAAAAGCCTAGCATCGAAGACTTAGTGGAATGTTGCAACCATTGGATGTAACCTCATAGAATTGGGATTATATTATGATGGATTTTGTGGTATTACTTCCATGAACCAGGGTTGTAATTGTTGATAGATTAACAAAGAGCGTACACTTCTTAGCTTATTAAATTGGTGAATGGAGAAGTTAGCTAAGTTGTAAATATGTGAAATTGTCCGATTACATGGCATATTAGAGAGTATCATTTCAGATAAAAATAGTCAGTTTGTATCGAAAATGTGGGGGAGCTCACATCGATCTTTTGGAATGAAGTTGTACTTTTGTACAACCTATCACCTATAAATGGATGGTCAATTAGAGAAAACGATTCAAATATTAAAAGATATTCTTAGAGGCTATAAATTAGACTTTAGTGGAGATTGGGATTAATATCTACCATTAGTAAAGTTTCCTTATAACAATAGTTATTACGCAACCATATAAATGGCACCATTTGAAGCGTTATACAGAAGGGTGTGTGGATCACCACTGTATTAGCATTGTAAAGAATACGTTGCGATAAGACTTAAATTAATTCAACAAACTAATGATTAGGTCAAAATTATTTGGCAAAGGATGAAAGCAGCCTAAGATCATTATAAGAGTTTGGAAGATTTGAAGTGTAGACCTTTAGAATTTGAAATTGGAAACCATGTCTATTTGAAGATAAGTCCATTTAGAAGATTTAAACAATTTGGCAAAACAGGGAAGTTAAGTTTGTATTATATTAGATCCTTTGAAGTGTTGGAAAGAGTTGGAAATGTAGTATACTAACTCGCCTTACCCCCAAGTCTATTAAGATACCATGATATGCTCAATGTATCTATGTTAAGGAAGTTTATGAAGAATCCGGATGTGGTAGTAGAGATAAAGCCAGTAAATCTACAAAAGGATTATACAGTAGAAGAGTAATCTATTTAGATACTTGACAAACTGGTTTAGTGACTAAAAAACTAAGATATAGAATACATAAAAGCTCATTGGGGAAGTGACCTTTAAGCAAAATTAACTTGGGAACCAAAGGCGGCGATACATAAGAAATACTCATGGTTGTTCTAAAGATCAGGTTAGTAAATCTTCTTATCTTGATAAATGATAACTAGATAAATGTTAGAGTATTTCGATCTTGTATTAGATAGAGTGGATAATCAAAGTTTCGAGGACAAAATTTTTCCAAAAGGGGGTGAAAATGTAAGCCCCATAGTTTAATGTGTTGGATTCTAAGCGAGTAATTTATGACATATGTGAAAGTAGGCCGATTAAGACAATAATTTGCATATAAGTCCTAAGAGTTAAACAAGGATACCCCATGAGTCCGAAATGTAGAAATATAATAAAATAATAATATTGTAACTAAAAATAGTTAATCATACTAAACCATATTATATTGTATTTTACTCGTTGTATACGTATGATTTAGGAAGTGAAAGATAACCAAACTTTAAAGATGAATTATTTATATTCTAAAATTATAAAATAACATAAAATAACGTATAAAAATAGTATGTATACTTAGGGTATAATTATTATATATAATTATATACTCGTAAATGTCTAAAATATTTGAAAATATGCATAATTAACTAAAAATTCATAAGGAAAACAATAAAAATTCATCAAAAAATTGTTAAAGCATCATAATATTATGGCTTGGGCATGACAACATAATAGACAGTTGTTAGATGAACAAATTAATTCAAGGACACATAACAAATTGAGGATTAAGGGTATTTAAACTAAAATTAGAGAGAGAAATTCATTCTTACCCTACTAACTTTGGGATTATCACCTAAATCCTCTCCAAAATTTCAACTAGGATTCGAGAAATCTAAGAAAAATATAGGGAGGTGGAGATCAATAAAGGAAAAACACTAAGAAAAAAATAAGAAGTAAAAGAGAATTTGGAGAACGTAGGTCCGGGAGTACACCACCCCCACTACCTAGTAGTGGTGGTAGTAGTTAAAGGGGATGATAGGGAGGTGGCCAGTGTTGGTAGCTAAAAGCCTAACTTTCTAGTGAGTCAAATTTTAACTTGATTTTTATTGATTTTGTAAAAGTGTTAATTTAACTTTGAAAATTAAGGAAAATTTTCTTTTGGCATATGTTTATATGTACGTTCAAAGAAAAATTTCATATTGTGAATTTTTTAAGCAAGTATAGGACCTCCTTAAGAAATTGTACAAAATTGAGTAATTTTCAAAGTTGTTTTAAATGACCCTATTGATGTAGTTTTAAAACCAAACTTTTGTTGGAATGTCTTTATATTGTATGTAAGAATTGTATTGAGAGTTTTCCAAAAAAAGAAAAAATAATAATTTCTATAATTTTTAGGGATTTTTTAATCTCTATATTTGATGAAAAATGCTGCTTTCTTGGAGGTTTTGTATAATTAGCTTTGAGGAAAACCCTTTGATAGGAATTAGCCCTCAATGATCTCTAAGCTGAGGCTAACCTATCTTAAGCCAACGCCGACTTACTAGAAGTTGAAGTCAACTTGTCTTAACCCGAGGCCAAACAGCTTTGATTTATGGTTTGAACATTTCTATTAATCATCGTTCTTTAGTGAAGTTTGTTGTTCATGTTCTTAATAGTAATTTTAGCAGTCGATTTTAGTTGTTGTAGTGTTTATTAGCCATGGGTAGCTACAGAAATCGAGTAGCAGTAATTTCTGGGTTATTATTAGTTGTATTTTATTGCAGTGGTATTCGTAGAATCATCTTAGTGGTAGTTCCATATAAGTACGGTTGAGTGTGTTACGTATTTATTAAATCTCCTCTCTCTGGAATTTATTGTATGGACCACAATGTTGGATGATAGTGTCAATAATAGTGGAGACAGTTCTCGCAGAAGCTCAAGGAGACGTATTGATAACATGGAATATTAATTTCAGCATCTCATTGATTCTATCTAGGAACTTATTGGGATAGTTAGAGGTCGTAGACATGTTGGTTGAGGTGAAAGGAGGGAATGAACACTCCCTAGTAGAAGTGGCTCCAATGAGCTTGATAATGATGAATGACAACCGAGAAGAGTTGTTGAGCCGAGGAGAAGAGGGAACCGACTCGAGTTGAGGAGAAGTAATGACAGGAGTGTTGACTTCGAAGCAAATTAAGAAATCTGGAGAGGAGAGCCGAAGCCGAGAAGAGATATGGCCGAGTAAAGCTCTAACAAAAGTGGTTGACCCGAGGAGAACTGACTAGCTAGGAATGTGAGGGATGAACCTTGAGCACTTGGCCGAGAACTTGATAATATCAAACTTAAACTGCCGACCTGAAGAGTTCCTTGACTAGGTTCCTTGAATAGAGAAAATGTTTGAATGCTATAAGTGTAATGATAGAACCAAGGTTAAGTTAGCCTCATTACCCCTTGTTGAATATGCAAGTCTTTAGTGGGATAAATTAATTGCCAAGCAAGATGTCAAAGGAGAAGAGTTGATCAAAACTTAGAGGCTTATGAAGATTTTAATGAATCAGTGCTTTGTGCCAACTTACTTCATGCAAGAGATGCTTTATACTTTCCAGCACCTGAGGCAAGGTTGAAACATTATTGAAGAATAATTGCAGGAGTTCGAAACTTTGATGATGAGATGCAAGATTTTCGAGCAACAGGATTGCACCATTGTTAGGTTTCTGAGTGGACTTCGAGATGATATTGCCGACATAGTTGAATTGTAGTTGTTCAACTCTTTGGACAAGCTAATCAATTTGGCATTAAGAGTGGAGAGATAAAGGAGGAGGAGGAGGCATTAGAGGCTGACCATCTGACCTCAACAAGATAGCCTCGAGCTTGAGAGGTATGAAGAGAAGAAAAGGCCTAAGAAAAGGATGGAGAAAGGAGAGCCTAGATAACATGACCAGGTTGAGACTAAGAAGGTAGAGAAGGAAAGAGTGCCCAATACTAAAGCCCGAGAAGTTAAGTGCTTCAAATGTTTGGGCATTGGACATATTGCCTCATAGTACCCAAACAAGAGGGTCATGATTTTGAAGGGTGAAGGACGCGATGCTCAAGTGGAGAGCTATAGTAATAAGAGCTCAGAGATTGAAGAAGCAATTAACGTCTATCTTAAGGAGGGAGAACCCATAGCCCTGACAAGTAGACGAGCTGACATTAAGGAAGGCCCAAGGAAAAGGGAGAACTTATTTCGGATCCAATATTTAGTAAATGGGAAGACTTGTTCCTTGGTGGTTGATGGAGGTAGTTGCACCAACATCGTTTCCTATTAGCATCCTCGACCTTATGGACTAAAGTGGTTTAGTAAAAAGGGTATGGTCCATGTACATAAGAGAGCTTGGATAGCGTTCAAGGCTAGATAATATGAGGACGAGGTTGACTTTGACATAGTACTTATGAATGCATCAAATTTTCTTCTTGGTTGACCTTGGGAGTACGACTGGAAATTGATCCATGATGGCTTCGTCAATACCTATACGGTTAGGAAGGATGGGAAGAGCTATTGCTTACTCCCATGAACGTTGAGGAAATCCAAAGCTACTTGGTACCTATGGTGAAGAGAAAAGGGAAGAGAAGTTTGTTCAACATCTAGGCCTATACTCATAATCTAAAGTCAAGGATGACTTCTTTTCAACCCCACGATGATGATAGGAATCAGTCCTCGATGATCTCTAAGCTAAGGCTGACCTGTCCTAAGTTAACGTTGACTTGCCAAAAGTTGAAGTCGACCTATCTTAACTCGAGGCCAAACTATTCTAAGTTGAGGCCAAACAACTTTTGCCGAGGTTGAGCTAATACCAAAAGACTGAGGGGAAGGAAAAGAGCTACTTAGCCTCATGACTATCGTCTATTGAGAAGCCAAGAAACCACATGGTCAAGCACTCGAAGCTAAAGAACAGCTTGGTTCGGTATAGGTAAGTTCGTGCTAAGCAATCCACAAGTACAACAACTGTAGGCCGACCTTACTGGGGGCTCGGCCAAGCACAATAAGACTCCCAAGCATCTTACCCCAGCTCGAACACCCAACTGCCAACTGACCCTTGCTTGAGCCCATAGACAGCTCGGATGATTATATGCTGACCACTCCATTAAATGTATAGTTTTGTATACTTTGTAAACATTTTCCTTATTTTGATTATAGGCCATTCTTTAGGGTTTAAGGCCTTATATATTATATATAGTTTTGCCATTATGACTTTAGGACTTGTAATAAATAGCAATATTTATAATTAGTAGACATATACAAAGAATTAGACAGAAAAGAGTATTCTTGCAAAGAATTACACTTGAACGTTCCTTATGGAAGTAGGACATTCTTGAGCCCCTTTGAGCTAGCTTTTCGGATTATCAAGTATGCTTTACTCTTTAATCTCTCGTGTTCTTATTAAATTTGCCTTTAAGATTGTGGTGAACCTTTCATTTGAGCAAGTTAGTGAGTCGCATCTAACCTTTCATTTGAAACTCGAGTGATATTTAGTGTTTGTGAGTTGCATCGAACCTTATTTCGAGCTCAACCCCCGATTATCTTGTGTCTTGGTATGTGATATTTATATACATTAATAATCAAACCCCCCTTGCACGTCCCATCCCTCATTCCCCTCAAACATTGAATATCCATTCGAGGTTCGTACCCGCTGTGTGTTCATGGATTCGTATAGCCCTTTATACTAGTTTTGGAGATCATTCATGTTATATTATAGTATGGGATATGATTTGGAGTTTTATAGAATGAGTTGGAGTAGAGATATGCACAAGTTGCTAGATATTGGCTTAATGCATTAAAATTTGAATATGAGAATTGAGGAGCTTGGGTAGTAAAGTGTTACTTGGTGTGATAAACTTGATGTATGATCATGTTTTAAGTTTGTCTATAATCGATAATATGTTGCTAGAATGGGTCGTTTTAAGTAAACTTGTAAGATGACTTTATTCAAAGAGTTCTTCAAAGGTTTGATCTAATAAAAAAATCATTCAGTCTTAGGTTCAGACACTTGATTAGAAGGTTGGTAGATGTGAGTAACTTAACTAATATGACATTGGAAGGCCGACTACAGAGTTTCTAGTTGGTAAAGCGGTTTTTAGATACTTCTTTAGAGGGTTCTAAAACAAAACTATAATAAGACTACTATTCAGAACCTTGCATAGAGACTTCAATAATAAGCTAAAAGTTAATCAAAGACTCAATAAACTTATCCAAACTAAATCAAAACTATATATAAGACATTAAAAAGAGTTTGTATACTTTTTATTTATAAAAAGCTAAAATATTCATATTGACTTTTTAGGGACTTATGAAGGGATTGAGCACGAGAAGCAAGATTAACCCGCATCGACATTAGGTAAGTTAGATTAGTGCTTCATGGCATGTAGGAGTATCATTTCAAGATATTTGGAGTATTAAGAGTAGTTATTTGTAGTTATATGTGTGCGCTATGTTTATGCTTGTGATATTGATTTGTGATTAGGAGATGATCTCTAAGCGTTGCTTTCAATGTGTATTGAACTTGGTTGCTCACCTTAAAAACTAGATTAATCCTAACTTGAGTAAGTTCTAACCTAACATTTATAACAACCCATCCAAGGTAACGATTAGGTATCAGACCATATATTGACATTTTGATGAGGATAGTAAAAATTTTCATTTTTTTTACCTTTAGTCGAACTAAGTGATAGAAGAAGAGGTCATGACAAGGTTGGGAACTATGGTTCAAATGTTGTTTAGGTAAGAAGGTATTCTCCATTGCACATATCCAGATTTGATCTGATGGTGTCGTATTGCAACTCCTTAATCCTAGTTAGAGTGGATGTAATTTCTCTTACTTCATAATGAACTGGTTAGACATTGTGTGATTAATTACCATTTTCTTGTTGCAATTGCATCTAACTAATGGTTTCATAACCATGTTTGTTAATGTACTATTATGACTTCATCTCATCTTACTAAACTAGTTGTTCTCACATTCTAAAAGACTGTTTTGTAGGTGTTGATTAGTACTTGTAGATGCCTTATTGCAATCACCAATAGGTTAGTTTTGATGGGTTGGGGAGTGAAGACGATAAGACTAATGAATTCATCACATTTTCCTTTTGTGTTTATTTTCTTTTGTATGAATAACTATAAGGGTTTTACTAGGAGACCTTATAGTTTTTGTTGGCTTGCTGATATCTAGTATATATATAATTAAGTCCTCTTATGGAGTTGTACAATCTTTCCAAAACTTTTGAACTTATGATGTATATAAAGCTATGCAATTTATATTCTAATAAAACATATTTTGCAAGGAGTTACTTTATAGGTACTAAATATTACAGGTTCCCATCTTGTTACTTTAAAGTTGTTTAAGTCGCAATCTCCTTATGTAGACTATACCTATGTTAGCGGTTCACATGGCTAGCTTATAGTTTAGGTTAGTTTATACGGTAAGACTGTTATAATTCCTTGAGTTTGGGGTGCGACATTGTTAGTCTTCTAAGATTGTAAAGAGCAAATTGTTTGATCTGCATATATGTTATATTAAATAGACTATGTGTAGTTTGATCTTTCCCTAGTGCATCATATCCATTAAGGAGTTGTCTATATCCTATTATTTAATTTCCTTACAATTTTAAACCAAAAAGTACCAAAAGTAAAATATATTGTTCATTTGCTTTAATAGCTGAATTTTACTAAGATCTAAAATTTGATATGTAGTACTTCACTTAGTGATTGATCTGTTTTAAGCATATACATTCAGGAGATCTAAGTCCATTTCGATTATTTTTTAGCATACTTTCTTGTAACGAGGTTTATTTTGAATGTTGTTACTCGTTGTTTTGACTGTGATATAAAAATATTACAAAGTTTATTATTTTAACTTAAAAAGCTATAAAATATCAATTTAAGCTTTTTCTTAGTATATTTACAATTTAATAATTACTTAGATCATATAGTTAGTAATTTTCTTATTTTAAGTTTATTTTACTATAATTACTTGCTTTTACTTATTTTTGAGATTTTAAAATTATTAATTCAATTTTTTCTACTTAATTAAGTATTTTATTATTATTATTAATTATTACAAAAATTAATTAATTTATAATAAATGGTGACGTAACAACATATCAAAGTACCACGTGTCACCTTTGTATTTTTTTCCATTATTTTCCTATTTTATGATATAATTATATATATATAAATACTTATGATTATAACATTCTTACATATATATATTTATTAACTTACTTTATTTATTAAATTAATATTATAATATATTATATATACTACTTAATTATACTCTTATTTTTATGTATATATCACTATTCATATACTTACATTTGTACATATATTATATGTTATATATTAAATTATTCTAACTTTACTTATACATTATGTACAAGTATAATATACACTTAGTTATACTTTATATACTCCTGTACATATATGGTTATATTATATATATACATATGTACAAAAATACAAAATACAATTAATAATATACATATATCTCATATACGTATACACAAAATAAAAAATAAAATTTAAATACTATATGTGTATTCCTATACATGTTCACTTCTACCAACTTATATATATATATATATACATAGGGAAAATTCAAAATATATACATATGTACTTATATATACGAAATTACATAATACATGTATATACATATTACATACTAAAATAAATACTATGTACCTATACACCCATATATATATTCATGCATAACTACATATATATATCAATACTTAAAATAGAGAAAATACCAATTACATACCTTATGTATTATTATTTATACATACATACATATTCCATATATTTGATATAATAATATATATATACACGCCTTTATACATATGTATATATACAAATAAAGAAAATACCTAATACATATGTATATATCTATTCATGCATACATATATGTACATGTAAATAATAAATAAATAAAATACTTACTATATACATAGTATAGAATACATATATGTACAAAATAAATAAATAACCTTCCTAAATCCTTAGCAATTTAAATACAAATAATGATTGAATATCTTGTTTTTCCTCTTCTTCTTCTTCTTCTTCTTCTTCTTGTCCTTAGTCATTGTTTTCTTGTTCGATTTTGTTTTGGTATTTTTAGCTTTGGTTTTCTTTGTTTTTCACTTTTGTTTTCACATTTTAAGCTTCCAAGATTCAAACTTGTAGAAGGTAGGAGAATAAAGCAATTACAAATGAAATAAAAGGAGAAAATCCAATTGAATCAAGCATTAACTAAGACAAGACATCTACTTTACTTAATTTGTCCTTTGTTTCATAATTTGGTGACACTTGTATAAGATAATAATCACATGGGCAACTGCATTCCAACTTGAAGATTACGTGGAAGCAAGGAAAAAAATAAAAGAAAGAAAAAAAAAGAAAGAAAAAGGAAGAAAAAGCAAAATAAAAATAATTATATGAAATTTTTTTAAACATAAAAATAATAAAAATAACATTTATAAATTAATTTTAGAATTTTTATGAAAATTTATCAATTTAATTGGTACTCGTTACACTTATAATTTTTATGAGATAATTTAACGTTTTCATTAAAAGTTTTAAGCGATTACGCGATTTAGTCGATAATTGTAATCAACTACGATTATATCACTACTAAGTGATATTTATTTATTTTATAAGATTAAAATTATAGTTTTAGTGTTTCAATTAAGTTCGAGTTTGATTTCAAATATTTTCGCGTACATCGGATTTAGGGTTTTTTTATGCAATTTAGGTTTCGATTAATTTTCTAGGGTTTCTACTATCGATATTATATTTGGTTTTTCAATTTAAAAAAAAATTTATCATTTCTAATCTTATCGACTCATTATATAGTTTAGGACACTCAGACACTTGAACTTAAATTAGGATTTAGACCACTAATTACAGAGGGTTTACAATGAAAGTTTCCCATTGCTGTTTTACATTTGACACTATGGTCATTATGCAAATAATGAATTGAGAGAAAGGAGATGTGTTAGTAGAGTGAGAAATTATAACTGTTTTGTTAAATAAATTGACTTCAGTATGCTTCTTGTTTGATTGTTGAATATCTTTTTTAGGAAAAATTTAATTAAGCACTTAGCTTAAATTACATCAAAGACACCAAAATGATCCATTAGATCTAACATCATAGGTAGCGGTGCATCGTGGCTCTCGGCATATGTATCGACGTAGGTTTTTTTTTGGCCAAAATATTAACTTTGTTAAATAGATATCATTTAGCAAAATAATATTTTCATAACCATTATTGTTATTTGCACACTAGTTAATTAAGAAAAGTAGATGATAATAGGTGCAGACATCAATTTTGCATGTATTGCATCCTAATTCAATTAATAGAAAATTATACTTCTTACGTTTCCAATGTTCAATGCATATTTCAGCCACGGAGAATTGATCCAATCCATTGTCGAACGCATCTTGGATAAGTTGAAGATAAAACATAGAAACCTACCTGGCAAAGTTGTTGCACGTCAAGATCAAGTAGACGCCCTGAGGAAGTTGATCGATGTTCATTCCAACGATGTAAGATTTATTGTAATCTACGGAATGGGTCGTATCGGTAAAACAACTTTAGCTGAGATTGTCTTTAATCAGCTCTACTCTCATTATGAAGGTAGTAGCTTCCTTGAAGTCGGTCGGGTAGGAACAGAAGACCATCGCCTATTGGACTTACAACAACAACTACCATCTGATATTCTTAATCATAACTTCAGGAAGGTTTTCTCTGATTCCAATGGTGGGGTTAAATATAAAAGGAAGATTGTTTTCCAAGAAAGTTCTGATTGTTCTTGATGATGTTGATACGGAACATCAACTTTCAAAACTAGCAGGAGGAAGTTGAGGGTTGGTTCTGGAAGTCGGATCATTGTTACAACTAGAGATCGAGGATTCTTGCCATTGCCAGGAGAGACTGATAATTTTTACTATCATGAATCAGAGCAAATGAAATTTGATGATGCTCTATGTCTTTTTAGTTGGCATGCCTTCGGAATGGATTGTCCTCCAGGTGAATATTCCGCCAATTCTAAAGAAATTGTTACCGGCATGGGTTGTCATCCTTTAGCTCTTCAGGTCACAGGTGCTTTACTTTTCTGCAGATGCATCAAAACTCGTTGTTGGTGCAATGAAAAATGGAAAGAAACTTTGGAGGATTTAAGTGTACTAGATGAGAAAGTGGTGGAGCGTGTGTTGATGAGAAGTATTGAGAAGTTGAAATATCAGCAAAAGCAAATATTTCTTGACACAGCAACTGTTTTGATCTACCAGGACAAAACCAATGCTATGTACATGTGGGCAGACTGTCATTATAGTCCTAAGAAGAATATTGACAAGCTCACTCAAGTGTCCTTGATAAAAATTACCAACAATAATGAATTATGGATGCATGACGTTCTTAGAGACCTTGGAAGACAACTCATTCGAAAAGAGAGTTGCATCGATCCTAGAAGACGCACTAAACTATGGAATGAACATGAAGCTAAAGAAATCATAAAGAAGAAGCAGGTATAACTAATACTTCAAAGAATTAGACTCATTGTTACAATAAATTTATCACATGACTCTCTTTATTATTTGAAAGTGGTTAATATTTGCAGGATATGAAACTTATGGAAGTAACATGCCTTGATGATGAGTTTTCTATTAGGGAAGATACATTAGAAAATTTTGAAAATCTACGGTTTCTTAAGCTGCAAGGGCGATTTCATTGTGACTCCATGAGTTGTCGAGGAAACCGAAATTTACTTCCAGAGCTGAGATGGCTCAGGTTCTGGCCACGGTATTATTCGTCTTTTGGCTGTATACCCTTCTGTCCGAGCAATTTGGTGGTGCTTGAACTATGTCATGGTGGGATAACAGATAACTGGAAAGGATGGAGGCAACTCAAGGTATACTGTTTGTTATGAGCCATTAACATATTCTCCTCTACTTTTTAAGTTATACTTCATGATATATTTAATTATTTGGAGATCGTTCACTTTGTTTTGTAGATGGAAAATAAGTTAAAAGTCATGGATCTCACAGGAAGCAAATGGTTAACAAAAACACCTGATTTCTCAAGCTTTTTAGATTTAGAAAGATTGATCCCGAAGGATTGTGAGGACTTGGTTACGATTGACCCCTCAATTGGTAAACTAAGGAAGCTTGTTTACTTGAATATGGAGGGATGCTATTACATAAGGGAGTTGCCTGAAGCAATGGGTTCTCTTACTTCTTTGACCATGCTTATCTACGAAACAAATTTGGCCAGAATAGAGGAAGGCTGGGAGCGTAAGATATTTCAGCCTCCTTACTTGATTAGGCTTCCTTACTCGATGGGTAATCTAACAACTCTAACATCACTTGAAATAAAATATGTTCCGATTGCTAAGGGTCCAAAGTTCATTGGAAAGCTAACAAATCTGAACCGTCTGTCTTTGGAGGGATGCGAGGAATTGAAGAAACTTCATTAGTCGATTGGAAATTTGAAATCCCTGGTTGAACTAGATATATCAGGAACAGGCATTATTAAATTACCTGACACCATTGGGAATCTAAAGAGTCTGAAAGTGCTTAATATGAAAGGAAGTGATATAGAAAGTTTACCAGCTGCCCTTGGACAACTGGAAAGTCTTGAAATTTTGGATGCTAGTAGTTGCTCCAAATTGAAAGGTGAAATTTTTATGGAAATTGTGGCCCTATCCAATCTTGAAGTGATTGAATTGGAATTGCATGAGGCTATTGATGCATTTGAAGTTCCTGATTTGATGTGGATCTCAAACTTTTCTAAACTCCAGAAATTTAACTTTACATATCCATATGTCACCACGGTGGGAGATGAGTTGGCTTCCCTCGTTCAACTAAAAATTATTTGCTTGTGTTGCCCAAATTTGCGAGGCCTCATAAAACTTCCAGTAGGCTTTCTCAAGCAAGTGTCACTCTATGTCTTGGAGAACTACAGATGTTAAGCACTTTAGAACTATATTCACGCAGAGATTGTGATTTGGATGGATTTCACCTATTGAGGAATTTAAGGAAATTGATTATGGTTGGTTATCGCAAAAGAATCCCTAATCTTTCCAACTTAAAAAATCTAATATACCTTTATTTCGAGAATTGTGATAAATTAGTGAGGATTCAAGGACTGAGGAAGCTGCAGTCACTCCAACAATTACGAATATCAGGATGCGATTCCTTGAAAGCGCTACGTGGCTTGTCAAATTTGACAAAACTCAAGTTGCCCGAAATCCGTAATTGTAAGAAACTAAGAAAAGTCAAAGGACTGGGCCCATTGACGTCTTTGATTTGCCTAGTAATACATAATTGCGATTCATTGGAGAAGTTGCCCGATATATCATCATTTCGTGATCAGTTTATATGGCTGTTAATAAACTGCTCAAAGTTGACAAAAGAAAATCGAGAAAGTGATTTCCGTCTTGTAAAAATTTTGTTGCGAGAGGTTTTCTAGGATTAATTTCGTCGGATTAATTGGAGACAAGGTGTGCCCTGTGGGAAACAGGCAAAAAGGTATGCGCAGTTTCAAAACCTTATTTCCCAACTTCGCTCTCTGAGACTCCATCTCTCTCTCTCTCCCTGTTTTCTGAGTCCATGCGATTATTGCTTTGTGATGCAACTAAAGTCTCATTTTGTATACCGGTTCCACTTATTACGACAGACTTATACCGGAAGCTAATCTTGAGTAGCTATGGTGGTAACCTCTCTCACTCTCCGCCCCATTGCAGATTGCATAGAATTTATCGTGTCTCTTTCAGTATATGAATTCATGAGCCGATTGCATTTGAAGGATGTAATGTGTGTTGTCGTTGAATGCAGTGTATATTACTCGTCTGGATGATAAATGACGGTTATAGATTACATTCTGTGATTATTCTTATTGCAAAGAAAATGCAACTTTTCTACATACTCCAAAGATCATGAGATATCAATTTGGCTGAACAACTTAAAAAGATAAAGAGTTATCATTAATTTCGTCGCTCTTGCCATTGTGGATATCGTAAATAAGAAAACCTCGAGGCTTGTTATTCTTGACTATAGTGAAAGGAATGTCGGAGTCTGTCATACGCAAACAACAATATGCTTATATCTAGGACAATGGTTGAAGGGGATGCAACTTTTGCTTGTCCTAGATCATTGGAAAAATTTCCATTGCATATGAATTTAGGTGAAATCGGGATGCCAAGGTTTCACTTCCATTTGAAAAGGTACTCCTCTTGTGTTTTAAGTCCATATTTTTCCTTCTGACTTGTGGGATTATTGTCATTTCTTTGGCAAACAGACCACGCATGTATGAATTCTGCGACTTTTAAACCAACCATTTCGAAATCTTTCTTGCTTTTAGAAGGACTTGAACAATTGTTTTGATCTCGATCTTTAAGGCTGAATCAGGTAGTGAGCTAAATAGCACATTATGGTTTGCCTTCCAATGGCTAGAACATAATTCTGATGATCAGAACATGTTAAATACTACATCTATCCATTTGTTTATATCATTCTTTTATTCTCAGCTTTTCTATTCAAAGAAATGAGGAAGAAATTCTGTCGTATCAAGATGTCCATATGCATTGTGCATCCTGTTGTGCCATCTCTCTCCTTCTTTCTCCTTCTCTCGCTTAAGATCTAAAACTTTTTCCTTTCTCCTCCTTTTCTTTACATGCATCGTCATAAGCATAGCTTGCGGTGTGATTGCTGGTGTTTGGTTACCTCTAGCTGGCTTGCATGATTGATCAATCTTGTCCCTCTGAAGCTGCTTCGATGACCCACTTTCACTGCTAGAAGATGGTTAGTAGATTATATATTTATTAGTTTGCCTGCGTATAGACACCATCAATTAGATTGGCTTGTAGTTAATTTCGAAGTTCCCTCATGTGATTTAATCCAGAATAGATTGTGGGAGCTAAAATGTTTCCTTTTTCAAATTGTAGGCTAACTTTTCCTACCCAGCTCAGTGATGTTTTCTCATCTTTGCTACATATCAACTAAACAAGCTCATAAAGTTCGTATTGGTATCATCAGTTCTTGTATCATTTTATTTATGCAACACTTTATACAATTTTTGTGTAGATGTACCATAAATTGTTGTCAAAACGGTTGCCCCACCAAAAAAACATTGTCAACCTGAGGCGTTTACCCTTCAAGATGGGGCCACGACATATTATCATAGCAGTTAGGTCCTCTCCTATTGAATCTATTACCAGCAAGTTTTGTTTATAAAATCTTAACTTAAAATTATTCGGCTTACCAAGCTCTCTCAAAGCGAGACGTATGCACTGCACCCATCCTAAACCTTTATCGGCCTGGTTTCTATGATAGCTATGCATAATGCATATGGATCAAACGAAGGCACTTAAGTTCGCATCAGAACTGAAATCCTTTTTATGAAGAGAATCAAAGCAAGAGCCTTGATGGAATTCGGATTGGAAAGCTCCCCTTCTCTTAATCTCAGTATCAAGATCAAGAAAAGATACTTCATATTGTAGCTACCACGTTGCGGTAAGACAACTCTTGTGAACAGAGAAATCATGGAGCGGTTTCATCATATTAGTTCCTCCATGGCACCAGTATCTATGGTTTGGTATATATTCTTTTCTTTTTTCTTTTTTCTTTTTTTACCTCAAATTACGAGCCATATAAAATTTGAATCGTTAGATGAGAAGGAAAAATACTAAAAAAGGACTTTTCATTCACTTATTTTTACGTGATAAGACTAATAGAATATTTATAGACATATAAACTGACTTTTAGATACTCGAATTATAATTAATAACTTGCATGAATAAAAGAAAAATCTTGATACATATATGACTATTCCCATAATTGGTCTTCCAAAATAATCATAAAGATAAATCTAAAAAATTCAAGTTACTAATTCCTATATGAATACCATCTCGTAGAACATTTCCCCATAAATTGATTATAGAAAAATTTATTGCCATTGTGGATCTTTGAAAATCGGTGAATATTAGTAAAAAAAATAGCTTATTAATACAAGAGCTATACATAATTAATATTCGAAATGTGTAAAAATATTTAAGTTAAAATTAAGGGCAAGTCTTTAATTATCCGTTAAATAACCATGGGTAAAATGGTCATTTCACCATTTCAGCGTACTAAATGAATTCCAAATACTGCAACGTTAACTTAAGACCCTAACAATTAAGAAGAAGAGCTTCATTTGTAGGAGGCTCTCGTTTCACTGCGATCCAAGATTAAGATTCAAGGGTTGAAAATCATCTCGAGGTTATTGAAAACTCATGTTCATCTTGCTCTACCTCTCATTAATGTTGTTTTCTAATTCTTATGTAGAAGTAGAACCATCGTTAGGTCTAGAAACTTGGTAGGGTAATTAATGATTTGGTTTATTTAATAAAGTGCATTTGGCTAGAAGATAATTGGTTTCGAACCACTCAATTTGTGTAAAATAAGCCAAGTTGGAAATGGAATATGATGAGTATCAAGTCCGGATTAAACAGGATTCTTTCACAAGTTAAAAATCGAATCTTCGATTAATTCTGTGCACCATTTTCGTTCATTTTTCTTAAAGTTACTTGGTACTATTACTGTATGCACATAGTGTCAAATAAATGTTGCCTTGAAGAGAAAATTTGATGCCGATTGCAACATGAATGGTGGCCGTACATTCTCCTAAGGGTTGTGGTAAATTGTACAGTAGGATACATCGAAGAAGACTGTATGGGAAATATGAGAAACAGAGCACGGAAGAGTTAGTAAATAAAAAAGATTATCTGAAAGTTGGGGTAATGTCAGAGTTTACATCGAAACTTTATCATTTTATACAATCATATATCTAAAATTTTAACTTATCTAATTATACAGCCAATTGAAGATTTAATTATTACTGTTTATAATACAATTAATTCCTCTTTATAACGATAATCTATTTAGCACTCTAAGCCAATAGGGAGTGAGTGGCTCTATCCCCCCTCCCCCAAAAAAGAAAAAAAAAAGGGGGGGTAATAATAAAAACTAGTAATTAATTACTATTTACTAGAGTCAAACCTAATTTTTCGATAAAAAAAATATTGCAGAGACGGGATTTGAACCCATGACCTCAAGGTTATGAGCCTTGCGAGCTACCAAGCTGCTCTACCCTGCGATAAAGAGAAGAAGGAGAACTAATGGACAAAGAAGAACAAGACTTAATGAACCTAAAAAAAGGGTAAAGGCCCAATAGAAATTACTTATTTTTCGAGACCCCACTATAAGTTCTATCCATATATGTTTTGATCGCCAACTCATACTAGATCCGGTTGATAGTTGCCTACAACCTTAAAAGGGTCATCTGACCCCTTACAATTGTGCACAACCATATATAGCCTCCAATGGATCTTACAATGCACATTTTTAAAGTGTATCACAACCCATTATTTTGCAATAGGTGATTAGGAGCCACTTGTGAAGGGTCACATAACCTTCTAAAGTTATAGGTGTTTACTTTTTTAACTGATCGTTCTGATTAGATTAATTATATAAATTAGATTTAATTAAGATGTGAATGACAATAACTAAATCTTTAATTAGGTGTATAATTAAAAAAATTAAAACTTCATATGTATAATTATAAAAAGTGATAAAGTTGAGTTACAAACCATGATATTGACCCTCTAAAATTTCATCTCTAGTAGAATTTGATATGGATGTGCAACTACTTCAACACTCTAGAGGCATGTAAGGGAAATTTTGAATCCGATTTTGTTAGTACTTAGTCTAGATTTTAAATGGCATTTTATATCCCAATATTTGATTGTAATTGCCTCCTTTTACTCCTCTATTGCAAATGTGTTGGATGCGTAAATTAAGGACAATCATTAGAAGATGCTGTCCACTCGTACAACAAGAGTCCAAGGATAGGATTCTATCTCAAGCCACTCCAACATGCAATCTTAACTATTCTGACATATTTGCCATTACAACAATGTTAGAAGATCACCGAGACTGAAATATTTTAGTATACAGACGAGAGGAGACAGATTGGAACATCATAGGGGGTGAACCTCCGCAGTGGAAGAAGCACATGTAAAGACCTATTTTGTTCTGTCAATATATTAATTTATAATTTTACCTGCTATTGCTAATAGAGTCGTGTTTGTCATGGAGGTATAAATGCAACAATAGTTTGTCGAGGACCTTACCAAGAGGAAATGTAGCCATCCGGGATTCAACCGTTGCCACAAGCCTGGATATTCACGTGGATTAATGTATATCTGGTCGTCCTAAACCACTTTATTCATATGCAATACTTCCACGGCGCTCCATCTGCAGTAAGCCAACCAACGAACTATAGATGAGCTCTGGGCGGGCTAATTTGCAAAATGATGGAGTAGGAACTCTACCACCTACCATGTCAGGCGGGCGGCAATAGCCTTTCCAACAGCACAACCTCTCCCAGTAACAATTTTTAGGTGGTTTTATGGAATCGGCTTGATCCCATGAGTATTTCAACCAATTAAATCATTGCACGTGGACAGTCTTCCACGAGAATTGCCACCTCAGTCGTTGCATCTCTTTATGGGGTAGCTTTATTTGGTTAGACTTGTGAATTTGAATTTTAACATCTATACATGGACAAATTCTAGCATGTTTTATTTTGTCAAACTTCACATTGCCTCACTCGAGATTCTTGGTATATAAACCAATGTCAAGAACCTCATTTTCGAGGAAATAATGCATATACAAGTATCTTATAATTTTGATTAGTTTAGTATTCAAAAGTATTTAAAACTTTAGATTGTTGAGGAGAGAGAAAACAAAAGCTATTTCACACATCCTAAGCTTAGTTAAAATCCAAAAACTCTCTCAAACATTTGATACATGCAATCAAGAATTTAAAAAAATATAGAGTTGAGATTAGAAGATTAAAAAGTTAAATTTAGGCACTACTACACAAAGGGCCTTAGGCAACAGTATACGTAGTAACGGTTTGAAAACTGTTGTCCTAAGTTTAGTATCTAATAGCTAAAGCAACGGTTTGTAATCGCAGTTAAGAATATCCATTTTAAGCAACAGTTCATAAAAAAAATGTTTCCTTAGAAATTTTAGGCAATGTTTAATTAAGACTGTTGCTCCATTTAAATTAAAAACAAGGATTTTGTAGCACTGTTTTTTTTTTTTTTTTTAATAAATAATGGAGAAAAGGCTGAAACAAAAAAACACATCCAAGGAGGGAAAAGAAAAAAGGCGCGCTCAGAATAAGGTTCACTCCAAAAGACTCCGTTCACAAAAAACCTAATTTTTCGTTTTGTCAATCTAATAAAACTCCCAATCTCATCTTTCTCCTTTCTAGAAAGGAAAAGAAGATGAAGAAGCACTCCTTCTATTAGTTAGTTCTCTCCCCCTCTCTTGCTTTCTCTTTCTCTCTTGTACAAGTTAATATGGTTCGCTTGCATTGATGTCCTTCAACTTTAAGTAACATTGCAGTATAACATTTATTCATATGGGTATTGTGATTTTTTATTTATTCATTTGTTTATTTTATATAACACATACGATTTTGATTTTGGGGGGGCAATGTCATTACTTTTTTCATCATCAGCAGTCTTGGAATTGTTGGTAATCGAGGCAAATCTACCTCATCAATGGTATTTGTTTTTACCATTGCTAATTTTATATTGCTGTTAATTAAGATGAATCTCACCTGTTTGAGTCTTTGTTGAATTAGACACTGGAAGTGTTAATTTTACTGTAATGTCGATAGGTATAAGATGCGAAGAATGCTATCGTGGTAAGAGTAATATTTGAAGATGTGTCGCTTTCTAGCAACCAACAAGAAAAGGAGAATATATGCTGCTTTCCTCCCATTGAAACCTTAATTACAGTATCTGTAGCTTCGGCCAAATCACTGACACCAACAGATTTATCATTACCTTCGAATCGTTGAAAGGATTTACCTGGAATTTCATTAACTTCAATGTGCGCATGAGTACACCGTATGTTGCTAAACAATGATATACTTGCAAGGATGTTATTGTTGTCATGGTTGATTAGTATGAAGTAGATAAGGGATACTTTATGAGTTGCCTTGTTCAAAGTTGACCTATTGCTCATATAAGTTCTTAAGCTCCTGAAATTTATATTAATGTTGCTCTTTATTATATGACCTGTTCAATGTTGTCTTAAACTTTCAAAACTATTTATTGAGTAATTTCATTATTTGTATGTTTAGTCGGTGAAGAAACTAGCTTTTAGTGCATGAGTAAATAAATTCCATGCATATTTGCCTATCTAACTAGTGGAAGGCTTGTGAGAGTAATACTTCTACAATTTTGTGTTGTGTTGAGGGCCCATAAACTCTAGTTCATGGAGGAGCAACCAAATTACTGCTATCAGTATGAAGACCAAATAGCGTGCGCCCTACAACAGATAGATATGCCCTGCTATAGATTTTTATTATTTCCTGAAATGTAGGATTTGATTAGTATCTGTCCATTAAGGTTCAATTGTGCCGAGATGCGCTAGATTTGCTTATAGTAGGAGTGATATATTGTTTTCATCCTTAACTTATCCTTATCCTTCCAAGGGCCTACAGGCAAACATAATAATTCTTTTTAGATAGAAACCCTTTGACAGTTTAAATTCATTATGTTTCAAATTTCAATAGCTTTTTGATATTATATTTAATGCTTTTGCCCTAAAGCATTTGAATTTAGAAATGAGTATATGGCCTGGTTTCAACAATAGTTGGAAAAAAAATAGCCATTTTAAGAAAACGAGGAGGCTTGATATTATTATAATATAGTATCAGTCGTTTTGTTTTATGAGTCATTGAATTGAAGAGAAAACTTAGAAACTTGGGATGGAATATTATTATCTTATTTACATATGTAGTTTACCTCCTATTATAGTTGACATTGAGATTAATATATAACTTGACAAGCTAGTTGCAATTACGTACTCTACTCTAATACAACAAACGTTGTTTCGTTGTTTTGTTTATACTTCATCACATATAATTATTTATTTTGTTATTGCTATAAATCTTAGGATTTTTTTGGTAATATATTAACTCATGCATCCCTAAACATAAATCAATTTGAAAAAAAAAAAATGCATCTCAGTTTGAAAAACACCATTAACATTATTACCTGCAGTACTGTTGGACGTGATGTGATGATCAAGTTTGACAATTCTAAACTCACCTAAATGCTAGTGATTTTAATATACATATCTCATTTTGAAATGCAAGGTTGAGGGTGATTGTCTTGTGATAATGCTTGTAATATAGTATTTATGATCTTGAAATATGTGTGGCTAGTGGGAGGTTAGCACAGTTGGTAGCAGACTTGTTCTTTCCTGTTCTGGATCACTTTTGGTATGCATGTTGCTACCACTACTATGCTTCAGCTGCTAAAGTTACTCTCACTACTTTTTCCCTTGTTCCTTTGAGCACTAATACTTTTGCTTATTACTAGTTACCACACTTACTTTTACTTATACCACTTCTCTTTTCTTCTAGACTATGACATATAGTTGGAAAAGTTATAGAGAAGCTTTCTTTGAATTATATGCAATTTTATAGGAAATTAAGAAGTCTATAAGCAAAGTTGAAAATTTAAACGTAGTCAAAAGTTTTGGGTTAACCATACGAAAGTACAATTGCTTAGATTTGCAATTTTAAATTTTAAATTTTATCTTTTGTGTGAAGCAATCAATTACTAGGAAGAAACTCTAATATGAATGAGTGCTATAGAAACTAAAAGCCTGTTGAGAGTAAGAAATGTGAAGTTGTCCTACTATGCTCATGAATTACTTTATATTGAATCGATTAAGTTGTATTGAGGAGTAATTGGTAAGCTATATTTAATATGAGCTTCTTGGCATGATATCCTATTTTTAAGCTATAAGAGAGATATCCTACGTGCTCCATACTTGCATGGTGGAATTTTGATCGTCATTTGCATTTCCATTGTACCTTTTTCTGAGGTTGTGAAATGTAAAATATTGGTGGAAAGACAAATTGGCCGCATACATCACTAATATTTTTCAACTGTGATGGAAATTAGAAGGTACCTCTCAATAATATTTAATTAAATAGTTGCAGAGTATTCAAAATTCCTCTCACTTAAAAGTTGAAAACAATGTTATGGGAATGGCAATATAGATAGTGGAAGAAGCTGTTTTGTCGCATGTAAATTGAGGTATGATGGGATTTGACTTAATTTCCCATGGGTCCCTCATAATGTGTGTGAATTTATTCACTTTAGTCAAACCTACTTTCTGCTTGCCTTAACGTCTTAAGAGGAAGCCATATTTTTGCTTTAACAAATATATCTATCCTGTAGGCTAACTTTTTGGTTTTTTATGCTCAAGTCAATCCTTTCTCTCATGACTTGAACATCTGATCTATTGATTTTAGGATAATAGATATTTGTTTGCTAATGTTGACTGTTGTATACTTAGAAATACTAAATATCAATTTTTTATTTGTTTCCTCTCCCAAACACCCTGTGCAAATATCTCCAGCCATATTGAATGATATGAGGACTAGTAAAATATATCCATATTAATAAACTTAAATCTTCATTTCTTGAATGATGTACTATTCAAGTCATTGATTTTTTTAGGAAAAAAGAAACTAGTCAAGGGGAAAGAATCATAATTTTCATGTTATTAATGGGATAAATATATGTGGTAATATAATAGAATTGCATATGTATCACATATGCACCCACATAAATTAAATTATACGCAAACTAGCATTATAAATTCATTTGACATATTTGTGCCATGTTGGTTTCCTCTTTAATATATCAACTATGTTTCCAGCAACTTTCAACCCATGGATAAAGGAGACAAAGAATGGATGATATATCTTAGGTCGAGTGATGAGTATATGAATGGATTAGAAAGATTTTTGGATATGGCTTTTTCTTAAATAGCTTAAGGAGAGGAAATTGCTTGCCCATGCAAGAAATGTTGTCATAAATATTGGTATCACAGAAATATTGTATATGAACACTTGATATATGATGGGTTTATATCAAGATATGTTGAATGGGTTTTTCATGGAGAGGGATCATCATCGAGCTTTATCATAAATAATGTAAGTGATAATGATGCTAAAGATAGTGCAAAAAACATGCGAGATGATATTGATGGATTATTATATGATAATTTTTGAGAAGTAGTTGAAGAGTTCAAAATCATGATGAGGATATTAAAGAGGGACCAACTCTTGAGGCAAAAA
Organism: Lumnitzera littorea; assembly: GCA_024138015.1. NCBI lineage: Eukaryota > Viridiplantae > Streptophyta > Magnoliopsida > Myrtales > Combretaceae > Lumnitzera > Lumnitzera littorea. The sequence goes on along the minus strand of JAMXBB010000005.1, from coordinate 107,236,719 downwards.
AATTTTACAAATTAGTGGAGGATTGTCAACAAGAGTTGTATCTAGGTTGTAAAACATTTTCAAAGCTTTCTTTCATAATTCGATTATACCTCTTCAAATGCCTTCATGGATTGAGTAATGTAGCATTTGCTGATCTTTTGGAGTTATTGAAGGAGACATTTCTTAATGCATAAATTCCAGAGTTTTTCAATAAAGCAAAAGGTATAGTAAGAGATTTAGGTTTAGATTACAAAAAAATACATGCATGTCTGAATGATTGTATCGTATTTTGGAAGGATGATGAAAAAGCAAATTATTGTTGTATATGTGGTGCTTCTAGATGGAAATCCATTGAAGACCATCAAAGAAATAGTGACACCCATCACCAAATTCCAATAAAAGTTTTGAGGTATTTCCCATTAAAACTTAGGATTCAAAGGTTATTTATGTGCTTGGAGATGGCAAAGTTTATGAGGTGGCATTATGATGAACGCCCTAAAGATGGCTATATAAGACATTTTGCTAATGGTCAAGCTTGGAAGGATTTTGATTCAAGGCATACAAACTGTTCGCAAGAGCTTCGCAATTTGAGATTAGGTTCAGCTAGTGATAGTTTTAACCCACTTCGGACAATGAGCATTGCTCATAGCTCATGGCCAGTAGTTTTAATAAACTACAATTTAGCACTATGGATGTCTATGAAAAACCTGAGTATCTAATATTATCTTTACTTATACCTAGCCTTAGTAGTCTAAGAAAAGACATAGATGTTTATTTGCAACCACTAATTGAAGAGCTAAAAGAGTTGTAGGAGTTTGGAATTGAAACTTATGATGCTTTAAACAACTAGACTTTTAAGATGCATGTAGCCTTACTTTGGACCATTAGTGATTTTCATGCTTATGCTATGTTGTTTGGATGGAGCACCAAAAGACGATTAGCATGTCCTTCTTGTAACTATGGAACCGCTTCTCGACAACTAAAACATAGTAGGAAAACTGTTTATATGGATCATCGCAGGTTCTTAAATGCTAATTACCCATGGAGATTTGATAAAAAATCTTTTAATGGTGATGCAGAGACAAGGAATGCACCAACTCCTTTATTGGGTATTGAGGTTTTGGCTTTTACTTCTAATTTTGAGAATGTCTTTGGAAAAAAGCAAAAACAAAAGAAACCAGATGGTCCATGGAGGAAAAGGTTTATATTTTTCGAGTTGCCATATTGGAAGTATAACTCGTGTTGACATAACCTAGATTTAATGCATATAGAGAAAAACATTTGTGATAACTTGTTAAGGACATTATTAGACATCCCAGGCAAATCAAAAGATCATGTCAAAGTTCAGTTTGACTTGTAGCATATGGGCATAAGAAAGGAACTCCAACCTATTCCTTCTAGCAATTTTTGTCATGTATTTTATGCTAAAGCATGTTATCAAATGACTCTTGAGGAGAAAAGTATTTTTTGCACTGTTATAAAAAATGCAGAACTACCCTAAGGATGTGCATCAAATATTGGTAGATGTGTGCAAATTTTAGAGAGGAAGATTTTAGGTTAAAAAACTCATGATGCTCATATTATGATGCATCACTTCAAATTGCAGTTAGGAAAATTGTACCAAAACATGTAGTGATTCCTTTGATCAAATTAAGTGCCTTTTTGAGACGAATATGTAGTAAAGTTTTTAAATTAGAAGATCTTGATTATTTGCAAAATGAAATCACCGAAATTCTTTGCCATCTTGAAAGGATTTTTCCATTAAGTTTTTTTTTACATAATGATACATTTACCTATTCATTTGGTTTATGAGATTTGGCTTGGTGGACCAATGCATTATCGTTGGATGTACTTCATTGAGATGTATTTATGTGGTCTAAAAGGGTTTGTTTGCAATAGAAGTCATCCGGAAAGATCTATAGTTGAAGGGTACTTAACTGATGAGTTTATAACATTTTGCTCAAGGTATATCAAGACAAGATTTAAAAGGAGGTCGGCATATTGGGACAAAACGAATGATACGAGTGAGTACTTATTTTCCAAAGATGGGTCATCCTATAGGGGGTAAGAGAAAAAGAAAGGGCAAAGCAATTTCTATAGATTCTATTTCTTAGGTTCAAACACATCGATATATCTTATTTAATTGTGGAGATAACCAAGTTGAAATGTATATCAAGTAAAGTACTTCTCTTTAACTAACTTATTATTTACTACTTTATTTATTAACGTATATAAAAGAATTTGAAAAATAAAAATTTTTACGTATGCAAAAAACCCCAAGAGTTGTTGGAAAATCAAAGAAAAAGGAGCAGGTAGGAAAGAGCAAGAAACCATAGTAGGGATTTTATAAAATGGTTTTAGGAAAAAGTCGAGTAAGAATAAGTGCCTTCTCACATTATGTGGTTATCAAAAGGTCCCAACACTATAGCAAAAAGATATAAAGGTAATTTTATTAATGGCTATAGGTTCCACACAAGAGAACGTGATGTAAGATGCAAAACTCAAAATAGTGGAGTTACTTTAACACCATGGACCAATAGTTTTGCATCTTCAAAGGATTAAAATCCCACTAGAGTAGATGTTATTTATTATGGAGCCATTCAAGAGATTCTCGAAATTAATTATTGGGGTCAATTTGATTTTGTTCTCTTTCAATGTGATTGGTTTGAAGTTAAGGTAGATGATTATGAGCTTACTTGAGTTAATTTCAATAAGTTATGTTTTTTAAATGATCCCTTTGTTATGGCCCCTCAAGTTCATCAAGTTTTCTATATTGAAGATCCTATTAAGGACCGATGGTATTATGTTATGAAAAGATTGTCTAGAGATTTGTTTGATGTTGTTGACCAAAGTGGTTCTAATGTGCAAAACATATATTGGCATGAGTAAGAGATAGAACCTAAATTTTTTTATATTGGTGATGTAGAGAATGTTAAGCTATCACGAGTTGATGAACCAAGAACCACTATTGACATGCCAAAAAATATAATGAACCCCTAATCTATGATAGATGATAATGATGAAGATTCCGATTTTGACGATACAGATTGGGATTGGATGAATTCAGAAAATTCAAAAGAGATTAATTCTTTAAGGTAATAAAAAATAACGAGAATTTGTTACAAAATGTGCATATGAAATAAAGTACATTTCTTATTTATTTACTTAACTTTGTCTTTTTATGCATCTTATTTTTTAGACTAATATTTCTTTTTTAATGGTTACACGTTAAGGTGTAATTGCAATGAATAATTTGAAAAAACATATTACCAAGAAGCATGCACCGAAAAAGCAAAAATCCTTATCATTTTCTCAAGGTATGGGATTATGGAAACAACTACAACATCAATTGCCAAAGGTCATGAGAAAATCAGCATCCCACAATTTTCAACAAGCATAACAAGCTCAAAGAAAGCAACCCTAAATGTCAATGGGTTATGCTTCCAATTTCCTAAAGATGCTATAGGGGAATCATACGCTTCAAGAATTTCAAATGGAACAAGAGGAGCAAGAACAAGTAGAAGAAATGGAAAAAAAATACAAGATAAGCAACATGAAGATGAAGATAAACAACAACATGAACAAGTTGAATATCAAAGAAATCAAGTACCTAAACTTGATACACATCAAAGAGAAGAAAATCCTCTAGAGATAGGTATGATATTTTATTTCTCACTATCGTTTGAATATTAGGTGATAGGTTGTCTACTTTTTTTTCTCTTTCTAATTGCTATTATTCCTTATATTTAGAAAAGACAAAAACCTGAGTGCCAACAACAACAAAGGGGGTACATACTCAATCTGATGAAGATTGTAAGCCGATTATTTTAAATGAGTTCAACCAACCTATAGTTCTAGATGATGACACTTTGAATGGACTTAGTAACTTTTTGGAGACTTTAGCGCAAAATGCAACCCTTGCACCATTGAATGTCATCAGTTGGTGTAAAATGACAACTAAAAAACAGTTGTAGGAATATGTGCCAGTAAGTAGATTACTGTTTCAAACTTTTTTTTAAGTTAATTTTGTTATGCATTTAATTTAAGCTAATTGTTATACCATTTTAGAAAAAATACATGGTTCCTCAAGAAGGTAAAAAATGGGTCTTAGAGATAATTAGAGATGATTGGAGGACTTACAAATGTAGATTAAAGAAATGGTATTACATGAAGTATAAAATTAATAAAGAGAGATTGCAAAATAGACCAGAAAATGTGCTTAAGGAACAATTTAGGTATCTTATGGATTATTGGAACTTTGGAGATGCTAAGGTATATATCTTTCAATGTATTGTATCTATATGTTATTAACTTTGGTACTAAAAGATATTTATAATATCTTGAATAAGCAGAAAATTGCTACTTTAAGTAAAGTTAATAGAGGAAAACAAATAGACATGTATACTGTAGGACCAAAAACTTTAGCAAGGGTGTGTAGCAAATTGGTAAGGAAGTTATTTAGTGTCCATTTTATTATTACAAAATAATATCTAAACATGAATTGTCACATCTAATTTTATTGGTATCTTTTTCATTTAGCAAAATGAAAGAGAGGATCAAACACCACCTCATTGTTTAGAGATGTATATTGCCACTCAGAAAAGAAATGCAGAACAAATTTACAAAAAATCTAACGAAGATATACAAAACAAAAGTGTAAGTATTATGAAATTTTTTTTTTTAAAATCTTTGGATTCCTTTTCTTTGTTACATATTAAAACATATAAATTCTAATATGCACATAATAATTGTTAGGCTCGAATGGAGGTAATACATTCCCAATAATTTGAACAAGATGATTGATGCCTTTACTGAAGTAATCGGAAAATAACACAACATAGACTTTATGGGAGGGGTGTTACTCCATCTGATTTAAAAGGAAAGGAAATAGATAATAATGAGCCATTTAAGAAAGCTCCTCAAGCTCTTATAGAATCTATAAAAACAAAATTGGAAGTAGAGAAATGGGAGGTAGAATTGGTACGAAAAATGGAAGAATAGAGAATAGAAATGACCAAGAATATCTTGTTGATGCTAGTACCACAATTACAAAGGATAAATCCTAACTTTGACCTTGATCCTAACATCCTTATTAACTTAGTTCCAACAGCATGGTCTCTTGGGGATGCTTGTAGTGCACCAGACAATGTTCGATCTTCAAACAACATACATTATCCTTCTACCCAAGTAATTAAATATAATCCATATTACATGAAACATAAGTTTCCACGTCATAAATTATATAATCTAAAATATAGTGCAATTCTACTTGAAAGTTAATGAAATTCTTATTTTAGACCAAGAGTATTGCTCAATTATAGAAAGAAGATCCTAATATTTAAAGTACCAACAAAATCATATTTATGATATTGCTAGTTTTTCATTTGAGATGCTCATAAAAATTTGTGATATTCCTTTAGTTGAGTCTTTATTATTATTTGTTTGATCACTTAAAAAAAAAAAAAGGAATCGACAATATAAATAAACTTCTTATAGGTACTTTTCATATGTAAATGGTTATTCATGCTTTCTAGATGTATGTATATGATCAAATGCTTATTTGATGTTTTACCAACAAAATAAAATAAATGCATAGCTAATATTATTGTTCTCTCTCTCTCTCTGCATGATAATGTTGAAGGTGGTGGTGCTTGATTTAGACATGTGAAGTTTTGCACAAGAATAGAACATTTGACATATTATTAGACATTTTCCATATTACTTTTGGAGAATTTTTTTTTTTTTCCATGGAATCTAGTTATTTTGCTTGATATTTAGTATACTTTGATATGTTTGAACCATTTAGATGTTAATTTGATAGAGATTTGTAAGTGATAAATTATTGGTATTACTTTTGTGATATTACGATTCATAATGTCCACAAGTTTTTATTATATAAGTTCCTAATGTTACATATATGTGAAAATTGTTGCTTTTACTCATTGTTGAATTATGGTCTTCTATTTTAGAAAATGTTTCCTTTTTATGAACCATTACCTTTTATTTTATAAACCATTTTATTTAATGTATATCAAACCATTGCCTTACTTAAAATAACTATTGCTTTTAGAATGTGTAAACATGATCTTTTATCTAATTATCCGTTGCCAAAATTTTATATAAATTGTTGTCGTTATTTTAAATTGTTGCCTTCTACTCTTGTCAAACCGTTTCTTTTGGGATCTCAACTGTTGTTTAATACTATTGCATATTCGTTGCAATATATTCGAAAATTGTTGCCTTTTTTAAAGGTTAGACGGTTGAATATTTAAACCAAAACTGTTGCGATAAAACTATACAAATCGTTGTATTTTTACTTTGAAATTGTTGCCTTTGATAAATGTGAAACCATTGTAATATCTCTTATAACTATTGTCTTTTCTAAAAGGTAGACCGTCACAAAAAATCTAAACAAACCAATGCATTTTTGTTTTCAAACTGTTGCCTTCTATTGCCCTGAAATCGTTGCTTTAACCTAATGTGACAACAGTAATTATACCTGTTGCATTTAGTAGAGGAACTGTTTCTTTAAGGAAAAGGCAACAGTGGTCAAATGTAAAGGACTCGAAACTGTTGCCTTAAACAAAAGGCAACGTTTTTTAGGCCAATGGCAACATTTCAATATCGTTGTTGAAAACACAAAATGTTGTAGTAAGGAAAAATTACAAAATCAGTGTACAGTATTAGGAGTTTGGTAGTTCCCTAGCATGGTATGGAGCTGGGAGTCAACTGACCACACTACCATAAGCAAGTAGCTAGTGACTAAAGTTGTCGACAAGGGAGATGCCAGCGGCGGTAGCAAGAGCTGGGTTTTCCGATTGGTTCCCTTTTTCATTTGATTTTCCCAATAAAATTTAAAAATACTTAAAATGTCCAAAAAATTTTGGAAAAACTTATTCCTATATATTTTTATGTGTAAAGTCTAGGAAAAATATTATTTTGTACAAATTCAATTGTTATAGTACACTTTTTTAAGAAATCGACGAAATTAAACAATTTTCAATATTAAGATAATTAAGTCTAACAACATAGTTTTGACTTTAAAATTTTTCTATAAACTATTCTATATTTATATTAAATTCCTATGAAGGGATTTTTCACAAAAATATTTTCTATATTTTTATTGAATTTTTGCACTTAAAATAGTGAATTTAGTTAAAATTAATGCATTTTCTTAAGGAATTTTAATTGGATTCTATATTCAATCATTTGGAAGAGTGATTATATCATGTTGATCTGTAAAATTGAGCTTCAAGGTCAAAAGCTATAGAAGTTTATGAATTTTTCCTTATAATGGGTAGTTTAGTGGCTTATGATAAAAGAAATATAATAGAATAGTGAATGAGAAAATGTTACATGAGAAATTAGAAGTGATGAGGCTTAAGCTTGATAAATAGTGTTGTTGTTGCTATGCCTAGCTGAAATTAAAGGGAAAGTACATGAATGTTTGAGTTATAATGAATTAGGTGAAAATAGAGGCAAATTCAAAGGATTGAGGATGGGTATTATATTAGGAAATTCACTTAGAGGCAAAATTAGAGGCAAGTTAAAGTAAAATATAAATCCCCTATATTGTAGAAGCTAAATTAGAGGATACTCTTCTAAAACTATAGGGTTAGCTAAAATCAAAAGGAAAATAAAAGGATGCTATAACTTAATATGACTTATAAGTGTAGTAAACTACTTAAGTAATCTTAACATGTGGATGAATATGACTATAAAACTAGTATCAAAATAACTAAAAACACATAAAAGCATTAATTACTACTAATCCAAGGATCAAATATGGTTTAAATATGATTTATTGTATATGTATAGGAACAATTGAAGACCATTAGGGCAATAGCCAAGTCTAGTAATATAAACTCCGCGAATTTAGTTATTTAAGGATATAATTGAACTCTAATATTATAGATAATCTCGTAAATCGATAAGGCTAAATAAAATAAAAATTTTATTAAATTATGAAATTGAATATATTATAAGTAATAAAAACCTTAGAAGTTCAATCGAAATTTAAATTGTGTACGAAAACCTTAAACCCTCTATATACACATAGGTACCCGAAATTGAATACGAAGTTGACAAAAACTCTAAAACTATAAACCAAAGCTTATATTAATCCAATAATAATAAAATCCTAATTGAATACAATTATCGATCAATACGCGTAATCACGTAAAATTGTTAATGAACGAGTTAAGGTAACTCCTAAATATTATAAACGTAATGTGTAACAATTTAATTAATAAATTTTATAAAATTTTAATGTTATTTCATAATTATTTAATTTATAATATTTATGTTTAGAAAATTCTAATTTTTCCAATTTTGTTTTTCCTTTTCTTTCTTTCCTCTTTTCCTTTTTCCTTCCCTTAAGTCTTTCCCCCTAGCTACGTTCAGAGGTTCCAGAATTGTGTTCGGTGGACACATGCGCAATGTGCATTTACCATGTGTTGAATATGATATAAAATAAAAGATTTAGATAAGCTTTGTCAAATCACATTAATTCCATTTTCTTTTTCTCTTTCTTTTCTTTACTTATTTTATTTTCTTCTTTTCCCTTGCTTAGTTTTACATCTGCTGGAAACAAGAACACACATACTCCTTTTTGGTTTCATTTCAAACATAAGAAAAACAAAACTCTACACATTTTTTTTTCCTCCAAACCAAGAACCCCTTTGTTTTTCTCTCTTATCTTTGAGTTTTCTTCTATTTATCTTAACAATCAAGAAGAGGAGGAAGCTTTGCCATCAAATATTTATCAAATTACTAAGTGGAGTAAGTAGGTAGTATGTATATTATGCTATTTTGTAAGAACTAAGTAGTATTTATCTTATGTTATTTTGTAAGACCCAATTATATGTACTTTTTCATATATTTATTTTTGTAGAATTTTAGGTTTTATAAGATTATGTAATAAAAGTTATATGTATTTTATTGTTTGTGAAAGAAAGTTTATTTATGTGTCTTAGAACTTATTATTATATTATGTACATATGCACATATATGTATAAATATTTATGTATAATTATGTGTACATATATGTGTATATGATAGTACATATATATTATGTATTTTCATTACATATGTATATGTATAAATATGTGGCAAAATATATATATATATATATGCATGTATAACGTACAAAAATACTTGTATAATAAATGTATATATACATATATATGCATATAGTGCATATAATTTATATTTAGGGATTATATTACTTGACTACATAAGTATATGTATGCATATAAAAATACATATGTTGAGGGTATAATATACATATATAGGATATGGGCATACATACATATTATATGTAACATATACTATAATACTAAATTAATAAACAAAATAAGGTAATAATATATAAGTATGTATATATATGCCGTAAGGTTCAAGAAAATGGAAAGCAATTAATTTGCAAAATTTAATAAAATATAATTATATACATATTAAGTAAAAATACAAAATAAGAAAACTAGAAAAATATGAACAATGTACGGAAATGATACATGGCACCTTCCCATGCTGCTACGTCAGCATTTAATTAAATCTAATTAAAATCGTAATTAAAAATAATAATAAAACAATTAATTAATTAGGAAATTATTAAATAGTGAAATACAAAAATTTTGATAAAATGAACTCAAAAATAAGAAAATAATAAAATATAAGCATTAGATATTTATTAACTCATAAATAGGTCAAGAAAAGCTTAAAATAGTAAATTATAATTATTTAAGTAAAAATAGTAAAATTCATAATACCTTTTTACACCATAATGGAAAATGTAGCTTATAATGTTCAAAACAGACCTTGCTACGTAAAAGTATGTTAAAAAACGATAAAAATTGATTATAAGTTCATAAAAATTAAAGTTAAAATGAAAAAATTGTACGCAATTAACAATTTATGATAAACTGAGAAAAATAGATAAAAGATTTAAGTTAAACTATGTTTATACCATACTTAGAATACAATAGGAAAATAGGAAAATAATGATAGATATTTAATTAATAGGAAAACTTAGTTTTTCAAAACATTTATAAACTTTCTTATCTTTTAGATATTCGATTATCGAGTCTTGGAACTCTCAAAGGTCGAAAAAGTGAGTATTAACCTAGGTGAGGGAGTTTTTATAATCTGCTATCTATTTGTTGTTTGTTATTTATGTATTGTTTGTTGGTTGATATTGATTATTTAATTGAATGACTGATTGTTTTGTGTATTATCATTCGTATGATTACTTTCTTAAACTGGTAAATATAACTATTCAATTAAAATAACTAAGTATAACTGTCATATGTCTGTAACCCAATTAGTATACTAATAGACAGTGCTAGCTTTGTAGATTTTTGAGAAAAATATTTTTGGAAAACATTTTTCCAATCTTAAATATATTTTATATGATTTTTGTATGGGCTCGTAGTGCCTGAGAATAATATTTTTATCGTTAAGGCAAAGTTAGCATCACATCTCTAATTAATTGCAAGATGACTTACATATTTGTGCTCAAGGGGCCTTAGATATGTTTTGATAATGAGAGGACTCGTTTTGTGTGCTTGAGGGGCTTTGGATATGTTTAGTGAAAGGCCCTAGGTAGGGTTCACCTATATTAATTGATGTTTCTCGGACTAAAATAATAGTCGAATATTGTTTGGTGGTACCGTACTCCTAGGCAGCCTCATGTGGTTAAGGTGAAACACTTCATACAAGTAAGTACGGATGAAAAATTGATGTGCAGATGACGTAAATCTACATCTTCCATAGTTCCAAACTCCTACAGATGTGTTGCTTGCATTCATTTCGTATGTGGATAAATTGCATGAGTACTAATAATGAATGATAACTTGCTTAAAAAATAGTAGTAAGGAACAAACTTACAGAGCCATGGTTTACTCATTCTCTTATAGTTTCTTTTGCAGGTTCTTTTAAGCAGAGATTAGGGAAAATAATGAGAGTAAAGTATTGCCACGTCCCGAAGCGGTAAAGTCGTAACAGCCCCGCTGTGTAAACCATCCTAAGATAAAAGTTGGCCTTACAACCGCTATTTTAGACTTGATCTACACAAGGCGTCCGCGACTAACCCGCTTTGAAGGAAACAGTTTGTAATTTAAGTAAATCATTTATCTAAGAAAGTGAGGAAATATATATATATAT